>JACCID010000224.1:0-193452 GCA_018906775.1 Sycophila sp. Sp_5 | reverse complement strand
CACTCCCACGTCCCTACAGTCACCGGAATTTTCACACCTGGATTTTGAAAGCCCCCCTGGATAACTAATTTACTTTTCTTTCACATCCTCCCTTTCCGCTTTCCTCTGTTCCTCCGCCGTGCTTACTCCCTTCTCTCCCTTTGCCCCGCCTTGGCCCCCCCTTCCCCCCCACGTTGCCATCCGCCCCGCACTCTTCCAACCCACTACTCACCCTTCCGCACCTCGATATGTATTTCACAGATGGTAGTAAATCCGAAAATTTGATATCCGTGGGAAGTGCTTATGTTTGCACAGAACAAAATCTAACGATTTTAAGAAGTATGAATCGAGAAATGTCAATATTTACTGCGTAACAAGGTAAAAACAAATCCCCACATACTTGAAATTAAAAAAAAATACACGATTTTTATATTCAATCATCGAAAAATTGTGAAATAAAATTTTATTGGGTTCCTGCACACATTGGCATTGGTGGCAATGAAAAAGCCGAGAAACTTGCGAAAACTGATGCGTACTTAGAACCAATTGATTCTTTAAAAATTCCCTTTACTGACCTCAAAGGATCCGCAAAAAAAGACGCAATAGCTAAAACTAGACATAGCTAAAACTAAAGGTTTAACTGAAGGAAAAAATTATTTTAAAGACTATTTCAATCCGTGCGCCAAGCCTTGGTTTGATAAAATAAATCTACCGCGAGAAATTATTTCCATTATCATGTAGGGCAGGACACTATAATCTGGCCTCCTCTTTGTCGCAAATTGGTGTAAAAGAAAACTCTCGCTGCAACTGTGGCCATGAATATCAAGATATTAACCACATCTTATGGTAATAACCCCTACTTGACGATCAACGCTTGAATTTTATTACAAATCTCCGCAAGATTAATATGCAATTTCCTCTTTCATGTGCCGCACTTCTCACTGTTACCTTATAGAATTAAAATTTTATCGATTAAATATTTTAGACGAAGGAATTTTCCTTTCGTCCGTTGCTAACCGAAAATCAGCGCGCAAGAGTCGTCACCGAGCGCGAGGTGTCCGGTGTCACGCCGCACGTGCGGTGCTGACACAACAATATACATATTCAAACCGTATAGCTAAACAGCCCAAAACTTTAAAAAAACATCAAAGAAAGACTTTCCTGATCTTGCATTTCTTATCGCTAGGCAAGAAATGCACGATCTCGCCCCAGACCTTTCGAAGCAGCCACGGTGACACCTGTTCGCTCCGTGCCTACTCGAAATTTTTGTTTAAGTCAATATCTCAAAATCTATTTTTATAAAATCACAATTTATCATCCGCGCATTTATCATAACATTCGATTTTACGACATCGGAAATCGAGTTCGTGTATTCAATCCGTGAACGCGTTGGGTGACCAGGTCCAGCCAGCAACCAGCCCGAGCACTTCCCCTCTTAATGAGTCCGCTAGCTTCGTGGCAATCTACACTCAATTATAGTAAGTCTCTTATATTATAACTAAAATATATATACACATATACATACAATAATTTTATTATAGACAATGCATACATATATATAATTATTTTTACTACAACGAGATAAAATCTAAAGCGATTTCTTTAATCTAAACAATAGTTTGAAAGAAGTTACAAAATCAACAGCGTTCGTATTAAAATTCAACAGAGCAGCAAAGCATAATTCCATTTGATCTCTAAATTAACTTCACAATAATCAGTTCTAATCTACAAGAAATTCCCCTTTTTGAATTACAGATATTATCAATTTATTTTACTTTTGTTAAAATTTAGAAACTTTCACTTTCTTTTTCAAATTTGAATGAACGCACTAAACCAAAATATTCTAAACCTAAATAAATTCATTCACTACATTTCTTTTAAATAATAACCTAAATTCCAAGACTCATGCACAGATATATATATAAACAGAATTTTACAACACACCATATGAAGTAAATCTGAATTTAACCTCAGATTCACATTTTCATTTTCTTTGTAATAATTTAGCATTGTAACCGAAAATTAGATTCACCTATAGACCTAGTTAAAAAGTATGATTAACCCATTAACGCGCAAAATGGGAAATTGGGACGCAAAACTTCAAGCCCACTACGCTGTTAGAAAAAAAAAAAATAGAGGCGGGGGGGGGCTAATCGGCCGGGTAGAATAGGGGGGGGGGGGGGCGAGGGCGCGGCAGACGCGGCACTGGAGGGGGGAAATAAATACAAAAAAAAAAAAAGGGGAGAAAGGGGAAAGGGGGGGGGAAGTAGGGAGGGGGGAGCGGATGGGTGGTGGAAACAGGGAAAAGGGACGGAGGGGGGTAAGGAAAGGGAAGGCGATACAAAAAGGGGGGAAAGAGGGGAGGAGGAGGGAAAGAAAAGGGGGAGTCGGGGGAGGGGAAGAACGGAGGGGGGGGAAAACGGGGGGGTGGGAAAAAGTGTGGGGGAAATAAGGGACAAAGGGGGAAAAAAAAATAAAAAAAAAAAAAAGAAAAAAGAGACAAAAAAAAAAAAAAAAAGAAAAAAAAAAAAAAAAATAAAAAAAAAATTTGGGAAAAAAGAAGGAAAGGGGGCTAAGAGAAAAATAGGGGAAGCAAGGAAAAAGTGGGGGGGAAAGGGGGGAGGGAAATGGAATGAAAAGGAAAAAGGGTAAGCGGAAAGGGGGGAAAGAAGAGAAAAGAAAAAAAGAAGGTGGGGGTAAAGGGGGAAGGGGAAAGGGACAAGTGGTGGGGGGGGGAAAGTGCGGAAGAGGGGGGAAGACGGAAGGGTAGGCAAGTGTGAATGGAGTGGGCGGGGAAAAGGAAATGGGGGGGGGGGGAAAAAAATGGAAAAGGGGTAGAGTGGGGAAGGAGGGGGGTGGGGGAGGAGATGGGGGTGGAAATGGAGGGAAAGGAGGTGTGGAAAAGGCGAGGGAGAAAGGGGGGAAAAGGAGTGGGAAGGGGGGAAATAAAAAAAAAAAAAAAAAAAAAAAAAAAAAAAAAAAAGAAAAAAAAAAAAAAAAAAAAATAATAAAAAAAAAAATGTGGGAACAGGGGGAAAATTGGGGGAAAAAAAAGGTGAATAGGGGATAAACCCGGGATGGGGAACAGGGTGAAAGGGGGGAAAGGGGGGGAAAAACAGAGGATGGGCGGGGCAGGGTAAAAAAAAAAGGGGGGGGGGGGGGTGGTGGGGGGATGTGGGGGGTGGGAATGGTTGTGGGGGGGGGTGGGTGGTGGGATTGGTGGGGTTGGGGTAAATAGTTTTTTAAAAACTTTTGGACATTTTTTGTGAAAAATGTGTGTTTTTTTATATTGGTTTTTTTGTTTTTTTTTCTTTTTAAAATAAGTTTTATTTTTTGTTTTTTATTTTTTTTAAAAATTTAAAAACCAAAAAAATAAAAAAGGCAGAAGTTTTATTTTAGAATTTGTTGACATTTTTAACGGGTTTTTTTTTTTTTTTGGTTTTTTTTTGTTTTATTTGTGGAATTTGGTGGTGTGCACTTTTTTGTTTTTTAAATCGATTTGACTACCGTTTTTGCTTGTATTCCTGTATTCAAATCTTCCAATCCCTTCCGTTGCTTTGCTGTCTTTCCACTAAAGGCAACAAGAAAGCCAAGTACCGTACAGTTTTACTAAGGAGAGGTTAACACTGTCCTGCCCAATAAAAAAAACAAAAAAAAATCGCTAAACAAAAATCGAGTCCCTGAAAAACTTCGACCTGCCCCCACAGTTTCAAAACAGAGGTAGGGAGGGGAACCGTGGTGGGCGTGGAGGTTGAGGGGGGCCCAAAAAAGGGGCGGTGGGGGGGTGGGGGGGGGGGGAAACCGCAGTAGAATCCCAGGATGCAAATGACAAGGACAAAAACCCGCAGTGCAGGACCGCAGAATTCACCCCATCTCATATTTTAACAGCCGCCGGTTTTGCCTATGATGCCAACACCTTGAACCTGAATGAACACCGTAACCTAATCTGGTGTTATCCCTTTTCATGCTTTTTTTGTGTGTGGTTGGGCTTGCCAAGGTTTTGCACACGTTTTGAACCCGGACGAAAAAACAAAAAAAGTGGGAGAACAAAACAAAATGGGGAAGGAAGGGGGTTGGTGGGGTTGGGTGGTTATTTTTTGAACATGGGGGGGGGGAAATGTTTTTTTGTGTGGGTGACCTTTTTTTTGTTGGTAGTGTGGGGGTGTGTGCTTTTGTGTAAACTCATTCCTAAACCTGTGCTGCCTTTTTGTTTTTCAGAGAACTTATTTGGAAGCCATTCTTCGAATTGTTTTCACAACACCCTATTCGTGCATTTTGAGCACCCCTTGACAACATTGTGAAATTTTGAACATTGATGTCGTGGAATGAAAAATGACATTTCACCCGAAGTGAAATTTACCCGAAAGTAAGCATAGAAAGACCGCGGGGAGCAAAAAGGCAAGGCCGTATTTTGTTTTTTAAAATGATTGTTAGCACTTCCTTTTGTTTCATAATTTTTTTTTTTTAGTAAGGCTCATAGGTTTTTGATGAAAAGTATTTTATCCGGAAACAAGAAAAGTATTTTTTTTTTTTTATTTGTTTATGGTTTGAATTGAGAGAGGAAGGGAAGAACGGAAAGGGGGGAAAAAGAAAGGGAAGGACGATAAAAGTATTTTTTGAGAAAAAAATTATTGAAGTATTTTTATCGGTTTGAAAACTGTATAATCGTCACTTTGCTGTTGCCACTATACGTATATAATATAATACAGCGTTGCCCAGTTCTCACCACGAGGAGGTAGACGATAAGAGAGAACCATTTTTTTCTTTTTTTTTCTTTTTTTTTTCTTTTTTTTTTTTTTTTTTTTTTTTTTTTTTTTTTTTTTTTTTTTTTTTTTTTTTTTTTTTTTTTTTTTTTTTTTTATTCTTGTCATTCTGAAACATCCACCCCCCCTTTTTTGGTCCTTCCACGTTCGACACCCTTGTTCCACCTTTTTCCCCTCCCCCATTCTTTAGCCCCCTTTTCGCTTCCCCCCCCGTCTCCCTCTGCCTCTCCTCCTGTTTTTTTGTTCCCCTTTCCGTCAGTCCTAGACTAACGATTCACACTTATGGTTACCAACGTTTTTTGTCCCCTTTTTCTCCTCTCTGTACTACTCCTTCATCCTTTTTTCTCCCCCCCCCTCTGCGCTCTTATCACCCCACCTTCTTCCCCCCACGTGCCTCCCATCGTTTACCCCCCCTCCGCCTGCCTCGGGGAATTTTTACGCCGTCTTCGGGGTTGTTTTTTTCGGTTTACCATTTCCCCCTTTTCCAAATTCCCTCTTTTTGCCACCCCAAACCTTCTCCCCTGGCTCCAAAATTTTTAAAAAAATTTCATAAATGTTTATTGAATGAGTTTAAACATGTTTGTTATGATAACTTTTTTTGTTAAGTTCAAACTTGTCAAGAAAAAAAATCATGAAATTTAACATTATGCTGTTGTTCACAAAAAACCGCCATTTTGGAAAAAACTAAAAGAAAAAAAAAGGTTCCCTACCAGTGTTTTGAAAACTTTGGAGTTCGAGGACTCGATTTTTGGCAGTACTTTGCTTATTGAATACAGCAACGTTAGTCAAAATCGATTTAAAAAAAAAAAACGTTAAAAATTCATGACTTTTTTTTTTTAAATGCAAAAATAATTATGATTTTAACTTTTTTTTTACAAAATAAGTGCCAGATTCTGAAAGAGCATCACCAAAAACCCCTTATAAAGGAGTTTGAACAAAAACAGATATTTTTTTCTAACAGCGTAGTGGGCTTGAAGTTTTGCGTCCCAATTTCCCATTTTGCGCGTTAATGGGTTAATGCGAATAAGATTTAAACGAACAACCTCTTTTTCAAATAACCGCACAAAACTTGACAGACTACACTGATTATGTTTAACTCAAAGAATTAGAATTAATGTAAACGAATCAGATGAATCAAAGAAAAGAAAAAGTTCGTAGAATCACTTGTATAATACATCAAAATTTTTTCGAAAGTTTTAAGCAATTTTTTGAATTTTGCAAATTATCAATTATTGAAAATTTTCAAAATTGCTCAAAATTTTTTGGAAAAATTCGAGTGTATTTTTTCTTAATTCTAAAAACTTTTTATTGGAAATTTTTCATATATACGCCGTGGCGAGCAAGACCGAACTGCCCACGCGCTCCGCGCGAGCCGGCTCCCGCCGCTCGGCGGGGCCGCCGTTTGATGGGGGGGGGGGGGCCAATCGGGCCCGGCCGGAGACGTTTGCTCCGGCAGCGAGGCAGCGAGCGAGCTCCGCCGCCTCGGCCGCCGACTCCCACTTCTGGCTCCACTACACTCTCTCTCCTTCTCGCGCTTACGCAGCGGTTCCACTGCTCTACCCTCTCGCTCACTCTCACGGACACTATTGACAGCCTTGTCACAACGGAACAGTAAATGATATAAATGACAACATTGATCTACCTGAACATTGTATTCTTAATGGAAATGTTAACATTGCTCAGTATATATTTGGTACATTAATTCAAGAAAAACTATTTGAAGATATGAGTAAATGTGCTATTTTATCAGCTCGAAATGTTGATGTACGATGAATCTAATAAACAAGTAACAAATTTATTAGATGCGTCAACTGAAACGTATATACACGGTATAGATAGTACTGATAATTGCAATAACGGAGAATTAGACGAAGTACTTATATCAGACATATTTAAACTCATTAAATCCCTTCAGCTTACCTCCTTATAAATTAATTTAAGAAAAAACATTGTATTGTAATGCTTATCAAAAATATAAGTGTCCAGTGAAGGTTTATGCAGTGGCATGCGATTAAGAATAATAGACTTTTCTAATCATTTAATAAAATGTAAAAATTTAACCGGCGACAAAGCTGGAGGAATTGTTTTTATACATCGCATTACATTGTACTGTGAAAATGATATCCTTTTGCATTTAAAAAGAGACAATTCCATTAAATTAGCTTTTTTGCAATCTGCCCCTCCACTAAATCCCCCGGCCCCCCTTTTCCTCATATTATTACGAGTCTCTAAGACGCGCTGTTTCTTTCTCCTCCCGGGCCGCCTCTATGTAGCTCTGTCTTCGAGTTCGCTCTTGGGCTTCTCTCACCCTCTCTTGGACCACCTTCTCGCCCCGTGTGCCCCTCCCCATTCCGTGTTTCTTAACCGCCTTTCTTTACACTATTTTTTAACTCTAGCTTTTATTCTTCTTCTTGCCCATTTTTCCTTTTCTTTCCTTGCCCTACTTTCCCTCTTTTCTATGCCTTTGCTCCTTTACTGCAAATCAAATTACATCTTCTTATCTTCTTATCAATGCTTCTATAGGGCCCGCGTTTCCCGTTACTCCTTCTAATGCAACACCGCAAACAGGTTCGTCGTCCGTCTTCCGTTTACAAAGCTGCAACTGTCATATTTACTGTGTCTTTTCCTGGTCCGCTGATTTCTGTTATTGGTCTAGTAGGGTCCCTTCTCCCTGTTCAATTAGACCTTGCAGTTAAAAGGAAAAGGAACGGGAAATACTTATAACATATGTATATAATATATTAAACCCTGTAGGAATATTTTGATTTTTCCAAATGTTTTCATAACTTTGAATTTAAATTAATAACTTCCATTTTTTTTTTATTATTATAATTACAATATTATTGATTTATGTGAGGCAGAAAACAAAAAGCATGGCGCGCGCATCGCGCGCGCAAGATTCCTAGTATTTAAAAATTCATATGTCCAGCCTAACTAAAAGTAACCTTAGCACCGAGCACATACTTAGCAGTAAACGAGCGAGCCCAGGTGTCAAAGTTTCAAGTAACCCAGTCAAATAGTACAATATATTTTCAAACAAGACACGAGTCCCTACACCCTGTTCTTCCTCGAATACAGTCCACTCAACACTCAACACTATTACACTTCCCTGAAGAGAACTGTAATCTTACTGGAAACTTCCGCGCTAAATCTGGAGTTTGCATCAGAAAACATAATCTATCACTTCGTAACCATTTTCCTGGCTACGAGTCACACTGAGGTGGCACAACAAGTCCAGCTTCCAACTTTCTTCTTGGCGACGAGTCTCGCACAGGTGTCGAGCCCACAGAAGAGGCACGACAAAAGTTGTGTAGCAGCCAAGACTGATCAGGCTTGGATACAAGGTTCTTCGTCGAAGCAACCATTATCTCTGCAGCAGCCAATCAGTCCAAGGAACTTATTTTCTCTTGGATCAGCAAATAGGTTGCAGAAAGCACAGAAAGTACCCAGTGCTACAATCACAGAAGTTCTCATTTAGCAAACTCTCATTCAAACTCAATCAAACAAATTTGACACCCTGTTAACCTTTTCCCAAAAGTAACAAACTTATTCCATTCATTAAATTTAATTCCCAGCTACTCTCTCTCTCCTTCTCCATATAATAAACCAAGAGTCATTCAAATTTAATAAAATACTTATCTGACACCTGCACTCGCCACACTTAATCCAAATTTTCTTGAATTGTAAAAACACTTCAACAACCTTCAGAGTAGGTGAATGCAATCAGCTGTGTGTCTGCTTGCGTAAACCTACACTAGCGAACCCTAACCGAGTATAAGGGTCCGTCTACAACGGCCCTACCCAGTCTGTACACGCCGTTCCGCGTGTTCGTAAACACCGAGCCCGGCGTACCCAGTAAAAACTTTAAAATAAAATCAACCTTTAATTATACAAATTTCCTCATTTTTGCAAACCCTTAAACCCTTTTGAGAGCCAAATAGCAACTCCTAACCAGAGGCGGGCCCATACGGGACGCGCAGTGCCGACACGGGTTTTCACTAACCCAATCGCCTTGGAAAATTATTTCCAAAGGAACGTAACGGCTTAAGCAACTAGCTGTATATATTAGCATATACAGTTACGCGCTTTTGCACGTAACACTCACAAACCCCAGCGTAGCTATTTGTAAATCGATAGATTTATTTATGAAAAATTGTAATTTAAAGATTTAAATAGAAAATTGTAAACCAAACATGTAAAGCAAAATAACTTCTTAAAAGAAGTTAAATTTGCATTAATAAAAAAAATATATATACAGGGTGTTCAAAAATGAACTGTCACGACCAGTATATCCGTGTTCAGAATAACATTCTAAGCACTTTTTCCCTTTGGCATATTTCGTAATTGTGGCTAATTATCGAGTTATGGTCAATCAAAAACTTCAATAATTAGCCAATCAGCGCTCTAGCTGACGCTAGTAGGCGGGGTTTACTCGAGCAGCATGGGCCGCGCGGGGAAAGTCATGCGGGGTTCATCATCAAATCGAGCGCTGATTGGATAATTATCGTAGATTTTAATTAACAGTAACTCCATAATTATCACAAATTCTGAAAAATGCCAAAAGTGGAAAAGTTCTTAGAATGTTATTCTGATCACGAATATACTGGTCGTGCCAGTTCATTTTTAAACACCCTGTATATACCCCAAATTGAGCACTGATTTACTTATAATTTTTATTAATTGTTTTATAGGATCAATTGATGTTTTCCCCTATTTATTTTTAAGATTCTTTTTAACAATCACTGTGCCTTCATTCGTATAAAAAACTGTTATGCTGCATTTAGCAAATCTGATTTCAGATTCGTGATCAATGTTTCTGAAATCCCCTAAGCGATATTTTAATCATCCAAAAAAGTACGCATCAGGGGATTAAAATAATCGTAATTTAAATCCTAGTGTAACAAATTGAATCATATAATAATTATATTGGTTTACCAGTTCTTTTTACGAGAACAAAACTTAACAAATTTTTATCCTTTATTACAGAGATGAAGTAATAAAAAATAAAGAAAAAATATCAATAAGTGATGCTATACTATCAACAAAAGAATGTCTAGCCAGTATGGGATTAATTACTTGGATTTCTATTCTTGTAGCAAGTATATTTTGGTTTTTAAGAATGATAAAGGTTCTCTATCATTTTGTTCAATTTTGGGATATAAAAGCTTTTTTTAATATCGCTTTGAAGATCAACGATAGTGATTTAGATAATTTAACGTGGCATGAAATCCAAAAGAAGGTTATAGAAGTGCAAAAAGAGCAAGAAATGTGCATTCACAAAAAAGAATTGACTGAGTTAGATATATATCACAGAATATTAAGATTTAAGAATTATTTAATAGCAATGATCAATAAATCTTTGCTTCCGGTAAAATTAAAAGTTCCACTAATTGGTGATGTTATTTTTATGACACGAGGACTTAAATATAATCTAGAATTATTACTATTTTGTAAGTAAGTTATACAAAGGTCAAATCATAATTATTACATTCCATGTAAAACTTGAGGAAATATTTTATGGATCCCGAAATAACCATGTCGATTTCGACTAAAAGTTGAAAAAGGAAATTTGAGTATAAAGTGATGTGAAACTTATAATTAAAAACTGCTAATGAAGTAATAGTGCTTTACGGAGAATGTATATTCGTAAATATTTATAAATTATAATTTATAATTATTATTGTTTTTTCCTTAAAATTTTAAATCATATAGCTATTTAATATTTGTAATTAAGAACCTCTAATTTGCTTTTGAATGTATAGAATCAACGATTCAAATTCTTGCGAGGGAGAAAATTGCTAGTTTAATGCTTATAAATAAAAAAAATATTAAAAAATTAATAAAAAATTTTAGACATGGAATGTAATTTTTATAACTATATGGAGAATAATACTTTAGTAAATGTTACAAGATACCGTAATAATTTTCTTATTGGTTACCACTTGCAGCAATGTAGCGCTGAAAAATTTGCAATCCGTTGTTATAGTAGGTCCTATTAAAGTGAATATATTATTATTATTATTATATATTTTTGTTATTTCGGAATTTTTCAAAATTTGGGATAATTATTGAGTTATTTTTAATAAAAAATCACGAAACGGAGTTCGTGCTGGTAATGGTAGGCGGAGGTTACTCAAATGGCGAGAGCCAGCTCGAACTCTGATTGGTGAATTATCGTAGTTTTTAATTAATAAAAACTCGATAATTATTCCAAATATCGCAAAATACCAAAAGGGAAAAAGTGTTAAAAATTCGATCCTTTATACAGACGTACTAGATTCTGGAATATTTTTTTAATCACCTTGTATACTTCAAATAGTAAAATAGACACGCAGATAGCGCATGCGCATTTGCACTACCATAAAAGTGTTAGAAAAGTACGATAAACTTATTAGAATTTTGGTAAAATAATTATTAGTACATCTAGCAAAAATTACAAGAATAAAAAAAATTAAAATATTTCTTCGAATTTTTCCTACATTTGAACTTTTACAATGATTATTGCATTTTTTCATATTGAGTTTGCGAATATGCCTCCAATAAAATTATACAATTTGTTAGACTTCTTATATAACGTCCTAAGTAGACAATCTGAGAGAAGAACAATGGTACCTTGTAAAATTTTGTATAAAAATTGTAAAATTTACTACAGAATTTATTTTCGTACAATGTAATATTATTAACTTATTACAAAAGATAATTTTTTATTTTTCTAATGTAGGGGGACCATGGTCACCATTTGAAAACAGTTGGCATTTACAAGAAGATTACAAAAAATTAAATAAACGACAAGAACTTGCCAAATCACTTTCAAAATATATTTATTGGATTGGTATAGCTAATTTCTTTCTTTGCCCTTTAATATTTTTATGGCAAATCCTTTACTCATTCTTTAATTATGGTGAGGTGAGTACCCTGAGTTAAATAAGATCAGTAGCATTCTAAATAGTGTTCACAAACTAATTTATTTATTTATTGTTTGCAATTGTGTGCATAAAGTTAATGTGCAGTTCTTCTGAAATTTCTGTTAAGTGTGTAAATTTTACTTTAAATACGGGATAAATTTACGCACAGCCAATAGTGTGTAAAGATTATTTCACGTACAAGTCAGGGCAATGAGTGCATTTTAGAGACTTTACACACGAGTCTGCGATGCGAGTACGTAAATTAAACTTTAGACACGGCTCGCAGTGTGTAAATGATTCTTTACGCGCGACGCCGAGGAGACGAGTGTGTAAAACCGCTAAAACGCATGAATTGGCAAAGACGAGTGAGAGTTGTTCTGCGGAAAGTTAGTCTTGCTGCACTCCAAACCCTAAAGAGTAACATCGGAACAAATTTAGTGTAAAACGATAACTTTTTACTTTATAAAATTTAAACACATTTTTTATCAGTTGTACGGTAAGGTCAAAGGCAAGACATACGCTTTCAAGTGGAAAGAGATAGACATAGAGTGTACATCATTAGGAATGGTATAGATATTTTTTCAAACTTATTCATGTAATATAGAGAACATAAAAATAAGTTATTATCGTACAACTGATAAAACATGTGTTTACTCTTTTATAAAGTAAAACGTTGTTATAATGGATGGGTGGAGAGCAGGATCCAGGGGCAGAGTCCCTGATGGGGGTGCAGCGGGTGAATAGTACATTACAGTACAAGAGGCGAAAGCTGAAGTTCCGCCACGGCGTGAAGTTGGCGCCCGAGGCGAAGTCTTTGTCGAAGGCCTTCAACGTTCGAATCATGTGCTGTATACTATTTTTCTTCATACCTGGTCGAAAGTACGCTAAGTTTCGATTGAAATTTATATTTGAAAAAAATTACATTATTATTAGCTTGAGAAAATTTATTTCGATGCCCGCTCCGACATGTGCGGAACGAGCACAGCGAATGCTGCTACTATACTCGCAAAATATAAAAAAACCTCAACCGCGCTATCTTTCAAAACATAAACAAAACCTCCAGAACGTTTATTTTAACAAAATCTGCAGTTGGCTAGCTACCAACTCTATCAGTGGCGAAAGCTCGTCTATATATATATATATATATATATCCCTATTGAAAAATCTTACGTAAGATCTTACGTAAGTTCTTACGTAAGATCTTACGTAAGATCTTACGTGAGATCTTATGCCAAAATCTGATCTAAAATTTTTTTATTTATAAAGGACTAAATACCGCGCAAAATGAGGATAAACTTGTTATTAAAGAATTTTTTTTTCGATGGGACTTAGAATTTTTTCAGATGTGTAGCAAAATTTTTAAGTTCCGCATCTGAAAAAATTCTAAGTCCCATCGAAAAAAAAATTCTTTGAAATCTGATCTCAAAGTCAAGGTGGTCGATGTTGTTGGTTTCAAAACTTTTTCAAACATTTAGTCTTTTATAAATCCTCTAAAGTTTGAATACGACAATGTTTTGACAGTTTATCCAAAATTGACCTTGATTTAACCTTCTAAAGATCACGTCAAATACTATTTTCGAAAAGAAATTTCCCACTCTATCGATTGCCAGTGTAAAAAATGAAGATTTCCTTTAAAAAACAATAGGTGTCCTTGAAATAACCTTGAAGGTCACGTCCAAGGTCAAGTATAAGGTCACCATTGAGTTCCTCGTTGAAAGTTACACGAGGAATAACTTTACCGCTTGCAAAAATATTCAGAGGTATCTAAGAACCTTGCTGGAGTGTAAATAACCTTGGAGTAACCCTCAAGTTCAAACACTAGCTCTGACTTAATTACGTATCTGAATGTAAAATTTCCCGCTCTATCGATTACCAGTCTTAAAAATGGGGGTTCCTATTTAAAAAAAAACAGTTGACCTTGAAATAACCTTCAAGGTCAAGTCCAAGGTCACAGTGAATGTCACCATTAGATTCCTCGTTGAAAGTTACTTAAGAAATGACCTTGACCTTTATCAGAATTACTTTACCTCTGAAAATATTCAGCCGTCCCGGGACTTAATTGACACCCTGTATAGTTATAAGGTCAAAACCAAAGATTATCCCCCTCCTCCCCTCTCCCCCCTCCTCCACCCTTCCTCATTAAACATTTCCTCTCCTCATTTTTTTCATTAATTTATGTTATATTTATCATTTTAATGATGTCTTTTCATATATTTAAAAAATATTCCTGCTCCTCTGTAACTATCCTCCTCCCTCCACCCCCCTCCTTCCCCCTCCTTAGTGATATTCCTCAACCCCTCCTCAGGAACATCCTCGTTATTGAACCCCTCCTCAGCCCCTCCTCAATTTGTATGAAATTGTAATTTTAGCTCCAAAAAATGTGGATAAAAAATTTATAATAAATTTCTTAATGGTATAGCGATAAATTCTACGGTATATTGAATCATTGACATAGTAAAAAAAGATAATAATGAAAATAAAATCAATTATATCGCTAAAGCAAATGGCTAAATGCAGTTTTGTATCGTATATACAGGTATAGAAAAGGTGAAAAATTATTTTCTAGAAATCGACTGAAAAATAAATAAATTCAATGATATCGGTAAAGTAAAAGAGTAGATTAATGGGAAAAAAGTGAAAATTGAAAAATGACTCAAAAAGTAAACAGATTTAATTGTATCGCTAAATCAAAGGTGTATAAACAAAGGGGAAAAAATAAAAAATAGGAGGTTCGAATAACATAATAATAAAAATTATAAAGTGTGACGCGGGGTACTGCGGGGTACCCTTGCGTCGTCGCGAGCTGGCGCGAGCGGGCGCGAGCGCGGCTTAGGTTAGGCTAAGCCGGCGCGCGGAGGAGATATTGCCAGGTGGGCAATCTCGGGAGATTCTCTCTAGCCGTCGACGACGACGGACGCGTGTGCGAGCGGACGACCCGGGGAAGGAGAGGAAGCGAGCGTCGAGAGCTTTTGTGTGAACGCGGTAGCAGCCTAGGACGAGCCAAAGCTGCGAACCTTGTAAGTACCGCCCGACTAATATTGTGAGTGCGGGCGCGTACCGGCGAGGAGTCAAGGAGCGCCTTGACTCCCTGGCGTCGAACATTGTTCAGTGAACGTGGGGGGGCCGTCCCCAGTTCACCACTTCTCTCTCTCTCTCTCTAGTTCGCGGTCGCGGACTCTCGTGCGGTGGGAGTCGCGACTCTCGTGGAAGAGTCGCTGCGCGGTGCGATACCGATACCTCGAGCACGAGCTCGAGGTCGGGTTCGCGAGTCGTCGCGCGGAACGGGTAAGCGACCCGTTCCTTCGCGTGTGCAATAAAGGCCTCCGACTTGCCATTTTACTTGATCGCGTTATTCTTCCGAGTAGTCCGCGGGGCTACTCGGCAAACCCTCCTCGTCCTTAATCTCCCGGATACCGCCACTCTATCGCAGAGCTGAGCGGCCGGCATCAGCTGTCATCTAGGAGGACGACAGCCACGCGAACGCGAGGAGCGCGTTCGTGCGACAGCACGCGAGTACGAGAAGTGAGAGTACAGGCGTACTCTCACGTTGTATACGGGCCGCGGCGACGTGTATTCGCCGTCGGGTGCTCGCGCGCACCCCGAGGTAAGGACCTCACGGGGCACTCGTGTGTGCCCCATTGCACCCATCTCGCGGAGACAGGTCTCCTCCGCGAGGTGAAACGGTCAAAAGAATAACCCCGTTACAACTGGCGCCCAACAACGTGTGCAGCGGAGGACAGGACCACGACGCGACGAAATTTAGTTTTTCTTCAGCGAAAAATTTTGAATTAGCAGATCGGGTTACCGACTGGGTCGGTAATCTAGAAGCAGGAGAAGCTTCGCGAATCGGCCGCTAGGTGGCGGCGGGCTTTTTTCACAGGGAGTGAAAAAGCCGCGAAATTCAAATTTGAATTAAATTCGAGAGTTCGGGTGCGTTCGTGAGGAGGGATAAGAATAGAATTTTCTTTAGAAACCGAAGGGGGAAAAATCAGGGGATTTTTCCAGTAGTAAATTTAGGTGGAGAGAGAGAATCTCGCGTGGCGGCGATCGTTTCTTCAGGCGGAAGAAACGTGCGAAAGGGCGATTTTTTGAGTTTTTGCAAGCGGTTTGCGCGGAAAACAAATTTTTCGACTTTTATTCGTGTTCGGAGAATTTATTCGATCAGACAGTCGCAGCAGTAACCTGCTCCTGTCAAAAATTTCTTTTTCACTTTGTTTGAAATTCCTGGAGTGTGTTCGTAAAGTGAACAGTCGCAGCCGTGCCCTGCTCCTGTTCAGAGACTTTACGATATTGGAACTCACGGGGAGTTCCAAATTCTGATTAAATAAGCGAACGGTCGCAGCCGTGCCCTGCTTCCATTCATAAAGCTTTTAATCACTGAACACGCGGGGTGTTCAGAAGTCATTCAACAGCATACAGTCGCAGCCGTGACCTGCTTCTGTATCGGGCAGCTGTTGAATGAAAACTCGGAATCTCAGCAAGCCAAAAGCAAAAACAAAACAAGAATTCGCGCTTTCGATAGGGAACCTCTCGTGTTGGCTAGCTAGCGAACACATGTAATTTACAACCGATTGTAACTTACTAACACCAGAAACACGTCTGGGAGAAAATTCTAGGGAGAATTTTTTCCATCCAAATTGAACTCGAAAATCGAAAGTTTTCAAGAAAAATTCATTTTCTCGCTGAATTTGTCAGCGAGAATTTCGAGTAGAGTCGCGTTAAATAAATAGAGTTTTTTTTTACGCATCTCAATCGCGACTGCACTACAAACTGTAGGCAGTCGTAAAGAAATGCTCGAAGACGTGTTTCAGAGAGAATCTCACACTACACAGTAGGAGTAGTTGCGTCGCCAACCGAAAGGTCCGTCCCACAATTTTTTCCGTGTTTTGGGATAGAGGGCAGGCCTGTACTCAATCAGGCGAAGATGGAGTATAAGTCAGAACCAACGGAAAGGGACGTCCAGCAGTGGCTGTCGGCGATCCCGGTCGAGGAGCTGGAGGAGACAATCCAGCAACTCGGACTAAGAACAGACGGCGACTGCTTTGTGCAGCGTCACCGTCTGTATAATTGGCTGCAAGGTAATTACACTGCAGCCGATTTTCAGGCGTGTGACTCCTGAAACGAGGAGGAGTTACGCACAGTCCGTGAATCGTTGAGGAAGTCCTTCATCGAAGAGATGTGTATGGACAGGACATCCACCACAATTCAGGACGAGAATTACGAGAAGGGCCGACCTCACCCTCTCTCGATCTATCAGAACAGCATCGTTTGCCATTCTGAAGGCGACAAAGGACTGGGCAACGTAGAGCCAAGTCGCACACCGCCATCGAGGTCAGAAAATGAAAAGGACCAAGATAGCGGGACCGATGACGACAGTCAGTCGTCACAGGGTCAATCGTTGAGGTTGGAATCTCTGTTACGAGATATCCAACAAACCGTTCGAGCAATCGAACGGAAATACGACAGCTTGTTGAACACAAGTGTCAACCAGGCGAGGGCATTGACGGCTCTCACGATGAGAGTCGATCAGCTGGCTCACGTAGTAGACCAGCAACGGCCACCGATGTCAAGCACAAGAATCGACGGCCGACAGATCGATACGCGAACGGAGCGGATAAATCCGTCGCAATCGACACCGCGCGTTGGATTCCAGGACACGTACACGATAGACGAGCCTGGAATCAACGAAACACTGAATGGTGCGAACACCATTCAGAACGCGCAACGGCGAATCCCGCCACGTGAAATCAGAACGTGGACTGATTTCACGAACGGAAGGACAAGAGAGCTCACTGGTCCTTCTACAAGCGAATTAAATCGCACAGGCAGAGGTCACGAGGACCCCAGCCGAATAGTTAGCCGATGGAACGTCACGTTCTCGGCTAAACAAGGAGAAGACGTAGAGTCTTTCCTTAAGAGTTTCGAGGACAATGCCCGAGCGGCTAAACTTAACGAGAGCGACATGCTGGCGTCGCTCCCGTGCGTCCTCAAAGACGTGGCGAGCATGTGGTACAGGAACCACAGCCGCGATTGGCGAACATGGGCAGATTTCTGTCAAGCCACTCGGCGCAGATGGGGCTGCGCCCACGATAGGCAAGAGCGCCTAAGAGACGACATTAGGCGTCGTTATCAACAAATAGGGGAATCGAGCAGCCACTACATAACATGCATGGAGAGCATGTTAGGTGAGATATCCCCGAGGATGACTAGGCTCCAGGAAATTGAGAAGATTTACATGAATCTTCTCCCGGAAATTAAAAGAATTATCCGGATAGAGATCTGTAATACGCCAGACGATCTAGCGGATCAATGCGTAAAGGCAGAATATATCCTGGACAGGGAAAAGGGCGATAGGACGCCAATTCCCCCATCCAAAGCGGTAATGCCAGAAACGGCATACAAACCGCAGAGGGAGAAGACAGGGACGTCTTCTCATGTAAAGGTAGCGGCAACGGCCGCTACATCCCCGGACACAAAGGAGAAGCCCGATGCTCCGATAGCCGGGACAGGTCAGCAAGACATAGCCGACCTGATAAAGAAGCTTAGTGGAGATCTATTGAAAGCTTTCCACGAAAGCAATAAGCAAAGGCAGGGAGGGGGAAACAAGGATGCTTCCTCCTCGGCGAACAAAAAGGGCCGTTCTGAAAAAGGCAACGCCAAGAAAAACAATGGCAACGAGAAGAACGGCCAGAAAAATGGGCAAGCGAAAGAACCTATTCGCTGCTTCGGATGCAACAAAAAAGGCGTAATCCGAGCGAAATGCCCGAATTGCTCGCCGGAAAACGGGCAACAGGGGAAGTAGAGCACTCAACTACTTCCCCAAACGCCAACGAAGCTTGTCAGGAAGCTTCGGAGATAACCTCCCAGGGAGTCAGCGGTGCGGCACAACCGGACGTTCCTACGGAGGAATTCCTGGAAACCAGAGGGTGGTTACAGGTGGAAGTAGAGGGTTCCCACTTCCGCGCTCTGCACGACACAGGCGCATCGGTCATGATGACGAGACCGACCGGCCTGCAGTTGAGAACTGCATGCGGCCAAACATTTATGCCAAGCGAGCACGCAGGGGCTAAGCTTGCTGACGGTAGCACAAGCTTGACGATGAGTTTTGTTCACCGTCCCTTTAAGATAGGTGGCATAAGTAGGAAGATCAAGCTGTTGATCATCCCTACACGACTGAATTCGGCTCGAGACACAATCCGCGGTCCAACCAACTGACGTTGGTAGACGACAACGTCAGGGTCGACCTCCAGCTGACATCGGTCAGGGAGGTTGACACTGTTCCAGTCGGTGCAGTAGGCATAGGCCGTACGACCGAGGAACAGCTGGCACAAGTGGAGGCACTTGTGCAGCAGCTGGTCGGCGAGGAGCCGACCACATTTGGGTGCACCACGAGGGTGACCCATATAATTGATGTGGGAGATGCTCGCCCCATCAAGAAGCGCTATTACTCGGAGTCGCCGGTAATAGAGGCTAAGATGCACGCGCAGGTCCGAAAGGTATTGGACGCTGGCGTCATCACACCATCCACGAGCCCATGGCCAAGCTCGGTCGCGATGGTAAAGCAATCCGGTGGAGGATACCGGATATACATCGACACGAGGTCGAAAACGTTCGAGGAGCATCTCGAACACCTTCGCAAGATATTAGGCCGTCTAAGGGAGGCGGGCCTAATTATCAACCGGCAGAAAAGCCACTTCTGCCAATGCGAAGTCAAGTACCTGGGTGCGGTGCTGAACCAAGAAAGGTTCCGCCCCGATCCAAAGAAAATAAGGCCGGTACTGGAGTACCCGGCGCCGAAGGACGTGAAGCAGCTAACACAGTTCTTAGGCAAGGCATCGTGGCATAGGAGGTTCCTGAACAGCCTCGCCACGATGGCCAATCCGCTTACGCAACTTACGGAGAAGGAGCGTAAGTTTGAGCAGCGTCCTCACACCTGCCGAGAGGACCTACAGCGTGACAGAACGAGAGTGTCTCGCTGTAATATGGGCGATAAGGTTTCGCCCATACATCAAAGGCTACACTGTCTGAGTAGTCTTGGACCACATCTGTTGGCGATGGCTGCGCACACTGAGTGGTCCAACAGGTCGATTAGCATGGTGGACCTTGGAGCTACAAGGTCACCAGTGCTTTGTTGAGCACAGGAAAGGTGCGCTCAACAACGTCCCAGATGCCCTTTCTCGTATGGACGAGGAGGAGGGCGGGGAGACACCAGTGGTTGGTGTCTCATGGACAAAGGACTCAAAGATCCAAAGATGGAATGGGTCCGGGGTAGACGGTTCTACTCCAACGACGAGATGTTCCTGAAGACGACGAGGACATCGAGACCAACGCCCGACCTCCGGGGGAAGGCGGGAGTCGTGTGGATGCGCCCACGACTCCATCAGCAGCCGCTGATGAAGAGAAGAGCGTTGCCAGCGGGCAAGCGTCTCAGACTGGGAGCGCCCAGTCTAGAGAAGGAAATGTGAAGCGACAACGCGGAAGACCGCGAAAGGCGTCGTATACGTCGGGGACCGGGTCGTCTACCGAGTTCTACAGACAGGATTGACTTAGGGAGCCATTCCTTACAATTCCTTTCTTCTTTCCATCCTTTCCCCAAACGGAGTAGTTGGAGTTGGAGGAACGAGTCGTAGGACTCTTCCCTGGAGAGCGCCGGGGACAAGGCGTTTTCCAAAGTGTTCGGCGTGCAACCGCCGCCGGAACAGCCAGAAGGGGGCACCCTGGAGGGGATCCCCGAAAAGGTTGAGGAGGTTGGGGCGAGGCCCAACCACCACCCAGCAAGCATGCTGGCAACCTGCTGAGCGACCAGGAGGTCGTTCACCACGACGTGATGAGCAGCGCGTCTGCCCACCGTCCAGCGAGTGGCCAGGAGGCCACCCGCAAAGAAGCGATCGGAGAGAATACCGATCGTTGTGTACGCTGGCCCCGAGGCTCGGAGCCGGGTACACAGGGCATCCCGGGGTCACTGGAGATCGGCGGGAGTGCCTAAGGAGACAAAATGGTGTTTCGTCTCCGTTTCAAAGAGGAGTGCGTAGAGGAGTACGTACTCCGCCACAAACGGTTTTTCATAGCCATTGTGGGAAGAGCCCACACAAAAGGACAACGCGCGCGATGAGGCGCAAGTCCTAGTGCGTGCGTCTGCGATAGTGGCAGAAGCGCAAGCCCGACGGGTCGGCAGACTGGCCAAGAGACGTGCCGTGCCGAGTCCCGTCACCCATTGTACGTGAGAGCCAATGGCTTCGTGCTCTGCACGTACAAAATCACGGCGAGGTTCGTGGTTAGTTTTTTTTCTCCTATCCTGGAGAAATCAAGGAGCGCCTTGACTCCCTGGCGTCGAACATTGTTCAGTGAACGTGGGGGGGCCGTCCCCAGTTCACCACTTCTCTCTCTCTCTCTCTCTCTCTCTCTAGTTCGCGGTCGCGGACTCTCGTGCGGTGGGAGTCGCGACTCTCGTGGAAGAGTCGCTGCGCGGTGCGATACCGATACCTCGAGCAGGAGCTCGAGGTCGGGTTCGCGAGTCGTCGCGCGGAACGGGTAAGCGACCCGTTCCTTCGCGTGTGCGTGTACGTGTGTGTACACGCAGGGCAGGCAGGCGGCCTGCTCTCGAGCGCGGTGTTTGTTTACGTGGAGCAAGGTCGCGCTCTGCGTAAACATCACCGATCGCGAATCGCGCGATCGGCCGGCGAACTCTTGGCGCGGCCGAGAGTTTGTAAGAGCGCGCGCGCTTGCGTTCGCGCGCGGCTCCACTCGGCAACACTCGGGCGTGTTTGGAGCAGTCGGCTCGCACGCCCGACTGCTACTAACCTTTCGGGGCGCGATCGTTGTAATTTCTCTTACGGAGGCAATAAAGGCCTCCGACTTGCCATTTTACTTGATCGCGTTATTCTTCCGAGTAGTCCGCGGGGCTACTCGGCAAACCCTCCTCGTCCTTAATCTCCCGGATACCGCCACTCTATCGCAGAGCTGAGCGGCCGGCATCAGCTGTCATCTAGGAGGACGACAGCCTCGCGAACGCGAGGAGCGCGTTAGTGGGACAGCACGCGAGTACGAGAAGTGAGAGTACAGGCGTACTCTCACGTTGTATACGGGCCGCGGCGACGTGTATTCGCCGTCGGGTGCTCGCGCGCACCCCGAGGTAAGGACCTCACGGGGCACTCGTGTGTGCCCCATTGCACCCATCTCGCGGAGACAGGTCTCCTCCGCGAGGTGAAACGGTCAAAAGGTAACCCCGTTACAAAAGACATTTTAAATGCTGTAGAAAAATGTTTAATTGATTTATCCGATTATAATGAAATATTTGGAGCAAAAGAAGTTCTTGCATCAAGAGATTTTCGACATATGTTACTAATTGTTCCGTCTGGGAATCGAATTACTGAGAGTTATTGAGAATTATAAAAAATAGGTATACTGCGAGAAAATTTTAAATGTATGTTATTAAAGCAAAATAACAAAATTTTGGCAAATGATATCGAATTTAAATTTTGGCTTTTAAATGTGGCCTTTAAATGGCAATTTTTTATCAAACTATGATCGATAAAGTAAAGTAACCAAAATCCCAAAATCAATTATACAAACGAAAATATTGTAGATGAAATTTTTGGATACTTAATGATGTGAAAAATAGACATTTTTATGAAAGTGTAATTTTAACTTTAAAATCGTATAACGATTTTAAAGCCTATGAAATATTTTATCATTGACATAGCAGAAACCGATAATAATGAGCATTTAGTAAATAAAATTAAAAAATGACGCAATTATCGTGTTGCTGAAAATTTTAAATTGAAATAATAGTTTTAAAATAAAATAATGGTTATAAAAAATTATTTTCTGGCATTTGACTGAAAAAATAAATCTATTCAATTATATCGCTAAAACAACTGGGTAAATGAAGTTTCATATCGTATACTTAAAAATGGAAGCACCATTTTTGACATCAGCAATGGAATGAGCGGGAAATTTTACATTCTAAACCATTGAGGTCAATAATTTTTCATTCATCTTAAAGGTCATTTGGAGGTTATTCAATTTTGAGGTCTCGCAGAAAAAAAAATATTTTACTGGTTTTTGCATTTTCATATTCTGATCAGCTTGCGTCTCTTGCAAAGAAAAGTGCAATGGACAAACTCACTGATAGAGAAAGAATGACGCTTCTCATGATGAGAGGTTGGGGTCCGGTGCAGCGATCTTATAGGGCTGTAAGGGATCTTTTCAATGCTACATTTAGGCCTGATAGGACTCTAATTTCATTTTCAACAGTTCAAAAAACTGTTAAAACATTCACTGAAGATGCACATACATCCACTCGTAGAGCTGCTCAAGAGCACGAAGTTAGTAAATCATCTGTTCATAACATACTACATGAAGCGAATTTCCATCCGTACAAAGTAACATTGATACACAAACTGAACGAAGATGATTTCGATCGTCGCGTTGAATTTTGTGATGATATGATGGCTCGCATAGTTCAAAATCCTAACTTTCTATTTAACGTAGTATTTTCAGATGAAGCTACATTTCAACTTGACGCAAGTTTGAATAGGCATAATTGTAGATATTGGGCAGCTGATAATCCTTATTGGGCACGAGAAGCTAAATCACAATATCCACAAAAATTAATTGTCTGGATTGGAATACTAAATGATAAAATTATAGGACCATTTTTATTGATGGTAACTTGAATGCCCAAAATTATGAAGCTATGTTCCGCAATCAAATAGTTTCTGCAATAATGGAAATAACCGGAGAAAACTTCAATGGCACATGGTATCAACAGGATGGCGTAGCAGCTCATTATGCACGAACTGTTCGCGCTTACTTAGATGCGGTATTTGTTAATCGATGGATAGGAAGAAGAGGCATTATTGAATGGCCAGCTAGATCACCCGATTTGACGCCTCTTGATTACTTATATTGGGGGTATTTGAAAGATCGAGTGTACAAAACAAAACCCCAAAATTTGGATAAATTACGGTAAAGGATCATTGACGAATCAGCTCTCATCCCCGCTGAAATCATCAGAAATGCTGTTGGTGCTTTTTACCATCGATTATGACAGTGTCAAGAAGTAAATGGGGAGCAGTTCGAGCATCTACAATAATCATAGTTGGAAATATTTATCCAATCACGTGAGAAGCAAGGGGACTCACGATAATAAAGCACCCCAAAGGGAACAGGAATTACTACGTCCACGCCGTTGTTCCTGGGTAACGCAAAAAATAAAATCAAATGACCTTTAAGATCAATGGAAAATTATTGATCTCAATGGTTTTGAATGTAAAATTTCCCGCTCTTTCCATTGCTGATGTCAAAACTGGTGCTTCCCATTAAAAAAAATTGACCTGACCTTAAAAAAACCGTCAGGTCATCTTCAAAGTCAAATCTAAGGTCGCCGTTGAATTCCTTGTCGAAAATTACATCGAATATGACCTTGAAATTTTTTACAAATAAATCACCTGAAAAGTTATTTGGGTGTTTCCAGACTTTTTGGACACCCTGTATATTAATTTATTCATTTGTACCAGTTGTTACATATATTATCAATTATAAAAATTGGTCTATATATATATATATATATATATATATATATATATATATATATATATACAAGTTATAAAAAAAAATATAATCCAGCAGAGGAAAAGCTCTCCTGTAGGCTGGCCTGGTGCGATATAATACTACACTTATTCTAGTAAAGAAGAAAGAGAGAAAGGTGAAAATTGAAAATGCTAGTTATGGGGGCCTTGCAAGTGAGTGCATAGTCTTCATGCCTAATAATATCGTTACTAGGTAAAGAAAATTTACTACATCTTGCAAAATCCCCAGTCCTAGTTAATGCTGTGTAATTATGTTTTCGTCTCTAATATCTAGTGAGCATTGAGGTGGCTTTTGTGAACATCTCTGTAGACGCATTTCTGCTTCTTTTGTAGATTTCTCTTTCAAAGTTATTTATTCTCTTCGGGCAAGTGAGCCCAACAGCGCAAGTGACTCTGTAGTGCGGGAATATTTGTTTATGTTGATTTCTAGAGTAGCGTTTAACAGAGAAAGTGAAAATAATTCCATTTAAATTAATAATATCTAAGTTCTTGCTTTGTCTCGAAATCGGCTGCATAGAATTTTTAATGGTTTGTGTTCTTCTATTTTCTCTGTCAAAATATAGGTATGTTTTATTATTTCCTAAGTAATTGATATCCCCATACGACATTCTAATAGTTTTTGATTCTGTTATTTTACTACTCGGAGGATTTGAACTTCGTATAAGTAAATTTTTCCTTGCGTTGTATTTTTCTTATCTATTTTTGTAAAAACTTCTCGAATTGAATGGTGTGATAAACTACAATCATTTAGTTTGATGAGTTCATCCTCAGTACCTGACTTTGCAGTTACAAAATTTATGTGTTTAATTCCATTAATTTGTGGAAATTTACATCGGTCACATTTAGTTTTATTTTTAATGACTTTTGGCGTAGTCATTTTTGGGGGTTTATATTGGTGGTTTTTTATTATGTATTCTGCTAATTTAGTTATTGCAATGATTAAATTTGCATTGATGATAGACATTTTTTCCCAATTGTATTTCGACATTCGCCAATGTGCTCTTTTGTGGTGTTGATTGCATTTACCCTGTGCACATATATATGTTCTAATGTCTTGTATTAATTTTACTTTTTTCATCTGCTCTTCATGGACTTTCAATGTAAACTCAGATTTATCTGTTTCTTTAACTTGGCATGGCATGGGCGGTTACTGGAGCATGAGGCAGAGCAGACCCTCCAGTCCCCGCATGCCGCCTCCGGAGCAGCCGGCGCTGCTGCAGCAGGAGCTGCCGCCCAGGCCCAGGAGCCGCCACGAGCTGCAGCAGCAACCCCAGGCCCAGCCGCCCTCGCGATACAACAACCTCGGCTATTGGCGCGCCAGGCGCGTCACCTTCTACAGGAATGGCGATCCCTACTTCCCCGGCGTCGAGTTCTGGTCGGTACTCCCCGGGTCGACTGGCTTCTCTCGCCTGTGCGGGTAACGGCGCGTTCGATGGCTTTTCGAGTCTCGAAGAGGGGCTGCTTCCTTCACTGCGAGTAGTCCGCTGGAACTGCCATTATTGTGGACGCCGAGGCGATATGCTAATCGCGATCGGAGCGACGCCGTCGCGTCTTTTTTTCTTCTTGTGCTCTTCGTTCAAAAGAGCGATCGATAAAGAAATCGAGGCGCGATTGACAATCGACGTGCACTTGAATCTTTAGGTATCCCACGTTCGGATGTTGATTATCGGTTAAATAGGTCACTCTATGAGACAAAAGTTACTCGATACAGTAACAAATCCGTTCATTTCTAAAAATTACTTTTATTTTTAGAATTTAACTGACACGATGCAAACATTATTTTTGTGTATAAATTATGAAATTACACAAGTTCTATCTTTCATTTTAACCGTTCAAGTTAATTACACAAATGTTTAACAAGAAAAGTGTAACGAAAATACAAGAAAAAGTGTACCCAATGTTTGCTTAATTATTTTTTACGAAGCAGAAAATACAAAATTTTTACTCCTTTCGTTTCTACGCCTGAGAAAGTACATCCGGTGTTCTGGTACTCTCCTATTGAGCATCGATAATTACCCCCTAGTATGGGGTTTGTTTACCCGTGAATTATCGCATGCACCTCGTGTTTACACTGAAAAAAATAGGGTACGGTTTAAAAAGAAACTATGAGATGGGGACAGGATTTATAGCAATTTTCTTGGTATGCTAAGTCTTTCCGTACATTACAAAATCTATTGTAATCTTGACTTTATTATTTTTTCCAGTGTACATGGAGAGAAATTTACTAATTACTATGTTCCGTAGGAACTGTGGGACATAATCAACGCGTGACGATTTTTGCTATAAAACATACAAAAATTATTATTGCGCAGATACTAGTTCCCACTCAGGAAGCGCGGGAAATTTAAACTTTAAAATTTTAAAATTCGAAATTAAGGTCGGCGGCCACCGACTAGTGTACGCCGCACGGAAAGTAAAGGGAGGTTGTCACCGAATTTGTTCGTGTATACAAATTCGGGACGGCTTTCACAAGGATAGAAGAGGACGGTCGGAGAAGGCACGTGGGATTCCAAGATACCTTCACGTGCAACTACGACGACCAACCACAAAACAGAACGAGCCACCGGGAGAGCTCCCCAAGTTTCGGTCCAAACTCCAATCAGAGAGAGGTGGACATAGAGCGGTCTAGGCAGATGTCTAGGCCCAACGTGAATGAAACCGGGGCTAGCTGCCCGAATTGCTCTAGCTGGCAAAGTAGTCGGCAGAGCCATTCTCCTCACGATATAGGAAACATCGTGAGAAAATGGCAAGACCGGTTCTCTGGAGAAAGGAGCCAGCCATAGAAGTGTTCCTTACCAGAGTGGAGGATTACCGGGCGACAGTCAACTTGTCATACGAGCAGATGCTCACATCTCTGACGGAGCTGCTGACAGGCACAGCAGCCACTTGGTATCAGAACGAAAAGAACAAGTGGCATAGCTGGAACGATTTCGTCTTAGCAGCGAAGCGCTGGTATGGTACCAACCAGCGTTTTCATCAGAGATTGATTGCGGAGGCAAATGCCAGGACACAAGGCGAGGATGAGGCAGTGAGGGAGTACATATCCTGCCTCATCGGTATCATGCGTAAACAGATACCGGTACCCTCGATTTCGGCGCAGATAGACTTGCTGCATCGAAACATGCTACCGAGATTGCAAAGGCAAGTAAAAAGATCCGATTGTTCATTGATTGAAGTTCTACTCGAACTGGCAGTAGAGGCAGAGCTGCTGCCAGAGATGGCCTACAAGAAGAAATCATCTTCGACTCAAGCGACAACACACAGCGAACCAAAGGTGGCAGCAGTCTCGACCGAACAGACAGATCGGGAGGCAGATATGCTAACCAAAATTGGTCAGATGCTTTAGGAAATCCTGAAGCAGAACAACAAAGAATCTGCGCCAAAGAAGGGCGATAAAACCAACCTGGAAAAAGGAAAGTAGAGAATTCTAACAAAAAGAAGGACAAAGGTTCTCAGAATTTCCGAAGGACCGCAAAAGGCTAGACCTGTCAAAACGTCTAGAATGCAATGGCTGCGGCCAACCAGGTTGGATATTAAAATTCTGTCCTAACTGGTCGGGAAACGAGAACAAGGGCGGATAGAGGGAGTCCACATGTCCCAAAAGACTCCACCAACCGCTGATGCGACAAGCCTAGGTGCTGTCGATCAGGGTGAGCCGAAGTCTAGCCCTCTTCTGGAATCCTCGGCAGATGCTGGAGATTACCAGGAAGAGAGGACTTACGGCACAACGGGAGGACATCTCTGAAGGAGAAGTTGGTGGAATTGACTACCAAGCCGAGGACGAGACAAGGTGGTGGCTCCTGTTAGAAGTGAAAGACTATCGTATGAGGGCATTGTATGACCCTGGAGCCTCGTGCACAGTCATGGAACCGATAGGGCTCCAAATTGCCATCAGCCTCGGCCGGAGTCTAACCAAATCAAAAGCGGGACAGGTGCGGCTTGCAGATGGAAGGCGCTGCCCCTTGATAGGACATGTCCTGCTGCCATTGACGGTAGCAGGCATTACAAAGGACATCCGGGTAGCAATCTTGCCGGTATTAGATGAGGACTGCTACGTAGATGTAAACTTTGTCCGGGAGTTCTATGCAGTCTTGGACCCGGACTTAGACAGGTTGTTTTTCAAAGAAGACAACACCTACGTAGCGCTAGAAGTTGCTGGCGGCATCTCAGCCCTAGCTTCAGTCGGGCTAGAGGATGTGTCGGAAAAGAAAAAACGTCTAAAAAAAGTCTATGAGATGGTATACAACATCCTCAATGAGACCCCAGGGCGGCTAGGGATGACAAGCCTGATAGAGCATGACATCGATGTGAAATCGGCGAAACTGGTAAAGCGGTTTCGCCGAAAATCGAAGAAGGGATGCACGGCAAGTCAGAGAGATGCTAGCGCAAGACGTCATAGAACCGTCTAATAGTCCTTGGTCCAGTCCGATAGTTATGGTCAAGAAAGAGAATGGCAAGAGAAGGATGTGCATCGACTTCCGCAAAGTAAGAGCTCCTCATGCGGCAGGTGCCGCCGGGGAGTACGCCAATATCCCACCGCCCACATTCAACCCAGTGACGGGGCGGTGGGGATATGAAGGGGAAGTCCCCAGGATGAAGACCGGGGGCAAGGTGCGTTGGTGCACAATTTGTGGGTGCCTCGGGTTATGTACCCCGAGTGAGTGCCCATACTTTCAACAGCACCTGCCCCCGGGTTATGTAGAAAAAAATAAATAGAAATAGAGAATGAAACATCTTGCGCAATAATTAGACAACCAACTCTCTACATAATCCCTTCTCACATTCTCAGACGAACGCAAATCGGAGCCTAGCGACGTCTGGGGGAGGGGTGTCACGGCTCGTCAGCTGCTCGCGCAGCGCAAGCTCGAGTGAGTGCGAGCGAGAGTCGATCCTGATGGTTCTCGCGCGGGCTGCACGTGTTCCGTCGCGAGTGCGCTTTTTCTCGTCGCTTCTCTCTGGAGATTTCACGAACCTGGTGCGGAAGGTGCTACAGAGCGAAGAGAGCGAGAGGCAGCAGCAGAGAGAGAGGGTCAGCATCATCAGCAGCAAGCAGCGAAACGAGAGCGGAGCGGTGCGACAGGAGTGTGAGTGTGCGAGGTCGGCCGGCAATTTAAGGTAAGAGGAGTGCGTGTATCCTGAACAGACGTGTCCAGGATATCTTCTCTATTTTAGCGAACGGCGCAGCTTGCGCATAAGTGTGTGTGTGTGTTTGAGGTGTGTGAGGGCATCGGCCCGAACGTCGCGCGCGACCGCGAATTATCTCAACCTGCGCGACCGCGTCTTTGTTAACATTGCGCGTATGTGTCGTCGTTCGTGTTTACGCGGAATAAAGTCTGAATACATTTACTTCTGAGCGACTGAGTTCATTTTCCGTTACCTACGTCCGATTTTCCCCGTGAACTACGACCGGGAGCTAGCCGGCGCAGACGATCTTCGCAATCCATTTCAGCACGCGCTCGAGCTCAGCTGAGCTCGAGAAAGCCGGGAGTTCGGATTCTCCCGGCGTTTGTAGCGACCGGCATCGCACGTGTGCAGCACGCTGCTGCACACAGCCGCACCGAGGGACGTCGGTGAGAACTAGCGGCGGCCCCGTTACAACATAGAACACAATTTTTGTGTAATTTTTTATTGAACAACACAAAACACAAAATTTTTAACTGTGAAATATTTATCCACTAATAATTATTGTTTAAATATATGCAATACCTACTTATAATTTTTTAAATATTGCCGAATTATATAACAATTAACTAGTATGTAAATACAAATATGACATATATACGATCATATAAATTTCCAGGCATATTCCTTATCTATAATATTTATTTAAAATGTAGACAACAATGTATACTTTGCAATTGCAAATAGCTATGGACATTTTTCACTTTCGATTACAAATTAATTCAACATGGTTTGAAATTTATAACACTTTATATACGTATATGTTATTAAAACATATAGTAAAAAAAAATATATACATATAATTCTCAAAATTATTCATCTGCGGACATAAAAATTTGTTCTCCTCCCCTTAAACAAAATGCTATATTAAAAGCATACGAGTGGGTCGGTAAGGGCACGCCGCGTTTGACGAGTTTTCCCTCCGCCGCTGTATACGTATATTCCCCCACCACTGTACCCCACGAAAAAAAGCGAGCGAAGGAGGGGCGACTAGATATGTCTGATTCTTACACGCTTCTGTGAGGTTGCGCTAGTACACGGCTGAATCGGACGAGCACGGGTTTGCTATGTCTCATCAGCAATCTCTCCCTAATCTCTAGTAACACCTGCCTGACGCTCGGCTACTAAAGCTGTTCTAGCTTCGGAAATGCGGTGAAATAGCCTCTCAAATTTTGAAGACATATTCTTGAATTATTTTGAAACAGATTTTGGCAAAAAAAAATACGATGTTTTTAAATCCGACTTCCTCTTAAGCATCCACTCCCCATTATGCAATTTTTGTCGATTAGAAAATCTTTTGTTACCATGAAAAATATGGAAAGTGTGTCTCTTATCAATATCCACTGATTATAGAAACTCCTTGCACGAAGCAATCGTTTAAAATACATGTACAGTTACGTAATATTATTAACTGATCTTGCACGTGAGATAATGGCTTACAATATATATAGAAATATAATACATTATAAATCAATTAATACATAATATTTTTTTAATAAATTAAATGGCGAACGACGTCTGCTTAATTGAGTAGCATCTTTTAAATCTCTAAACTTGTCAAATTTTATTTTATTCGTTTTTTACCGATTGAAATATGCAATATTAAAAGAAATGTTTTTTTATTAATTTTTCAGCTGTTAAAAAGAGAACCTGGAGCTCTTGGAACGCGTATGTGGTCTTTGTACGGCAGGCTCTATTTGAGACATTTTAATGAATTAGATCACGAGTTAAATGCTCGACTAAATAGAGCACATCGCCCAGCCTCGAAATATATGAGTATGTTCACTTCGCCGTTACTAACTATTATAGCTAAAAATGTAGCTTTTGTTTCTGGTAGTATATTTGTTGTGTTTTTAATATTAACATTTTATGATGAAGATTTTTTGACTGTCGAACATGTTTTGATGATAATGACAGTGACGGGCGGTTTAGCGGCAATTTGTCGGTCTCTTGTACCTGATGAAAACCTAGTGTGGTGCCCTGAAAGTTTACTAACTGCTGTTTTAGCACATACCCATTACAGACCAGATAGTTGGAGAAATCAAGCACACACACAGATAACAAGGGCACAAGTGGCTCAACTTTTTCAATATCGAGCAGTGCACTTGTTAGAAGAATTAATGTCTCCTCTTTTAACACCCTACGTGTTATGCTTCCATTTAAGGTACAGAGCCTTAGAAATAGTAGATTTTTACAGAAATTTTACAATTGAAGTTACTGGTGTCGGAGACATATGTAGTTTTGCTCAAATGGATGTTAGAAAACATGGGAATCTAACCTGGCAAACGCTTATTCAAACCTCAACTTTAGAAGGGCCAGCAGTTAATGATTTGGAAAATCTTGGACCTGAACAAAATCAAAGTACTCCTGTATTATCTAATCAATATACTCAGGCTGAAGATGGCAAGACTGAATTATCTCTAATACATTTTACACTTACAAATCCTGAATGGAAGCCACCGAATCATGCAGAAAACTTTGTCACAGCTTTACGTGAAAGAGCCAAAAGAGAAGCAACATCGAATGGATTTGTTGATAATAATCCCCTTTATGCTAGCCTAAGTAGTCTTTCTAGTTTGGGACCTGAGGTATATACTAATTACTTTATTGATACAAATAGTATATTATGATGCTGGTGCGGACGCTGATTATGTAAGTCGTGACATGTTTTGCGTTCGAGCGAAGCGAGGGTGAAAAGTCGCACGATTTAAATAATCACTTCCGCTCTAGACTCATACAATATTGTATAGCAGGAGAGCCGAAAATTGGCACTAAAGTGGCCATTTCGAGGTTAGAGTGCTATAAAAATTATTAAATTGTGTTGTTTAATAAGATTATATTTATTTTTTTCAGTATAATGAAATTGTTACGAATATTCTTCGAAGTACTATAGTGAATGAATTAAGTATATTAAGTGTAAATAATCCTTCTAGTAATTATAATATGCAAATGTCAGATGTACCAAACACTTCACACAGAGGGCAAAATCCACATGTACATAGTCATCAAAATCATGACAATAGACTAGAAAATTTACCTAAAATAATCAGACGGGGTGTCAATAGAGCTGAAGGTCCTCTACATATCGGTGAAAGAGGTTTACTTTTTGGATTACAACAAATTATTGGAGCATCTAATCAATCCCTAGGCGCCTCTTTATTTGCCTCTGGACATCAGGATGATAATGCCGAAATATCTGCACCCCTAGAGCTAACAGCAATTGATATGTCATTATCTACCCTTTATTTGCACGAATTACATCATAGACAAGTAAGCGCTAATTTACTTTTTGCTTCCTTCCTACTCAGCTTTGTAACAGTAAAATTTCGTAAAATACACATGAAGAATAACAAATTATCTGTCTTATATTTAGTTTCTGTTTAATTAATTTTATAATTCAACAATTAAAAGTTGAAACACTTTGAAAAAATAATATAAATAAAGTTTATGAGGATTATACAGCGTATAAATTTCAGGTTATTTCATGAAGTAGATTTTGAGTTGCTTGCGTGCAGTGTGACTATTTTTTATTTCACGTCGTTTCTTTATATGGAGATCATATTAATTGATTCATTGTAGAAGATAAAGTATAAGTGCATTTTTATTTATTTAAACCAGTTGATACATAATCAAATTACAAATGTAATCCTTTGAGAATTCCTTTGTGCTGGCCTAGCTTTATATAAACTAAAAAACTTATAACTACAATTTACTTACTAAAATGAAATATATCTTCTAATTTTGCATAAAAGGGATCGTGGCCAAGTATTCGAAGCAGTCTTGATGCTTAGTAACTTCATTACTAGGCTAAGCCAATTTGCAAAAAAAAAATGCCCAATTCCGATTTTTTTAATTTTAATTTATTTCCAATATCTAATTAACATTGCTCTGGCTCCGGTGAACATTTTTGTGGACGCATTTCTCCTCCTCTTGAAAATGTCCCTCTCAAAGTGGTTTAGTCGTTTCAGGCATGTTAATCCAACTGTTCATGTCTCTCTATAATGAGGGAACATGTCTATTGTGTTATGTATTAGGCTAGAGTTACATTCACAAACGGATATGAAAACTATATCATTAGGGCTCTTACGTACTTTTGGTACAATTTGTTTTTTGTCTTTTAAGTATTTGTAGGTTTTTGTTTCTTGCACTATTACTGGAGTTTAAGTATATTTGTTTTAATTCATTGTAAATAATGACATTGTATTCATAAGTTTATTATATTCAAAAGTGTATTGTTAAATTTTTTTTTTATCTACAATTTCTAACCGTCTAGTTTGTAGATTCTGTAGGCATGTAGTTCTTCCTTTGTAAGTGCCTCCCCAGGCAACAGTACCATATGTTATAAAGCTATGGAAAAAGGTACGATAAAGCATATACGTGGTTTGTGCAGACATTACCTTAGATTGTAGAAAACCAATATTACGTATTTTTTCCTGATTATAAATTTATGGTGTGAATATCCTATTTCGTATTGTTATCAAAATAAATACTCAGGTATTTTGCGTTTTCTACTCTAGATATTGTTCTATTTTATATCCTAATATTCAGACTAGCGACTAACCGAGCGAGCTCATGCTCGCTCGGTTAAATTTTTATTGTTGGTCTTTAATATATTCAATATAAGTATATTTAATGTGAGATTATTAATATAAATTTGAATAACTTATTATTTCGCATTTTTGTAATAGCAACAATCTATTTTATTTTGACATTTTGATATTAAGTTATTTTTTTATTTCATATTGAAAAAATTAATTTTCTAATTTTTTAGTTTATTCTTTTAAATTTGTTTTAATCTTAAAGATAACTAAATAATAAATAATAGATTAGTAGTTAAGTTTATATTATGAATGTGTTGTTATCACGGGATAGTTGTTATCAAATTTAAGACGATAATAAATTTAAAAACTATTTTATGCATTAGAAGACTTATATAGAATACTTATAGATTCTGTACTTTGAATAGCAATTGTAAATGAGAACGTAAAAACCTAAAATAAATACACAAATGCAATAGAAAATACGAAATAAATATGCTATTAATGTTATATAAGAAACTAGTATATAGTTTTTACTCTTTACTTTCAGTTTTTATTTTTTTCCTCTTTGTTTTCACACCTTTGCTTTAGCGATACAATTAAATCTGTTTACTTTTTGAGTCGCTGATTAGAAACTTATTTTTCAATTTTCACTTTTTTTCGCATAGACGGTGAGAAAATTAGTCTATCCTTTTAATTTACCGATATCATTGAATCTATTTATTATTTGAGTCAAATTCTAGAAAATAATGTTTTCATTTTTCGCTTTATTTTTTAACTGGATACGATACGAAACTTCATTTACCCATTTGCTTTAGCGATATAATTGAATATATGTACTTTTTCAGTCAATTTCCAGAAAATAATTTTTTTAAGCCATTACTTTATTTTAAAACCATTATATTAATTTATACTTTTCAGCAACATGATAATTGCACCTTTTTTTAATTTTAATTTCTGTTGAAGTAATCTATTACGATTTAATGAGTTTAAAAATTCTGTTGGAATTATATATGCTAAATTTTCTTTATTATCGTTTTCTGCTTTGTCAATGATTAACCTTTAGAGCACCGGGAAACGCCTAGAGGCTTAAAAAAATTTTACTCATTATTTTTCATCTAAATTGCGTGAAAATTTATGTGTTGAGGTTATCGAACAATTTGACAATTGATTCGTGTTCAGAAGGCCAAAATGCATCGAAAATCATGTATGGCATTTCTGGGTCCGATAACTTGTTTTGTACACTGGTGTAATGGATAAAGGAACTCAAATTTCGGTTGATGACGCCCTCTACAGGGTGGGCCAAATGTACCGGAACGGCAAAATAACTCGGCGAGATTGTATTTTAGAAGAAAAAGCTTAAAACAAAAGATATAGGATTTTTTCTTGGCTATTCGACGGTGATAATGAGCATGACCTTGAATGTCATTTCAAGGTCAACTTCGTATTTTCAAATGGAAACCCCTATTTTTGACACCGGATTCGGAAAGAGCACAAAATTTTGGATCAAAAATTACACGTTCATAAAAATTTCGATATTTAATGCCCTTTAAGTATCCAAAAATTTCATCTATAATATTTTCGTTTGATATAACTGTTCTTGGGATTTTTATTACTTTACACGCTCGGTGAATAATTTTTTAATTCCTGTTTGAAATAATTTATCATAGTTCTAAGTTTTGAATAGAATACTCCTTTTTGTATAAAATATTATAATTTTTTTAAGAATTATATATACTTATTTTACATTTTATTTGCATTTTATATATTTAAGTAATTTCATATTTAGTTGCATATATTAAAGAACACGTTGTGTCGTAAGTTTATTGTAATCACAGGGAGTTAGAAAGAAAATTAAATGAAATGATATACAGGGTGTTCGAAATGTTCCGGACCCCCCACTTATAACATAAAGTAAGCATTTTGGAAAAAAATGTTAAATACAAAAGTTGTTAAGTTTTGAAGGTTGAACTAAATGATGACCTTGGATTTGTTATTGGTTATCATTTTCAAGGTCATTTAAAGGTCATCTTCAGTTTTTTAAATAGGGACCCCTATTTTTTATTTCAGATTCTGAAAGAGCACAAAATTTTACATCTGGATATGTACCCACGTTATAGCTCAAAATGACCTACAGAGGTCATTTAGTGGTTAAATGATTATTTAGTAGCAGAAAGCCAAGAAATCCCGATTATTAAGAACTTTGAGCGTATCTGACCAATACTAAAGTAATTTGATTTTGCAAGACAAACTTTATGGTGGCATTAAATTGACATTGCCCTTGATTTTCAAGGTCATTTGAAGGTTAACTTTAGTTTTCCAAATTAAACCTCCTAGTTGTAATTCTCCATTTTGCACCAGCGCTAAATTCTGCTTTAGGATTTTAGAAGGTGTAATTGACACTGGCGTAAAATAAGCCTTAGGCCAGACAACCACATAACTCGGGCGAGAAAATGATAAATAAAAAAATGTCTAATCAAAATAAGCCTTAGGCCCAACAACTACATACCTCGGGGGGGGGGGGGGGGAATGATAAATAAAAAAATGTCTAATCAAAATAAGCCTTAGGCCCAACAACTACATACCTCGGGGGAGAAAATGATAAATAAAAAAATGTCTAATCAAAATAAGCCTTATTGCTCAGGCACGGGAGGTACAACTAATTAAGGTAACATCATGGGTGATCCAGCCAACTAAGGCAAGACCATCGGCGGCCCAGCCTACTAAGACAAGAACACTAGCGGCCCAGCTAACTAAATCAAGACAGTGGACTATTCGCCCAAACTGAATTTTTTTAAAATGTCGTTGACAGGAACTTTTTACAACAACTGTTCAAATTGTTGCCCATTAACAGTTTGGCAATGTGCTAATCGATTGTAAAAGGCTGCAACAACATTTCGCAAGATTTGCTGAGGTATCAAGTCTATTTCATCAGTGATTCTTTGGCGTAATTCATCCAAGTCACGTGGTTTTATAACATAAACTTTATCCTTCAAGTATCCCCAAAGGAAGTAATCAAGAGGCGTTAGGTCTGGGGACCGAGGTGGCCATTCAATTGTACCTCTCCGCCCAATCCATCTATCATGAAATGTTGCATCTAAATATCGGCGAACATGAATACCGTAGTGTGCAGAAGCACCATCCTGTTGGAAGTAAATTTCGTCCAGATTTCCACCCGTTAAATTCCGTATAGCAGGTATAATTTGGTCTCGAAGCATGTTTTCATACATTGCAGCATTTAAATTACCTTCAATAAAGAAAGGGCCAAGTACTCTTCCATTAAATATGCCAGCCCAAACATTTACTTTTTCAGGATGTTGCGTGTGGTCCGCTCTCATCCAATGTGGATTGATGTTACTCCAGTATCGACAATTATGTCTGTTCACTGTTCCGCTTAACTCAATCGTGGCTTCATCAGAGAAAACAATGTTATTGAGGAGCAAAGGATCATCAGATATCATTTGCATCATTACATCACAAAACTCTACCCTTCTATCAAAATCATCTTCAGATAATTCCTGTACCAACTTTAATTTGAAAGGATGCCATTTGTTGAGTTTCAAAATTTTGTGCACAGATGCAGCTCCCATTTCATGCTGTTGTGCACAACGTCTGATGCTGCAATGGGGGTCCTCAATAAATGATTGTAATACGTCTAAGCTCTTTTCATCATTAGACGATGATTTGGATCTACCTGATTTAGGACGATCTTTAATACCACCTGTCTCTTCAAAACGTCTAATTGTACGAATTACGGTACTTTTTGATATAGGGTTGTTTTCTTCAACTCTGAATGTTTCATTGAATAAACGCTGTACCTGTTTGTAACCTCTCTTATGATCACCCCACCCTCGCATCATCAACAAAGATATTCTTTCTCGTTCAGTAAGATGTGCCATTTTTCACTACGATTAAAAGTACAATTATTGAAAATTAATACAATTATCTGAATTTCGAAGTAAGAGAACTTCACTTAACTCTTGAAAACAGAAAAGTAAATAGGAGTAAACAATTGTTAATTAACAATTATAAATGAACTGATTCCTAAAAAGAATAGTGAGCAAAATCTTCTAAGGTACAAGTAACGATCCTGAAAATGCTATGAATCATGCGTAGAAACTCGTAACCCTTGCAAAAAATTATTGCAATAAAAACTGTTCATGTAAAACGGTTAGATTATTTTGCTTTTGAAATTAATAACCCCCAAGTGTCCTATGTAGATCATTTCGAGCCATGACGTGGATTTTGTACATATCTCCAGAACTAAAATGACCTCTGTAGGTCATTTTGAGCCATAACGTGGATACATATCCAGATGTAAAATTTTGTGCTCTTTCAGAATCTGAAATAAAAAATAGGGGTCCCTATGTAAAAAACTGAAGATGACCTTTAAGAATCCGGAATACAAAATGAGTCCCTTTTTAATAAGCTAAAGATAACTTTCAAATGACCTTAAAAATGAAGGCCAATTTTAAAGTGACCATAAATTCGTCCTAGAAAATCAAATTATGTACTTTAGTATTAAAGTACGAAATTTTTTTTTTCTTTTCGTCAAATACACCCAAAGTTCTTAATAATCGGGATTTTTTGGCTTTCTGCTACTAAATAATCATTTAATCACTAAATGACCTCTGTAGGTCATTTTGAGCCATAACGTGGATACATATCCAGATGTAAAATTTTGTGCTCTTTCAGAATCTGAAATAAAAAATAGGGGTCCCTATGTAAAAAACTGAAGATGACCTTTAAATGACCTTGAAAATGATAACCAATAACAAATCCAAGGTCATCATTTAGTTCAACCTTCAAAACTTATCAACTTTTGTATTTAACATTTTTTTCCAAAATGCTTACTTTATGTTATAAGTGGGGGGTCCGGAACATTTCGAACACCCTGTATATAATATTTAAAAATGTTATTGTTAATATTGTAGTATTAAGAGCGGTCATCGGAAAAATGTACACGAAAAAGGAAACGGTACGCTCGATAGTCTTTTGGTCGCGCATTCTTCACCGTCTCTTGTTTTGATATTGAACACGAGCAGATCTAGTAAACTATTGTTCCTCCCTCAAGAGAGCGCTGCTGTTCCTTTCCGTCGGTCAAGCGTGTGCACCGATCGGGTGAAATTTTTATCCGAAATCGGTAGGCTATTTGCCTCATTGCGAAGCAGTATAAGAGTGCCAAGAAGTATAATACTAGATGTACCTTTTGGTACAATTTCTAAAGTTGTTCCTTTTCCGTCTACGTACGAAAAAATTTAATCAGTGTTCCTGTAAACGCTTCTTCTCCTTCCTCCCTCTCTCCGCGCTCCGTCACTCTCGCTCTGGAGAGAAGAAGGGGGCCAAGAAACCAATCAGAAAAGTGGTGGGAAAAAAAATCTTGAATAAGCTCTTTAATTTAATAGTGAAGGATTTTAAGTAAGCTTATCCCCTGGCTGGTGGGTCTGAGGCAAGTTTGACTACTCCCGGCGGATGAGGAATGGGGGACGTAAGAGTTCCTTCAAGGCGGGATTTCTTCCATATTTTTGGTATCGCCGAGTCCTGGCTAGGATCGGTGGTCGATGACAGTATCATTCAGATACCCGGATTCTCAGTATTTCGACGGGATCGCAACGTCACCCTATTAAATTCATCTAAAACGGAGGGACCCGGGAAACCAGACATCCCTGAATACCTTTTCTGCACGGTCCAAAAGGGTGAAGCTCCTCCAGTTCTAGTTGGAGTTATCTATAGACCTCCTAATATTAAGATGTAGAGAGATTCTGATTTTTTTCCTGTTTTGTGGTCCCTCTCAATGAAATTTAGTCACAAAATAATCATGGGAGATCTGAATGCCGACTTGTTGTCGACCTCTGTAGACGCAAATACCATCAGGCGCCTGACCAGTGAACTTTCCATGCAAATTATCCAGCATAGTCCGACGCATAGAACATCTTCGTCTCACACCTGGATAGACTTGATCTTAGCGGACGACAATGACAGCGTACTTGCTTACGGGAATGAATGGCTGCCCTGTTTCGGGAGGCATAGTCTCATAGATGTTACCATCGACATCTTTACGCCAGATCCAGTTAGACAATTCTTCTCTTACAGAGATTACAAGAGTATCGACTCTTCTACACTAAATGATTTGCTTTCTCGGTGTGATTGATCAGCCATGAATTCCCATGAAACTAGCTTGGAGGAGGCTTTACTTACACTCAATAATAACTTAAACTCAGCGATTCACTTTCTGGCACCTCTTAAGAAGGTTTGCCCTAGCAAGAAATATGCTCCATGGTTTGGAAGTGAGCTAAGACAGCTATTGAAAAAGCATGACGCCATACTTAGGCGATATAAGCGCACCAAGAACTCTGATTTTCTTGAAGAGTACCTTAGGGTAACTCAGCGAGGAGACCAAAGCTCGCCTTACATCTGATCGGGACTCTTTCATACAACATCGCCTTTCTCAGTCTCTAGACGAGAATAAATACATATGGAAAGAGATGCGCAACTTTGGCCTCCTCCCCAAGCGCAAGAAGGAGATTGAGCATAAATTCTCACCGGGTGATTTAAATGACTAGTGTCTCATGCTCTCCTTGACCAATCTGGGAGTTCCCCAGGGATCCGTCCTGGGCCCGCTTTTATTTTATTTATATGTCAATGACCTTACGGAATCACTCAAGGGTATCGCGATTAAACACATCTTTTTTATGCGGACAATCTTCAAATTTACCTTCATACAAATAAGGACCAACTTTTGGCTCAGCTATCTCTTGCGGTTAAGGCAGTGGCAGAGTGGGCGGGGCGCTCTGGACTTAGGCTTAACACTGGCAAAACTAGGACTATATTCTTTGGGTCTAGCAGAAATGTAAACGACCTGTTCAACATGAATCTGCCAAGAGTTGAGCTTACAGAAGGAGTGTTCATCCCTTTCAGCATAAAGGTTACTAGCCTAAGGGTAACACTGGACAGTAAACTTACATGGAAGCCGCAGATTGATTCTATTACTAAAAAGGTAAATAAAGCCCTGTATTGTTTGCGGTTTATCAGGGCCTGTACCAGTGAGACACTCCGAAAGAGATTGGCTGAGTCTCTAGTACAACCACATCTTGATTATTGCTCCGTACTGTACATGGACACTACTGACGAACAGCGCATCCGACTGCAGAGATTGAGTAATGCTTGTGTGAGATATGTTTGCGAAGTTAGGAGGGATGATCATATATCTCCCTACAGTATTTTACAGCCAGCGAGAATACGCTCTTTGCCTTTTTTCTTAGTCTTTTTTCCAAGTTCATCCCTAGACCTTCGGCTAGAGGAGAACCGCAGGAACTCAATATACCAAGGGCGAGCACCGTTACTGGTGCCAGAGCTTTCCAAGTACAAGGTGCTCACCTGTGGAACTCTCTTCCGTCCTCTATTCGCCATCTGCCTTCTTATTCAACTTTTAAGAGGGCGGTGCGCCTACATCTGAGTGTGTTGGATCCTTGACTCCCTCACTCTTTCATATTAAATCACGTTTCATGTTGCTTGTAATGCCTAGTCAAACATAGATATAAATAGTGTTGTATTTATTTATTTAATTGTATTTATTTAATTATATATATTATAGCTTTAAAAGCATATTTTAACTACACTCGAAATGCAACCGACGCTTTGGCGGAGTGGTGGAGATGCACCTCGGGCGTTCGGGAAAGTTAAGCAACTTTCGGCGTGGACACTATTTGGATGGGTGACCACGCTGGAAATTGCGATGCTTCCTCGATCTCTTAGGTGTTTTTCTCTACACTCAACAAAGTGAGCGGGAGGTTTGAGAATGACAAATTCGGTGCTCAGGCCTACGAAATGTGACTTGGGCATCGAATTTGAGCATTCTCAATATACCGACCCACTCCGGAACGGGTTTTCCTAATTGGCATTTACCCTGGTTATATGTTTTTCTCGCTACGCTCGTGCTGCAAATGTTGGACGGTCATCGAACATATATAAACGCGCGATATGTACAATAAAAAAATATACGCAGATTACACTGAAGGTACGGATTCGCCTCGGCCGTCCTACCATGTCCGTGCGAAAGTTCCATTTCTCCCCCTTGTAAGAAAATCTACTATTCTATGAAACGCGAAAAATGAAATAAAAATACCGGAATCTAATGGAAAATTTGTATTCAATTAGTGGTGTTTGTTAGCTTTATCTGTTACCTTGGGTTGCTCGGTATTTCTTTTAGTTTACAAGAAACAGGAGTTTAATTCTTTTAACCTTTTTAAATTGCTTTTAACAATTAATTTTACAATTAATCATTAAAATGCTTTTAAAAAAATGCCATTTCGGGTATTTTATGAAGAAGATCCTGCGAAAACGTAAAAAAAGCAGCTTTACTATTACACGCAAGAATAATATGCTAATATTTCCATAACTTATATAATTAAATTTTAAAGATAAAGATTCAATTTATTCGACCTAGACCGGCCGAGTATACAAAGCTTGAGCAATCGTTACACGAGCAAATGCCCAACGAATCTGTTTTATTCTGCAAACTGTTGCGCTAAATACCACTGATGTTTGGTATTAAATTTTATGATGACGATCCAATTAAAAAATGATTCGGAGTAAGAGCTTCGCGATATTTAGGGTCTATGGAGACAGGCGTTAAAGGTCTGGAGTTAACCTGTAGGGGCCGGGAAAACCACTATAGTGGCTCGACCATGGATAGACACTTGACATATGAGTATTTCCCAATATAAGAGACACATATTATGTGTTTTTTATAGAAAATACTGAGAAATTGAAAATTCCAAAATTCCCCGTCCTTTAAATGTTAATGGAATGTTCTACTTCTGCTAAAACTATAAGAAGAGTTTCTTTCATAGGAGAGTGCTCTTTTAATATAGAAAAAAAGGAACTCTTTAGGAAATTTGATTTGTGAATCTTTGTCAATTTTGCTTATATCTCTTAACTCTTAACTAGCTCCCTTAAAGTTTGTACCATTGTCGCTGTACTTAATTTGTGTGAAACCCCGCCGACTGCAAATCTTTGTATAACGAAAATAGTGGAGTCGGAGCTAAAATTATGCGCGAGCTCTAAATGTACATCTCGAACAGTCACACAGGTGAAAAAAGCTCACCAATGTTTCTACGTCCGGTTTTAATGTAAAGCGGACTAAAATAACCTAAGCCGCAATGGGTAAAGGGACGAAAGCGGTAGGCTAAACGAGCCGGTGGTAAGTTTGCCATTTTCAGTCCTGAGGGTGTAACTCTTAAGGGGGGGGGGTATGGTATAATGGGTGTAAAAAAAAGCATTTTATCAAGAATTTTTTTTTTAAGAAAGTATTGAAGTTATTTTATTAAAGTTTTCCCATGTATTTAAGTAACATTTGAACAATAAACAGTAATTTTCTTGTGAAAAAATATTAAAATATACGCTCATAGTGAAGAGATAACCAAGGCTACATTATATACATTTCTTCCGATAAAATCGGTCTCGAGCAAAAAAAAAAGAGAACGTTGTGATCTAGTAAAATATGTATTGTAGAACTAAGATTAATTTCAATTGAATCGGTACAGAAGTTTTTGAGATATCGTGTGCACCGATGTCAAAAATGTCGTTTCAAGAAAAACGCGTTTAAAGTTTTAAGCAACGAAAATTGTTAAAAAAAAATTATTTTTGACACTTACACTGAATCGTTGATGCCAGCACCATAGAGCAAGGTTCCTGCGGCACTCGCAATGTTTAAGGCTTCCTTTTGCTCCATTATTTTCATCATTTTAGCCTTTTTTGTCTGGAGCGCAGCTTTTTCTTCGGCTTTGTCGATCCTCGTTTCATCAGCTGTTTTGACAAATTTATCAGCACTTGGCGCGACGCTGATTTCTATTCCTTAAAGGAAGGCTAGTAAGGCAAAAGTGCATATAGCTGTATTTGCTGCAATTTCAACTAAAGTACAGCCACTTGATGGACTATATAATGGCTTTGTACAGTTCTCGCACTTCACCTGAATTTCAAAACCAAGACCTTCCTTTTTGCAAGATATAAATTGAATTTTCCCGTCGCACTTTGCACATTTCACAAGAGTAGAAATCGTTGTAAATACCAGCAAAAAATCTGCGATGCGATAATGCTTTTCGGCATCTTCTGGAACGTTTATTTCGTGGTTAAATTTAATTTTTTTGTCCGATGCACTTGTAGTATTTAAATTCTCTTTGTTGGTCCTTGGAATTAGTCTTTTTCTGGGTATGCATATACTTCTATTATGCTCCTTTCGTTCTTCTCTCGAAATTTTTTTTGGCATTTTTTCTTCAAAATATAACTTCAAAATTATGAGAATAACTAATGAAATCACGAAATATACGTCTGAGCTACTGAATGTCTAGGACACAACTGTGTTTACCGACCTTCAAAACCGTTAGAACTTAAGGTTACGCCTTAAAATTTGAACAAGAACGGAGTAGGTACCTAACTGCCGCTCTCGGCCGCCGTCGGCCGGTTCAAGGGGGCGGGGCGCGGAGCTCATTAGCTTAATGATATTTACTTCAAATGACTTGAAATTTTGGGAAAATATTGCTAAGGACCTATACTTTGAAATATAAAATTTCCAGAAAAACGGATTTTTCAAAGTGCTTATACCATACCTCCCCTCCCCCCTTCATAATCTACAGACAATGCATTTATTTATGATACTTCGTAAAGTTTTTCTTAGTCCTAATATCGAATAATTTTGTTGTATCTCGTTTACAACCGTTTCGTGATTTCTGTGATAAAGCTTTCGTGATAATATTTGATTAGCAATTTAGTTACCTCGTGTTTTACGTCTAAAATTATAGGCTGAAAATGTTCAAAATTAGTATCTGATAAAAATTATACTCGGCCTTAAACTCGTAATAAATTATGATTGTCTAAATGTGGATTCACCGATACTCTATACAACTTTAGATTTTTGTTCGTTTTTTGATAAATTTGAATTACCCTTTGTAAAGGTTTTATTTATCGGCCAATTTAATGGACCTTCGCGTAAAAATGAGGGTCCACAGAACCATCTACTACCGTTTTTTAACGCGTCAGGTGCATAACGGGTAGCATTTTCCGTGGGATTATTTGCAGTTGGTACCCACCGCCACTCTGCTACGTTCGTTTCCTCATTGATTTCACCTAAATGATTCATAACGAATGTTTTAAGGGTACATGCATCGAAACTTATCCACTGTAAGACCGTTTGAGAATCTGACCAAAATACTCGCTTATGAATAACAAATTGATGTTCCTTTTGAATTAATTTAGCTAGGCGTACGCCTAAAATCGCAGTTTGCAACTCTAAACGAGGCATCGTAGTTGGTTTTAAAGGGGCTACTCTACTTTTCGAAAAAATAATAATTACTTGTATATCTCCTTTGTATTCAAGTCGCCAGTAAGCGACAGCAGAGTAAGCTATCTGACTTCCATCGCAAAAGACAGATTATCAATCGTGCCGAAGGGCGCCTTACAGTCTGGTCTTACGGTATTTAAATCGTTTAACCACCTTTTCCATTTCTCATAAGCGCCTTTGCGTAAAAGTTCATCCCTATTTATTCCACTAATCCAAATTTTCTGCATTAAAATTCACCCGTCATTCGTAAACGGAGCAATAATATGCAGGGTGATTCATTTTAATTGCCCCAGGCAAGTATCTCGAAAAGTACGGGAGATGGAAAAAAACGTTAAATGTAAAAGTTGTAGGGTTCAGAGGGGGAAATCCAATGGTGACCTTGACCATGACCTTGGGGTCAAGTTTCAAGGTCATTTCAAAGTCAAAGTAGTTTTTTTAAATAGGAACACCAACTTTTGACCTCGGAAATTAAAAGAGCGGAAAATTTTACATTCAAACATGATGTTATGTCATGGGGTCCAGTTGACCTCTGCAGTGCCTTAAATGGCCGGACGAACCCCCATCTTGCTTAAATGGCTGGCTGGGCAACCATCTTGCCTTCAATGGTCGGATGAACATCAATCTTGCTTTAAATGGTTGGATGAACATCCATCAAAACCTTAAATAACCAAGGACATGCTCAGAGTCATTAATGCATTTCACCCTCAGGAACCTACAAATTTGGTATTTAAAGTTTTTCTCAACCTTGCTTTTTTCAAGATATTAGCCTACGAATTGTGTAAACAGCTTGATTTGACCTTGATGCGACTGCAGAGGTCAACTGGACCCCATGACATAACATCATGTTTGAATGTAAAATTTTCCGCTCTTTTAATTTCCGAGGTCAAAAGTTGGTGTTCCTATTTAAAAAAACTACTTTGACTTTGAAATGACCTTAAAACTTGACCCCAAAGTCATGGTCAAGGTCACCATTGGATTTCCCCCTCTGAACCCTACAACTTTTACATTAAACGTTTTTTTTCCATCTCCCGTACTTTTCGAGATATTTGCCTGGGGCAATTAAAATGAATCACCCTGTATAATATAATATCTTATAACGATCAGCTGGCGATCATGGCTGAAGTACTAAGGAATAGACGGATTGTAAAATAAGCACTACAGGAGAAAGTTTATTTGCTATATAACGATACACTAAAATTGCCCGTAGCCGATACGGGACTTGAAGGGCGCCAGCCGCGAATTAGGAGTCGCGATGCTCCACAGTACTGCCACGAGCACACATCAGGATCGACGCCGATAGGAAAAGGAGAAGACAGGAGTTGAAAAGCCTACCTCGCCCAGTGCAATTGCACTCTCACTCATTCCGTAAACAGTAGTGCCTCTCTCGCTCCAGAATCGACCTCGGGTTCCTCTATGGGCACGCCTCGAAGCTCATCCCAGATATCTCGGTGGCTCTGCGGCTGGCGATCCGCTCGCCTTGAGAGAGCGAACATAGACGCTTAACGTTGCGCGACGCTCGCGTGATCAGCTGATTGATCTCCAGCTCCGTACCTTGTGTACTTGCTGCTTGCGCGTTTCAGGACTTTCTATCCGGCGGAGAGCTATTGAGTTTCTGGGAGGGTAAGGCCTTACAGGGATAACAGAACTACGGGAAGGGATAAGTTAGATCCATTAGAGTAGGGAATGTGTGCATTCTGACTGCAGCCTGTATTGCGTCCTGATTTTCCTTGGTCCTATCTAATTTCCAGGTGAGGCTCTTCGCAATTACATAGATTTTTGGGGTTCCATGACTGGCAGTGAAACTGCCACGTCACAACCTAGAGGATCGAAAATCGACATTAAAACGCATAAAAAATCTCGTTTAATTGGTACTGTTTTTTTCTAAATTTAGCTTTTTGCTGAATTTAAACACGTTAAATTAGAAAGTTAATGAATCAGATTTTGTTACCCAATTTGTGTTTTTTTTTGTGATCTTATTTTACTGAATTTCCGTTACTTAAAGATTTAAATAACGTACACTCCCCTTCACATGCTTTGGCAACCCTTCGGCAAAAATCTGGAAAGAAAGAAAGTTTTATATTATTGCGAAATATTATCGCAGCTTCCAAATTTCGACGGCATTCTTTTTTATGAAGCAAAAGCTTTAGAAAAGAACATTTACATTTGAAAAAAAATTAAATTTCCTCCTTTTATTGACATTTAAAAACTAATAAAAAAGTCAAAAATTTTAACCCTCATTAAACTCCGTATAGTTTTTGAACGGATTATCGCATTTCAAACATCCGAACGGTATTTGAAATTTTATGCTTTCAATCATTTTTAACAGAAATATCATCATACTAGTAAAAAATTGATTATTTTCTTCATTTCCAAATATCTCAAAAAATAGTAAAGCTGAAAACATATTCTAAAAAGGAAAAAGAGGTCCTTTGAAGTGAAAAACATGAATTTAACCCATTAACGCCCAGGATGTACATTTTTGACATAAAAGTTGGAACGGTCAACACATAATGAATTCACGCATTAAAAATTCGGGACCCACTGTTTCTTATGTAAAAAAGACTGCTCTTTCCAATGGTCTGGATTAAATTTTGATAAAATTCAATTTTATTACCCAAAAATGAAAGACAATGAAAAAAAACGCACTTTTTGAAATTTTTTTTTTTTTTTAAATCGATTTTTCGACCGTTTTAGATTTTTCTATGCATAAAAGAGTCATATCTAGTCTGGCATTGATACCTATACTTAAAGACTACGCGGTGGAATTAGCGTCAAAATTTTTTTTTCAACACAATGGCGTCCTATTTTATGACAAATTTTATGGCAAATTTTTTTGTTTCATAGTCACCGATTTTTTTCTGGAAAATTGTCAACTTTTATAAAAATTTCATAAGAATAAAAATATCTTAGAATTAGTCAAGGAATACACTCAATTTTTTTCAGATTGATCCGGGAAAATTTTTGATTTTTCCAAAATTCGGAAAATCAAAATTTTGAAAAACGTCCGGAAAAAATCTGAAAAAATTGAGAGTATTCCTTGACTAATTCTAAGATATTTTTATTCTTTGCAAAATTAGCTTATATAAATTATACCTTATAGATTTTCAGAAAACATTCACTTTATATTTTTTTTAAATATACGCACGAATTCGCATAATACTTATAAAAGCTAGGTATAGATTTCTACTATAAAAATAGAATTCATCAAGGAATGTTCTCAATTTTTTTCAGATTTTTTCCGGACGTTTTTCAAAATTTTGATTTTCCGAGTTTTCGAAAAATCAAAAATTTTCCAGGATCAATCTGAAAAAAATTGAGAGTATTCCCTGAATAATTCTAAGATATTTTTATTCTTATGAAATTTTTATAAAAGTTGACAGTTCTCCAGAAAAAAATCGGTGAATATGAAACAAAAAACTTTGCATATAGGACGCCATTGTGTTGAAAAAAAAATTTTTTCGCTAATTCCATCGCGTGGTCTTTAAGTATAGGTATCAATACCAGACTACATATGACTCTTTTATGCATAAAAAAATCTAAAACAGTCGAAAAATCGATTTAAAAAAATTTTTTTTTAAAAAAGTGCGTTTTTTTTTTTCATTGCCTTTCATTTTCGGGTAATAAAATTGAATTTTATCAAAATTTAATTTACACCATTGGAAGGAGAAGTCTTTTTTACATAAGAAACAATGGGTCCCGAATTTTTAACGCGCGAATTCATTACGTGGTGACGGTTCAAACTTTTATGTCAAAAATGTACATCCTGGGCGTCAATGGGTTAAAGTAAAATAAGGTTTCTAAAAAAACTATTTATTAATAAGCAAAAATAGAAAAAAAATATGTTAATTTATATATAAATGCTATTCTTGATATTTTTGTTTAATTATTCACAAAAATAATTTTACAAATTTTTGCTCTATTGTTGCTTATTAATAAATAGTTTCTATTATGATTTTCAATGTAATTAACATATTCGTTCCCCAGAATAATAAATTTTGATTTTTCGGAATCCATAAAAACTGAAAAAAAAAATTCCAGAAACTTTATTTTACTTTAAATTTATATTGTTCACTGTTACGTGCAAAAGCGCGTAACTGTATATGCTAATATACAGGGTGTTCAAAAATGAACTGGCACGACCAGTATAACCCTGTTCAGAAAAATATTTTAAGCACTTTTTCGCTTTTGGCATTTTTTGATATTATGGCTAATTATCGAGTTATCGTTAATTAAAAACTCTGATAATTAGCCAATCAGCGCGCGGACGGGCGCTGGTGGGCGGCGCTTTTCCCAGCGGGGAGAGCGGCTTGGGCGGGGCGTTGCCTCACAAGCCTCCCCACTTCGCCGTGAGTGCGTGTCCGTGCGCCGATGGGCCCGCGAAGTGGGGAGGCTTGTGAGGCAACGCCCCGCCCAAGCCGTTCTCCCCGCTGGGAAAAGCGCCGCCCACCAGCGCCCGTCCGCGCGCTGATTGGCTAATTATCAGAGTTTTTAATTAACGATAACTCGATAATTAGCCATAATATCAAAAAATGCCAAAAGCAAAAAAGTGCTTAAAATATTTTTCTGAACAGGGTTATACTGGTCGTGCCAGTTCATTTTTGAACACCCTGTATACAGCTATTTACTTAAGCCGTTACGTTCCTTTGGAATTAATTTTGCGCGTCCCGTACGGGCCCGCCTCTGGTTAGAAGTTGCTATTTGACTCTGAAAAGGGTTTAAGGGTTTTCAAAAATAAGGAAATTTATATAATTAGAGGTTGATTTTATTTTAAAGTATTTCTGGGTACGCCGGGCTCGGTGTTTGCGAACACGCGGAACGACGTGTACAGACTGGGTAGGGCCGTTGTAGACGGACCCTTATACTCGGTTAGGGTTCGCTAGTGTATGACCGCCTTTACGCAAGCAGACACACAGCTGATTGCATTCATTTGCCTTGGAGGTTGTTGAAGTGTTTTATAATTTAAGAAAGAATCTATTTGGATTAACGGTGGCGAGTGCAGGTGTCAGATAAGTATTTGATTAATTTTTAAATAACTCTTGGTTTATTGTATGGAGAAGGAGAGAGAGAGAGTAGCTGGGAATTAAATTTAATGAATGGAATAAGTTTGTTACTTTTGGGAAAAGGTTAAAAGGGTGTCAAGTTTGTTTGATTGAGTGTGAATGTGAGTTTGCTAAATGAGAACTTCTGTGGTTTTAGCACTCGGTACTTTGTGTGCTTTCTATTGTAGGTTGCCAAGGATTGGAGTCAAGGAGCTTTCCAGGGACCTGCAACCTATGCGTTGATCCAAGGAGAAATAAGTTCCTTGGACTGATTTACTGCTGCAGAGGTAATGGTTGCTTTGACGAAGAGCCTTCGCATCCAGGCCTGATCAATCCTGGCTACTGCACATCACTTGTCGTGCCTCTTCTATTGGGCTCGACACTTCTGTGGGACTTGTTGCCAAGAAGAAAGAGTACCAGACTATGTGCTCTGATTTGAACTCCAGATTTAACACAGAAGTTTCCAGTGAGATTTCAAGTTCTCTTCAGTGAGGTGTGATAGTGGATAGTGTTGAGTGATCGGTGTTCGAGAAGGGAACAGGATATAGGGATTCGAGTCCTGTTTAGAAATATATTGTACTATTTGATATAGTGAATTAAAATTCTTGACACCTGGGCTTGCTCGTTTCCTGCTTCAGTAAGTGTTTGGTGCTTAGGTTGCTTTTAGTTAGGCTGAATATATGAATTTTTAAATATAAAACTTTATGTGTGTTTTTGAATGTATTGCGTTTAATACAATCAGTGTCAATTTGTGCGGTTATTTGAAACGAGGTTGTTCGTTTAAATCTTATTCGCATTAGTCACAAATCTTTAACTAGGTCTATAGGTGAATCTAATTTTCAGTTACAATGTTGAATTATCACAAAAAATTGAAAATGTAAATCTGAGGTTAAATTCAGATTTACTTTATATTGAGTGTTATAAAATTTTGGTTATATATCTGTGCACGAGTTCTGGAATTTAGTTTATTATTTAAAAGAAATGTAGCGACTGAATTTGTTTAGATTTAGGATATTTTGGTTTAGTGCGTTCATACAAATTTGAAAAAGGAACGTGAAAGTTTCTAAATTTTAACAAAAGTAAAATAAATGGATAATATCTGTAATTCAAAACGGGGAAAATATTCTTATAGATTAAAACTGATTATTGTGAAGTAAATTTAGAAAGTGTTTTGACGTTAAATTTCTTTGCATTGATCTTACTTTTGTTATGTCTAGGTAAATCTAGTTCGGTTACAATATTAGATTGTTGCAAAGAAAAATGTAGAATGTGACTCCGAGGTGAAATTTAGATTTACTTCTTATCGAGTATTGTAAAAATTCTGATTTATATAATTGTGCATGAGTTCTTGAATTTAGTTTATTGTCCGAGATGTAATAAATGAATTTATTTAGATTTGAAACATTTTGATTGAACGTGTTTGTGCGATGTTGAAAAGAAAAGGAAAAATTTTGAAAGGTTCTAAAACTTTAACAAAGAACAAAATAATATCAATGATTCAAAAAGGTCAATTCTTTGAAAAATCAAACTGATTATTGTGAAGTTAGTTTGGATATAAATACTTATTAAAATTTTGTCGTCGATTGTGTAAATTCTTTTAACTATTGTTTAGGCCGAAGAAATTAATTTAATTCTTTTTCGCGTTACGATGATGAATATATATATATATTTTATATTATAAAATTATTTTATAGCTATATAAAAGTATGTATGTATATTTTTAATTATAATCGAAATAACTTACTGTAGGTGAGTGTAGATTGCCACGAAGACAACGAGCTCCTTCAAGAGGGGAAGTGCTTGGGCTGGTTGAGGTGGAACTGGTCACCCAACGTATTCGCGGATTGACCTCGCGAACTCGATTTCCGATGGTGTAAAATCGATTGTTTTAAGATGAACGTGATTGAAAATTTTCTAAAAGTTATTGAATGCGCAAAAAGAATACTAAAAATCTCGAGGAGTTGACGAGCGAACTAGTGTCTCGAATTGCCTGAGAAGGACTGGGGCGAGACCGTGCATTTCTTGCCTAGCGATAAGAAATGCAAGATCAGAAAAGTCTTTCTTTGATGGTTTTTCTAAGTGTTGGGCTGTTTAGCTATATGGTTTGAATATGTATATTGTTATGTCAGCACCGCACGTGCGGCGTGACACCGGACACCTTGCGCTCGGCGACGACTCTTGAGCGCTGATTTTCGGTTAGTAACAGACGAAAGGAAAATTCCTTCGTCTAATATATTTAATCGAATAAAATAATTTTTAATTCCATAACGTAACATTCACTTCAAAAGACTACTTTTTCTTTTTTAGAATTTGTTTCTATCTTTACTATTTTTTGAAATGTACTATTTGGAAGGGAAGAAAACAATCAATTTTTTACTAGTATGATGATAACTTCGTTAAAAATGATTGTATAAATTTGTACGACACCGTATTTTCAAGCTGAAAGCATAAAATTTTAAAAACCGTGGAGATGTTTGTGATGCGATAATCGGTTCAAAAACTATACGGAGTTTTATGAGGGTTAAAATTTTTGACTTTTTTATTAGTTTTTAAATGTTAATAAAAAGAGAAAATTTAAAATTTTTCAAATGTAAATGTATTTTTCTAAAGCTTTTGCTTCAAATAAAGAATGCCATCGGAATTTGGAAGCTGATAAAACTTTCTTTCTTTCCAGATTTTTGCCGAAGCGTGGCAAAAGCATGTGTAGGGAAGTGTATTTACGTTGCTTGCCTAACCGTAGATAACCGACGCTTTTGCGGAGTGGTGGAGATGCACCTCGGGCGGTCGGGAGAGTTAAGCAACTTTCGGCGTGGACATTACTCGGATGAGTGACGGCGCTGGCAGTTGTGACGCTTCCCCGATCTCTTAGGTGTTTTCTCCACACTCAACAAAGTGAACGGGAGGTATGAGAATCACAAATTCGGTGCTCAGGCCTACGAAATGTGCCTTGGGCATCTAATTTGAGCATTTCTCAATATACCGACCCACTCCAGAACAGGTTTTCCTAAATCGGCATTTACCCTGATACAGGTTTGGCCACAGGTTTTTCCCGTTCCACAGGCATAACCCTGGGCGAATGCGGAGTGGGAGGGGAAAAGTGGGGATGGGGATTAAGGGGAGGTCGTACCATCCTACATTACCGACCGCGATACGAATCGCTGTTTCCAACTTTTCTCTGTCATTTATTAGTGAAATTACGCACAAATTAAATTCCACTCAAAAAAATCATTGAAGAAGAGGGCTCAACTAAGATAATTGTAATACGGAGTCAAAAATTATAAAATTAATAAATTTTTTAATTTGGCATAAAACGATGTTGAGTTGAACGATCGCAGCGCCATTGCTTATTTGCTAGTAAGGTAGCGACGATTTTTGACTCCGTATTACAATTATCTTAGTTGAGCCCTCTTCTTCAATGAATGTTTTGAGTGGAATTTAATTTGTGCATTATTTTACTAATAAATGACAGAGAAAAGTTGGAAACAGCGATTCGTATCGCGGTCGGTAATGTAGGATGGTACGATCTCCCCTTAAGCACGAAGAAAAAAGCGTGCTAGGTAAAAAAAAAATTCAAAAGGGCCTAACTGTAGATATCCCAATTTGCTCTTTGATTTATTTCTATTACTTCACGAATACGTTCACGCACTTCTTGTTCCAACTCAGAACTATCCAAGTAGTCATCCATGTAAAAATTATTTACTATACTGTTTACGGTTGTAGGACATTGAGAAGAATAATTATTAGCGTTTTTGTTTTTAATGTATAACGCGGAAGGAGACGAAGCAATGCCAAAGAGAAGAGAAGGGAAAACATAAGAAATTATTGGAATTTTATAGACCTATCTTTCCCTCTCCATAAGAATCTTTGCACATCAAAGTCTTTTTCCCGAATTTTAATTTTAAAAAACATGTCTCTCATATCACCTTTAAGATCAGGACCATTTAATAGTAAATCGTTGAAGCTCGTAGAGCTTGATTTTGCAGCCATGTCGAAACCCAATCAAATCATTCCCGGTTTATTCCTATTACTGACTTCGAAATGAGGGAGATACCAAGTCTTACCATTTGGTTTTGAATCTCTTTTCTCTGTATGTTCTCGAAAAGACGGTCCTTTTTTTGTAATATAATTCATCATAATTCGAATTTTGGTCAAGTTTTTTTTCTAATAGGAATAAACGATTCAACGCGTTTCTTTGTCTGTCCGGAAGATTTTCGTCGTCTCTTTTCCAAAGCGAACCGACCTCCCAGTAATATTTTCGATAACACCTTTTTTTGTTTAAAATATTTAAAGCCGGTTTAACGTCTGCATTTTCTTTCGAAACTGGGCTTACGCCGAGAGCATGATCCAAACTAAAATAATTCTTAATCATTGAATCAAGCTTCTCAAATTCAAAAGATTCGAGTTTTTCATTTTTTGATTAAGGAGACAAAGACGGAAAGATCTTTTGATTTTTAGAATTTTTTTTAATCATCGGACCATGGATAACCCAGTCTAATAAGCAGCGAGAAATAAGTAGTGAGATTTATTTAAAGGTTTGAAACTCTCTACAAACTATTATCTTACAATAATTTTGTCCCAACAGTAAATCCGCAGTTGATTTAAAGGGAGCAATTGTAATCCCTGTCTCCTGCACATATTTCTGAAATTTCATAGTCAATCGATTGAGACGGAAGTGCTAAATTTACGACAACTAAAACATTGTTTAGAAAACCATTATAAAACAGATTCACAATAAAAAGATCAACCTTTTGCTTGCTTACAGCAAAGGTTTCTTTTTGTCTTATTCCTTTTAATGACATGTTTACAACTCGTTCGTTTACAATTGAAATTGTAGAGCCCTCATTTATAATTCTTAAATTAATTTGGAAACTCTCGATCCCGCAGTTAGATCATTTTTAATAATACACCATTGTAACGTGAACTTCATTTATTTTCCAAATTTAAAACTATTTTCTCATTTAACAAGGATTGAGTAGCCGAGAAACGATTTACAGAATTTTCGTTTTTATTTGTCGCAATAATAGACTATTTTCTTTCTTCGAATTTCGGGATATAATGCAAGATTGATGATGGCATCGACCACACTGATTGCATTGTTTATCAAGATTGCAACTGTCTCGTGTATGCTCTTTATTTAAACCATTATAACACAAATTTAAGCGCTTTGCAATTCTCCAACGTTCTTGCATTAATTCTCTAGCAAATTTCTTACAATCAACCATAGTATGTTTTCCTCGATTACAATAAGAACAATTTTCGCTTGAGGACTCGCGGTTCAACTCTACATACCATCCAATTTTTATTTCACTCTTCCTACCCAAACGTCTACAGCGACGCCTCTACGCTAGAAAAAATATAAAAATTGAAATAAACTTTATTTAATTTAAAAGTTGTAACAAGTAACCAGCACATTTACAAAGTAAAATGGAACAGGTATACCATTATGTTACATTATTAATAAAAAGCTAGAATAAGGAAAAACTATAATTTTTCTCATAAATAAGCAATTAAATCTGGTATTTTGATTAAATTTTTAGGTTCAGTTGTAAGATCATATACAAAATTTATTATTTTTTTAATTTCAGTTTCCGAAATTTTACATGAAGTATTGCATAAACTATTAGTTAGATAATTTTTTAATTTTAATAAAATCTGTGGAAAACATTAAAAATGTTATTTTTGCAGGTACAAAGGCGAGGATATCAAGAAGCAGCGACTAGTAGTATATGGCATCGCAGTCCCCTTCGAGAATTGACAACACTACCTGAAATTGGTCAAGAACGAGCTCCACTACTTCTGCATCAAGATTCTTCATTAAGGACTAATCGAAACTGATATTATGCCTGAAAAAGATTTTGTTTTACAACATAACATTTTTGTAATTAATATTGTGATAATAAGTGATGTTTTTAACAGACTCGTATAACTACAAAATGTAGTAAGTTGAGCACAAATGTTTAGTTGTATCGTTAAAATTTATTTTTAATAAGGCTGTGGTAAAATGCCATAGTAAACTACATATTCAAAGAACTGATTGGTTTAAGATTAATGCTTTGTATTAACGCTTTAAGGTTACATTGAAAATTTGTAAATTTTATAATTAATAGAAACATTTATGCTGAAATATTACAGTAATAAGTGTCGTTTCAGAAATCATTCTATTCTTATTGAACTTATGGCAATATTTCTAAATATAATGTTTAGAAATTCAAAGAACTGAAGAAACAGATCAACAAGCTAATCAACAACCCGATAATCTAAAATCCATAAACCAAAAACATGATTACCGATAACCGAATTGCTTATAACCCGGTGAAGAGTATTAACACGAGTATTAACAAGTATTAACACGATTGCGAATGTCTCGATTATCGATAACACAGTAACTCGGTAGCGAACGACTCGAAACTTCGTAACGGATAACTGGTACTTCAAAATGCATAAATATTACAGCCCTTTATTTATTATATAATTGTTATAATTACTAAATAACCCATTAAAAACCAGGCAAAATGTGGCAGAGATATCGAGAAATGGACTATGCCATCTTTTGCATAACCAAAAAAAAAGAATACCCGTGTTTTTTCTTTTGTCGATTACAATTGTTTGTAACAAATTATTTAAACAAATAACCCAAAATAGTCGTAATTTTGCAAAACTGAATGTGGATATCGATTCTACGGGCAAAAACATGCCAAAAACCTCTGTAACGTTCTTTTGTCAGAGTTCAATTTGTTTTGTCGAAACCCTGTCCAAGGCGTGCAGAATTCCGTTGTTCAGGATGATGTTGAGGGGAAATAAATAAAACACTGCAATTTGGGCAATTGTGGGATGTTTCCCTTTATTGCCCGAGGGAGAAAAAAGCCTTTCGGCATAAAAAACCCTCAGTCGTAGCCAGATGTTAATGGCGAAGTGTACAATTCAGTTTGCGCAAGAATGTGTGAGTAGTGCACGTGGTGCACGTTGCCGGCCGGCGACCAAGACAATGTCAAGATATGGTATCTCGAGAGCGCCCTGCCCTGACGAGGACAGGATCTCTCGAGATCGTGTTGAAAGAGCGCCTTGATCTGATAGAAACAGGATCTTTCTTTATTTGTGATTTGCGAAACGCGAGAGCCGTCGTTTGATTGACAATCAACAAGATGCGAAGAAAAACTGACGAGCGCGTCGCGACGAAATCTTCATACGAGCAATCCTCCCTTTTTTGTTTCTGCCGAACAAAAAACGATTATCTTCGCGCGCGACTAGGCATGTTTGCGGCGTGATTCAGGCTTTTGCGTTTCAAAGTATACGTATACACAATTTGTTAGTGTAAAATAAGGATAAAAAATCGTGCGCAAAATAGTAAAAGTTTCAAGAATGAGAAGGATGACTTACATGTGAAAAGTTTGTTCTTGTTTTAGACTAATAAATTAAACTCTGACAAAAAAACGTTACAGAGGTTTTTGTCGTGTTTTTGCCCGTAGAAGCTCGTTTTTCTTTTCGTCCTGCTCACCCCCAAGCATCTCATCACCAGCTCACGCTGCACTTCGGTTTATCATCAGCTCACCCTGCACTTCATTTCATTAACTGTTCAGCACTCTTCTGTTAGAATCTCCACTTCAACTGAAGAACACGAGCCTTCCATTTTGAGGTTAAGATATGATTGTAAGTGCGGAGCTTATTATAATAAAGCTCAGTCAGTGCAATTGCTTGTTTGATCCCTAATTCAATAAACAAAAATCTCAAACAAGCAGTATTTGGTGAGCCCAAATGTGGAAATAGATAACAAAACAAAAAAATGTAAAAAAGTGGTGACCTGGTAAACTACACTGGAGCCACTACTATCAAATCGGTAACCCATGAAAACGGTAACACGAATACTGACATTCGCTGATCCAATAATCCTTTAACTATTTACTTGATAATTAGAAAACCACTAATCTTATATAACGACTATGGATAACTGTTAACCGGATAAAGTGACTATTAACAAACCGGTAATCAAGTACATGGTAATATAATGTTGGTATTTGATGACCCGATAATCCATACCCCCACACCGCAAAAAACATTGCGCCAGGGAGATTTCCCGTAAAGGGGCGTAAGTCCTCAGAAAAGTCCTCAGCCCACCATGCCGTCGAGCAACGCGCTTTTCTTTCCTGTTAACATGCAGTCCAATCGGTAGACGGAAAAAAAAAGCCGAAATCGATCAAAATCAGCTACAGGTTGGTTTATTGTCTATTTCACTTCGTTTCAGCATCCTGATAAAGAATCTGATTATCCACATTCTTCAAAACGTGAGCCAAATTTGTTATTTAAAAATTTATGAGCATTTTCGACATTGTTTTTACTTTTTTCGTTTTTTCATATTTTTAAAATCGCTTTGAAACAAACGTGTTCATGGCACTTTTGTTCACTATTAAACTATCTACAAAACTTTTTCTTAATTAAATAACTGAAAAAGCAATACATGGATATTCTTGATACAGTAAAGGCCAAATTTCTAATTTTTATGGTTAGCGTCGTAGAGGGGAGCCGTGCGACGCTTTGTTTCTCTTGCTAAATGTTGCCGGTCTCTCTCACTCGCATGGTTATTTCTTGCGAGCAACTTTTAAAGTTGATGATTTTAAAAAATTTATAACTCATTATTTAATTGTATTGAGGGTAGTGTTACTGCATAGTATCAAGAGGCTACCTGCGCGGACGCAGATCTTAATTTTAATTAGATTGCGCGCAATTGCTGCAAACGCGTTTTTATCGATTTCTTAAAGTGTATTGACCTGATCGGAACAATTTTTTTAAATGAAAGAATTTTCAAGCTTTTTTTAATAATGTGATTTTTGTTTTCAGAATCTACCAAAAAATGATTTATATGGTTTTATACATAAAAAAAAAACAACTGCGTACAAAACCCTCTAAAATAAACAAAAATAAAAACCACCATATACTGAATGATCACGAGGCTAGCCCGAAGCAAATGGCCAATCAGCTAAGTCTGTGGCACATTGACATCTTCGTTCGCACACACATATAGAGATACAAGCAGGAAACTTCGAGCAAGCTTAGGCGAAGATGTCGGAGCCGGCGAGCACGTATTCGCTCGTCTTGGAAATTATCTCAGCGATGCGTGCAGGAGAGAGGGACCGCGCAACATAAAGAAAGGGAGCGCGGCATGGCGTCTTCGAGAGCGACCGAGAGGGGCTGCGAGTGCGATAGACACCGGTCGAAAGCAAGCGCGCGATATTGCGCGTCGATTGATTTATAATTTATCAAGTTTATATAGAGTAAGATGGAGATAGTCCATAGTGAGAGGGACGAAGGAGACGCGACGCGAGCAACGAATTTGTCAGAGAGTCGAATAGAAGTCATCAGACTTAAATCATTAGAGTAGTATAGAAGTAGCGAAATTGCAATTAAGAGAAGAGTGAATGTATTTTGAGTAATTGGGTCGCGAAGATAGTAAGTTAGTCGTTATTAGTGGTATAGTTATTTATTAAGGGTAATTGAATGAGCGTTTATACGCGTGGCTTTTGTAAGTAGTAGTGTAAAGAGGGAAGTGTATTCGTTCGGTAGCGTTGACACAAGATACCCGGAAGTTGAACGCAGATTTTCCCGCGACTCTTCTTCGAGCACCACGACACTCATAGTACAAAGACAAGTGTAAATACATAAAAGGACTTCAATACAGTGACCTTGATTGAAATTGAGTTGAGGAGTTTTGTGAGATTCGGCCCTTATTCCTTAAGTGTATGTGATTTTTTACCGCGTTTTTCAGCAGACACGGTTCGGCACTTAGCCCCTAGCAAGCAGCGGAGAGTGTTTGTCTTATTCGTCCATAGCGTCCCCATTTTATACTATACTACAACTGTCAAATTGGTAATTCAATAACGCGATAATGTAACCAAATAATGCGGTTACCAATAGCACAATAATTATCGATTACCGGCTAACCGAAAATCTTTAAACAGGTTACAATTAACCGATACCGATAACCCGATCTCAGATGACCGAATGAAGAATATCTCGATTACTAAATAAGCGGTGACACTGTAATCCATTAACTCAATAACACGACAGAACGATTACTATATATTGAGAAAAAAAAAACAAAAAAAATTATGAGAGTTCCCTGTAAAAATTAACCAGCTACAGACAATATTATTTTCATTATCCGTGCAATACAAATTACACAAAGATCAGAATACTATTACTATGTAATATGCTAAAATTTATGACATATTTTATACAATTTTATCGTACTATTTATAAATTTTACCAGAAAGTTGAGAGAATTTATAAGACAAATAAAATTTATGAGTTAGGATAGTAATTTGCATAAACCATGAATTAGATGGTCTCAAATTCTAATGTTGTTTACATAACTTCCACATGGTACCGTGTGCTTCCTTTACGCCGGAATAACCGGTACCGTGCGTCTTGAGATAGGTGGCTACGAGATTTATTCTGCTCCCAAGTGGTTCGTTTCGATTGTGGTTCGTACATAAGAGAGTTTTGTTCATCTTTAAGTAGAAGCGAGCGTTAATATGTAAGTAATGTAGGTAGAAATAAAAATTGAGAGAAGATAAAATTAAAATAAGGGTGTCTGGAAAAATTGAAGTAAATGCAGAAAATAAACAACTTGTCAAAGATTTTTATGAAATATAAGATATGCTTTTATGAAGAAAAGATGTAAAGTCAATAAAAATGCCTGATGGATATTTCACTTTAATCCGATCACTGGCTAATCTCTGCGAAAACGAATGATATCAAACAATAAAAGCTGATGAATTTTATTAACGACACTTCAGAATCGTTATTCAATCTTTTATCAATTCCTTAATAGAATCGCTTGAAAAATACGTGCAGAATGATTACATTACTAAAAAGCAGACAATACTACCAGAAGTTAGAAAACAATTAGAAAGAAGGTGAATTGCAGGTGACATTATATTTTTTTGAGAATTATGCAGTCGTAATTCTAAATGTCCTTTAATGATTCTACTGAAATAATAAAAACATTGTTATGCTTCCCTCGGTCGTATATTATAACCCTATTGAAATTACTTAGGTAAGATTTCACATAAGATCTTGCGTAAGATCTAATTTCAAAATCTTATCCGACAAAAAAACTATTCTAAGCCGTTCTAAATGGTCGTCAAAGGTACTTTAAAAAAAAGCTTTATAAAAAAATGAAAATTAAACCGAGTTCTCAACCAAAATTTTTTTGATCGGAGTTTTTTCGTCAGATGAGATTTTGGGATCAGATTTTACGTAAGATTTTACCTAAGTTTTTTCAATATGGACAAAAAAAGGAGCCTTAAAAAATCTGTTTTCTACTAAATTCCTTCCAGTGAAATTTTCACTGATTTTGCAAGTGAAAAAATTGTCACTGAAACATCAGCTATTATTCACTAATATTTTCAGTAAACCGGTTTTCACTGAAAAATTAGTTAGACGTTGTGTCGCTCTTTCTCCCTTTCTTCTTGTCCAGTTTGCACGCCGGCACATTTTGAGGGCAAATTTTGAGGGCATATAATTCAATTCCAATAATTTTAGAGGTTATTTCAAGTAGTTAGGTAGTGCTTTTCTATTGTTGTGCAAAATTAGACATAAAAAAATATTATAGGTTAGGATTACGAATAAAATTTTATCATTGTAATTTTTTCAGATATTTTCCATCAGTATCATGAGCGATATCAAGGATTTAATCGTAAAGTAACTACGAGAAAGACTTGTACTGCTCATTCAAGATTCATCGGTATTAGATGAGTTAGAAGGTACCCTCTAGTATTTCAAAATATTTATAATTTTTTCGATTGTTACATGTATAAAGAGATGCCGAAGTCTAAATACGTTAACTTATACGTTAACTTAAGCAATGTAACTCTTGAAGATAATAATGTATAATATTTTTATATTTTATTATGTAGACAATAAATAAAAAGTTAATGATGTATATAGGTATTGACCAATTTTATTTAGAAATTTCTGTAGTGCATTTCATGTAAAATCCACATTCACTGAAAATTCAATATAAAATCCACTGAAAAGGCAGTGGAAATATTCACTGAAAATTCTTGATAAATTCACTAAATCTGCAGTGAATTTCATCTGTCTTTTCAGTGGATTTTTTTCAATCAATTTCAATTTTTTTTTTTGGGTTTTTGAAGCTTTCAACCGTTTTCGATGGTAACGGGGTCGCCCCTGGTCCGCACGTACGTCCCCCGATACGGCTGTGCGCAGCAGCGTGCTGCACACATGCGATATTGGCCACTGCAAACGTCGGGAGTTTTGAACTCCCGGCATTTTGAGCTCAGCGGAGCTTCATCGAGTGCTGAAAAGGATCGCGAAAAACAGCCACGCTGAGTAACTCTCGGTTGCGGTTCATGGGAAGGCTGGAAATGACCGGGAAAATAACGGAAAGATTGATATAAATATTAAAAAGATTTATTTCTCTCTCGCCAAATCATAGCAACAAAACAAAGAAGTCACTCGTCGATGTCTCGCAGGTCGACGTCAGACACACTTGCGCACGATAATATATGCGACGAGTGCTCCTGGACACGTCTGTATAGGACTCGTGTACTCCTCCTACCTTGGTAAGCCGACCCGCTCTCGCTTTCCCACGTTCTCGTTCGCAGGAAATTCTGCGGCTTGGAGCAGCTCGATGTCACTTGACGCCTGCAAAGCTGACCAAAACAGCACTTTTTGTGCAGAGATCGACCGACGCAGTCGATGGTCCGAATTAATCTGACCTCTCTTTAATATTTTGCAAGGAGCGCCCCTAAGTTCTCCCTCCGCTTGCCTCATATGCCGCTCCTATCCTCGCGCCTTTTTTATATCGAGTCGTGACACGGTATGAAAACTAATATTTTTTTTGGAATCTACGAGAAATTTTACGTCAGAAATCATAATAAAAATTAATAAAAAATTTGAGAGTAACAAACATTGTCAGCATGACACAGATCAGTGTATGGATGAAACTAGTGTTTTAGGGCTGAAGTCTTAAGTGGTCTTAGGTGGCCCCATATATTACATCGACACCGTTTGGAAAGTGCAGAATCGAGGCACTAAGGTAAAATAGCAATAAATAGACAAATATTTATAATTATTAATAATAAAAATTGTTTTTATAAAATTTAAGTGCAATACAGTGCGTATCATAACTATAAAACCACTTATTTTTTTTAAAAAAGAAACGAACAAACTTAAGTATATGCAATTGACAGTATTATTTACGGTTTTTTACCACTAAATATAATGTCTCAAAAGTAGTTCACAAATGAAAATCTAATATTTATTTTTATTTATTACACGTATTACATTATTATTAAAAGTTATAAAAAATACATATTTTTTATTGTTTCATAACTATAAAATCATCACATTAATTATTAAACTATAAAAAGAAAAATACTTCTATTTTGTTTTTAATATTATACAAGTGTATAAATTTTTTAATTTAGTATTTAGTGGTCCCTCCATTATTTTTTATAACCTCGAAAATGCGATTTTTCATACTTTGTATTAATTTTTCGATAAATTGTTTATCAATTTCCTGCCATGCCTTTAAAATTGCACTTTTTAATTCTAAAACAGAATTATATTGCTTATTATTACCATAAACCTTTCTAACAAGTGCAGCCCACACGTTTTCAATGGGATTTAAATCAGGAGAGCACGTTGGCCAGGATAAAACTAAAATATCATTGTTAGAGAACCAGAGTTTTGTAGCTTAATTGAGTGAATTGCCGCGTTGTCTTGTTGAAAAACTAAATTATCTGCCTCTTGATCATCTAAAAATGGTATAAGTTGATCTTCTAGTATATATATATACTCGGAAGAGTTCATCTTACAAGAAGGGAAAGCAAGAGGTAAAGTTCCATGTAGACAGAAAGCTCCCCAAACCATAAGGCTTCCACCCCCAAAATTTCTTCTAGAAAAATATTGTGGCTCTTTTCTTAAATCTCTCCAATAAGAACGATTACCGTCAGGACCATCCAAATTAAACTTCTTTTCATCGAAAAAGATGACCTTCAAATGAAATAAAATGAAAATAGAATTTTTAAAAAGTAGTTTAATATTATTTTATTTATAAATTTTTAAAATTCGATTTCTCATATAATCCTTGCAAATAATATTGTGCAAATAATAATGTGATAATATTGTGCCAAGATTACACTAATATTATTAGCAATATTACTTTGAAAATGGCTGTTTTGAAAATTTTAAAATTAAAACGTCTACTTACAAACAAATAATGTTCTTATGTTTTCCCAGTTGTAGGCCATATTTAATTCTGCAAATTCTAAGCGAGCTTTTTTTTGACGCTGCAATAGCCTTGGAGCTTGTTTCATTTCTTGTCTTTGAATATATTTACTATTACGTAGAGCTCGATATATAGTCGAAAGTGATACATTTTCTTTCATTTCATCTTTTAGTTGTTTTAAAGTTTTTGTAGAATTGCTTGCTAACCTTTCGAGTCGACGTTTCGCTCGTGTTGTAATTTTTTTTTGGCCCACCCGTTTTATTTTTACCGTAAGTTTCAGCATTTTTCAGGTAATTCATAACAACATTGTGTGATCTATTTAATTTCCGAGCAATTTCTCGTATACTTTTGTTATCATCACGGTAAGCTTTAATTTGTCTTTTTTCCTCACAGTCAAATACTTCCCTTTAGGCATTTGAATAAACAATCTTAACAATATAATTTATCTAAACTTAACTATTTCAATACTTACGTAAATACTTACGTACGTATTAAATTTACTTGATGCAAAGTAAATTATTATTATAATTAAATGACACATAAATTTTTCAATTTAAAAAACATGATATGTTATTTTTCGTAAAGGAGTACCAACATTAAGTAAAAAAAAAATTTCTACATTTAGTATTTTCAGATTTCAAACATGATCTTCAAGTAAAAGGAAAATAAAATTAATAAAACAATATTTTTATTTGAATTAATGTTTTATTTTATAGTGGTTTTATAGTTATGAAATAAAAAAAAAACATACAATTTAAACAAAAAAATTAATAATTATTTAAAAGATATAATTATTTAAAGAAAACTAAATAATCACGCTGAAACTATTTTTGTACAATTATATTTAGTTGAAAGGAACCGTAAATAATACTGTCTATTGCATGTACTTAAGTTTTTTCGTTTCTTTTTTGAAAAAAATAAGTGGTTTTATAGTTATGATACGCACTGTATAATATGTTCTGAAAATTTCGTTTAGTGTTATCATTTCCTTTCCTTTCAAAAAAATTCTTGAAAAACCGCTTTTCTTCATCTTCTGAACCAGGCTCTTCCCATAATTTGATAGTCACAATCGCATTACCCGGCAGGTTGTCAGATTATTGGGTTACCGGAATATTAAAACACAAGTTTTTAGAATACAAAATTAATATTTCAATATTTTTTGTGTTTATAAACCATAAATAATTTCCAGATTGTTAGTTTCTCATTTTTATTTCATCTTTATTAAAAGTAGTAAGATTTTGAACTAAACTTTGTGTTAGCTCACAGAAAAATGTAAACTTATGTATGATGGGCAAACTTGCTTGGCTTCAATAGGTTTAGGTGAAAATGGAAATTACAAAAAGAAAAAAATATTCATAATTTATTATGAACACCTTAATCAAAATATTAATCGCGTAAATTTTTAATGTCTATAAATGTAAAAGCTTTCTTCTACAAACAGGTACATTTCAATGAATATATTAAATTATGAATTTGAAATGACAGTAAGACTTTCCAATTCTGTTTTATTTCTCAACTTGTTTCTTCTTAATTCATTACCTTTTCCATTCATATATTGCCAAACTGGCAAAAAAATCAAAGATCTAAAACAATAATTTTTTTATGTAAATATGATATTTATATATATCAAAGATATTTAAATGATATTCACCTTAGTACAAACGATTCTAAAATGTAAGTTCTTCTACTCGCTCAGCATCGCTAGCCAAAGCTTGTTGTAGAGATTCCATACAATTCTTAGGAATTAAAGTTCCAACTATCTTGAAGTTCTCATCTGAAATAATTCGATAATTATCAATACCGTTATTGCTATTGTATAATTGAATTATTGTTAAATTAATAAAAAAGATAGTTTTATTCGTTTAATGGATAAGGTATATACATATCTAATCAAAGTTCGATGCTAGAATTAGTCAAATACATCATGAAAAATACATGTATGAAAAAATCAATTAAAAATCAAAAATAATTAAAAAATATTCTGTAAACGGTTTTGCCATTAAATTTTCTGCAGAATTGAGCTGTACGCAAAATTTGTAATAGTTTATTAAAAAAAAAATTAAAATTTAATATTTTACTAACGTCGTAACTCCCTCGCTAGCGCGCGGTCGGTTGAAAGAATTTTCACTACTTTGTTAAAGTCTTTTCCATAAATATTTAAAAGAATTAATTTCTTTTAAAAAGGTTTATTTTTCATTTGTTTTTACATTAATTGTAATAGAATTGCTTGTTTTAAGCTATGTTATAAATAATTTATTGTTATAACCCATACCAATAAATTGTTAATCTACCCAATACATTTACCACCTTAATAAATAACATACACTGAGAAAAAAATTCAGTTGGATCAAAAGACTCGTCCCTATAAATGCGAGCAACAGTATACTCTGTCAATTTGACAAATTTTGATTTTGAATTGAACAGCTTCGTTCTGTTAAATTAAAACCTTATGCTGTTGATTCAACGCCCCATACCGTTGATTCAAAGTACTTGTAATTGTAGTTTAGAATATATTTCACTTAAATTAACCATTCTATACATATAATTCAACCGAATTTCCAAATCTTGATAAAAAAGAAATTAAAACTTTTTTTTATTCTCAGAACCTTAACGCCTTTTATTTCTGTCGCTATATTCTAACTGCAACTTATTTGCTGGAAACTGCATGTAATTTATGAAGGCTTCTTAAACAACTGCACATTTGAGCGGGAACACATTCGATGTTTTTTCACATTAATATTATATGTCGGTATCACACACACACTTTCTCGCAAGGACGCTTACAACAAATCTAAATTACGCATCGCAGTTATATGTAGTCGCACGCATAGTTACATATGTACGTTTGAATTATTTTCTTCTTATATACTAACCATCATGAATGCTGGTCGCTTGCGGGTACAGAAAAAAAACAGTCGCCTTCTAGCGGTTTATAGACGAATTATCACTTTGGGGCTCCGAAGAAAACTGCAAAGCCGAGAAGCCGGTATTAGGAATACCGGCTGGGTAGCCTCATCGGCGTGCGTCGAAACGTGGTTATAAAGACCGTAGACTTAGGCGCATACTCCAAGTAAAACAGCACACTACGCGACAGCGAAGGCACGAGAGGCCCACGTGATTGGAAAAAGGGAGGTAAGCGCGATTTGGCCAAGTGATCGACGAGCTCATCTCTCTCACTCAGAAATTCTGTTAATTCAAAAGTTATTGTCTGTCATTTGATATATTAAACAATTCATTCAACAATAAAATAACTTTCAAATTAACTTACTCAAATTCTTGTGATTTCAAGAATTATACTTTCATTTTAACAAAAATCTTATGTTTCATTAGAATGAATGTTGAATCGATAGTTGCGCTTTCAAAACAGCGGTCGCGCCTTCAAAACAACAGTATATGCCACTGTTCATCGTTCATGGCGCTGAGTCTGTTGAATCAACAGAATATTCTTATGTTTCAACTAGATTTTTTTCTCAGTGTAGATGAGACAGTTATTTTAAATAAAGACAATAAGGATTCTACTCTGACAATCCAAAAAATAATTAAAGACAAGTGTGAATTATGTTACTACTTTAGAATGAAGGGTATGCAACACCAACATTTCATAAAAACTGTAATTGGGACAGGTAAAGAAGATAACAAAATAGTTTACAAACCGATTGAAGGACTGTTCTCAAAAATAAATAATAAAGCGCAAGATAATATGGAAAAAATATTGTATAAATCACCACCTAACCCACCAGGACATTAAATAAAGCAAAGATAAAAGCCTAACGATATAATAATACTAGATGGAATAGTATTCATTTCTTCTTGTAAATGTAATTCCGCAATACAACAAAGAAATGTTCCTGCATTCTGGAGACAGAAAGAGAAATATACAAGAGGAGTAGAAATGCATCCACGGAGATCTACACAAAACCAAGTTCCATGTTGATGAGATATTGGAAATAAATAAATAAAAACAAAACGCACTAGTGCTCAAACATATATTCCTGTGAGCTTTATGAGCAACAATATTGTTAAAACTTTCATTTCCTTGGCTCAAAGAAGCTACTGAGAATTTGTTGGCATTATTTGCATACTTATTAAAAAATATTTCCAATTGTGTAAATAATGCATTACTGGTCAGCGTAATAATATGTTTTTTTTAGTATTACACCAGGAACTGCAATTTTCCTGTCTTCCAAATAAATGACTAGGAATTTTTTTTAATTCATTACACAAATTTTTGGCATCTCCCTTATTTTGTGACACAGCGTAGGTAAAACAGTTTTTATATGGTTTATTACACCTTTTTTTTTCAGTTCCTTGTGTACATTAAACATTTTGTATAGTTCATTTGAAAAGTTTTTTACAAGATGATTTTTATCAGCAAGTTTGTAAACGATATGATCAGGATTATCGTTTCGAACAGCAGCTATCATCGAACTATCCTCGTCGCCAATAATAACTCGAACTTGTACATTAACTTCTTGAAGAATACGACTATGATTAATTAGTTGAACCTGCATCAGCTTCCATAGATTTCGCACTGCCACGAAAGTTTAAGCGACAATTATGCTTATCTTGTGAATGGCCTAAATCGCACAATCTACATTTTCTATTTCTAGTTGTATAATCTAGAATTTTATGTGTTAAAAATCCTATAATCGTGCTGTAGCCATTTAAGCTGTCGTAGCTTCGTCCATTCCCGCGTTTACTCCAACCAGTGTAAAATGAAACTATGATGTTAATAATATTGTCCCACGATACATCAAAGCTGTTTACTTCTGATGTAAAAATAGATTCATCCGACTGCATTTTTTAGTTAAACTAGCCATGTCATTAAAAAAAGAATAAATATCATGAATGATATTTGTTGGCCTATAAGCAAATAAAAGCTGTATTATTTATATTGAATTAAATACACAAAACAGATAATAATGTAAAAATTTTATTTCACAATTGGTTGACTTTCTTCATGTACACTTGATTAATTTTCAAATCATTATTTCACAATTTCATTCTCGAAATAATTTTTAATATACAATTTTTAACAGTAAATAATTTCTTACAGTTCTTGCAAAATTTCTCTATGTTCTTTAACACTAATACACGCTCTTCATCAGCTGCTCGACGACAATTATGTTTTGCTTCTTCTATAACCGATCCTATAATACTTTCATACCTCTTGTACGTATTATTTGATATGGCAGGTATATCGAAGCAAGCCAGTATTTTGTTCAGAGCAGTACTTCCTACCCCGGAATGAATAGAACCTATTAGTAGAGCTGATTCCATTAGCCGTATAGGGTTATATGTAAATAAAATGTAAATTTAAAAATATAAACATTATGAATAAAATAGCTTACCAAGTATAACTGAAGCATTAGTATGCAAAATATTATTTGTTATCTTCCCTATATAAGCTGAATTAATTTCGTTACATTTATGACACGTAATAGTTAAAACAGAGTGAAGACTAATACGTCTTTCATGTATAATTTTTTTTTTAATGTTTTTAGACTTAGGATTTCCTCACAAGTTCGACATACTAAACTATTTCCTAATTCAGATAACTCCTAACTCAGATATCAGCCGTTTTTATCGTTAAATAATAAATAAATAAATAATAAATAAATAAATAAATAAATAAATAAATAAATAAATAAATAAATAAATAAATAAATAAATAAATAAATAAATTGTGACGCGGGGTACTGCGGGGTACCCTCGCGTCGTTGCGAGCTGGCGCGAGCAGGCGCGAGCGCGGCTTAGGTTAGGCTAAGCCGGCGCGCGGGGGACAGATTGCCAGGTGGGCAATCTCGAGAGATTCTCTCGATCCGTCGAGGACGACGGACGCGTGGACGCACGTGATGAGGGTGCGACCCGGAGAGCGACTAGAAATCCCGAGGAGGCGAGCGTCGAGAGGCGCGCTTTCGAGGTAGCAGCCAAGGACGAGCCGAAGCTGCTACAATTGTAAGTACCGCCCGACTTTTGTAGCGAGTGCGGGCGCGTATCGGCGAAGAGTCGATGAGCGCCTCGACTCTCGAGCGGAAACCTTAGTTCGTCGAACGCGGGGAACATTTCCCCCGTTCTTTCTCTCTCTCCGTAGCTCGTGATCGCGGACTCTCGTGCGGCGGGAGTCGCGGCTCTCGTAGACGAGCCGCCGCGTAATTCGACATTGAGAACTCGAGCACGGGCTCGAGGCCGAATTTGTTGTACTTCGCGTGGAACGGGCAAGCGGCCCATTCCCTCGTGTGCGTGCGTACGTGTGTGTACGCGTAGAGTAGGCAAGCGGCCTGCTCTCAGAAGCAAACGTTTGTTTACGTGGAGCAAAGTCGTTGCTGAGCGTAAACACCACCGATCGCAGACCGCGCGATCGGCCGGCGAATTCTCGGTGCGGCCGAGAATTCGTAGGAGCGCGCGCGTTAGCGTTCACGCGCGGCTCCGCTCGGCTACACTTGGGCGCGTTCGGAGCATTCGGCTCGCGCGCCCGACATCTACTAACTTCTTCGGGACGCGGACATTTGTAATTTCTTTTACGGAGGCAATAATGGCCTCCGACTTGCTTTTTACTTGTTCGCGTCATTCTTTTGAGTAGTCCGCGGGACTAATCGACAAACCTTCCTCATCCCTAACCTCCCGGATACCGCCACTCTATCGTAGAGCTGGGCGGCCGGCATCAGCTGTTCAAGGGACGGACAGCTACGCAAGCGCGAGGGACGCGCTCGCATCTAGCACGCGAGTACGAAAAGCGAGAGTACAGGCGTACTCTCGTGTTGTATACGGGCCGCGGCGACGTGTGTTCGCCGTCGGGTGCTCGCGCGCACCCCGAGGTAAGGACCTCGAGGGGCACTTGCACGTGCCCCATTGCACCCATCTAGCGGAGGAAGGTCTCCTCCGCGAGATAATAGGTCAAAAGGCAACCCCGTTACAACTGGCGCCCGACCACGTGTGCATTGGAGGTCAGGACTGCAACGCATCATCCTTTGAATTTTGTTTACCTCTCGTTCACGAGAGAAGATTTTGAATCTAGAAGCAAGAGAAGCTTCGCGAATCGGCCGCTAGGTGGCGACGGACTTTTTCACAGGGAGTGAAAAAGCGACGAAATTCAAATTCGAATTAAATTCTAGGGTTCGCGTGCGTTCGTGAATAGGGAGAAAAATTGAATTTTCTTTTGAAAAATCGGAGAGGGAAAAAACAGGAGATTTTTCCATTAGTAGATTTAGGTGGAGAGAGAGAATCTCGCGTGGCGGCGAACGTTCCTTCAGGCGGAAGGAACGTACGAAAAGGCGAGTTCTTTTGTTTTTGCAAGCGGGTTTGCGAAGAAAATAAATTTTTTCGATTTTCATTCGTGTTCGGAGAATTAATTCACTGAACACACGGGGTATTCAGAAATCATTCAACAGCATACAGTCGCAGCCGTGACCTGCTTCTGTATCGGGCAGCTGTTGAGTGAAAACTCGGAATTTCAACAATCCAGAAGCAAAAACAAGACAAGAATTCGCACTTTCGACTGGGAACCTTTTGAGTTGGCTAGTTAGCTAACAGTTGTAATTTACAAAAGTTGTAATTTACTAACACCCGAAACATGTTTGGGAGAAAATTCTAGATAGAATCTTTCCCGTTCAAATTGACCTCGAGAAACGAAAGTTTTCGAGGAAAATTCGTTTTCTCGCTGAATTTGGCAGCGAGAATTTCAGATAGAGGCGCGTAAAAATAAGTAGATATTTTTGACGCAGTTCAAACGCGACTGTGCTACAAACTGTAGGCAGTCGTAGAGAAATTCTCAAACGTGTTTCATCGAGAGAATCTCCCACATTACACGGTAGGCGTAGTTGCGTCGCCAACCGAAAGGGCCGTTCCATAAATTGTTTCGCGTTTTTGGGACAGAGGGCAGACCTGTACACAATCAGGTGAAGATGGAGTACAGAGCGGAACCTACGGAACGGGATGTCCAGCAACGGCTGCTAGCAATACCGACTGTCGAACAAGACGACAGGAGGTCGTCCTTGCTGTTGAGGATACAGCAGGCAGTCGAAGAACACAACGTCAGATACAGAGATCTGACGTACACGGTGACGACCCAGGCGAAGACCATCGCGACCCTGACGAGCATGGTAGACCAGCTAACTCGAGAGGTCGAGCAGCTGAGGTCTCCGATGTCCAACAGGAGGTTCGACATTCGGCAAAACGACTGGCAACGGGAACGTACAGACCCAATGCAGTCATCGCCAAGGGTTGAATCCGAGGATACGTTCACGAGGAACTATCCTACATTCGGCTGCAATTTGGACGGCACGCCGGCCGTCCCAAACACACAGAGATTTCCGTCACGTGAGATAAGGATGTGGGCGGATTTCACCAACGGGAGGACCAATAGAGAGATTGGCCCACCCAACAGCGATATGAATCGCAGAGGCAGAGGTCACGATGACCTCAGCCGCATTGCTAACCGTTGGAACGTTGAGTTCACGGCTGAACAAGGAGAAGACGCGGAGTCTTTTCTGAAAAACTGTGAGGACAGCGCAAGAGTAGTGAAGCTCAACGAGAGCGATATGCTGGCATCGCTCCCATGCGTCCTCAAAGGAATCGCTGGCATGTGGTATCGAAATCACAACAGCAATTGGAAAACTTGGGCAGATTTTTGCCAAGCTACCCGGCGCAGATGGGGCTGCGTACACGACAGGCTCGAACGCCTGCGGAACGACATTAGGCGTCGTTTCCAACAGAATGAGGAAACCTGCAGCCACGAAATAACATGCACGGATAGCATGTCATGTGAGGTATCCTCAAAGTCGGCATACAAATCGCAGGACGGAAAGACAGGTTCGTCTTTCCACTCGAAGATAGCGGCAGTGGCCGTACCGACATCAACAGATCAGGAGAAGCCCGAAGCTCCAGTATCTGATGTCGGACTTCAGGAAGTCCTGGATTTAATAGCGAAACAATTCAGTTCGCTAAACGAGGAAATCGCGAAGGCTCTTCGCAAGAAAAAGAGGAAAAGGCAGAGAGGGGAAAGCAAGGGTGCTTCCTCCTCGACGAGTAAAACTGGCCACTCCGGAAAAGGTAACTCAAAAAATAGTAGTTGCAACGGGAAGGACGGTCAGAAAAGCGGACAAGCGAAGGAGCCCCTTCGTTGCTACGGATGCAAAAAGGAAGGGGTGATTCGTGCGAAATGTCCGAATTGCTCGCCGGAAAACGGACAGTGGGGGGAGTAGGGCACTCAACTGCTCCCCCAGATGCAACCGAAGCTTGTCAGGAAGCTTCGGAGACAACCTCCCAGGGAGTCAGCGGTACGGCACAATTGGACGTCCCTACGGAGGAAAACCTGGAAACCAGAGGGTGGTCACAGGTGGAAGTGGGGGGTTTCCACTTCCGCGCTCTGTACGATACAGGCGCATCGGTCACGATGATGGGACCGATCGGCCTGCAGTTGAGAACTGCATGCGGCCGAACATTTATGCCAAGCGAGCACGCAGGGGCTCGCTGATGGTAGCACAAGCTCGATAGAGAGTTGTGTTGACCTTCCCTTTAAGATAGGTGGCATAAGTAGGGAGATCAAGGTGTTGATTATCCCTACACTGGACGCCGATTGTTACTCGGGTACGAAGTTCACGACTGAATTCGGCTCGAGACACAATCCGCGGTCCAACGAACTGACGTTGATAGACGACAACGTCAGAGTCGACCTCCAGCTTACATCGGTCAGGGAGGCTGACACTGTTCAAGTGGAGGCACTTGTGCAGGAACCGGTCGGTGAGGAGCCGACCACATTTGGGTGCACCACGAGGGTGACCCATATGATTGATGTGGGAGATGCTCGCCCCATCAAGAAGCGCTATTACCCGGAGTCGCCGGTAATAGAGGCTGAGATGCACGCGCAGGTCCGAAAGGTTCCGGACGCTGGCGTCATCATACCATCCACGAGCCCATGGCCAAGCTCGGTCGCGATGGTAAAGCAATCCGGTGGTGGATACCGGATATACATCGACACGAGGTCGAAAACGTTCGAGGAGCATCTCAAACACCTTCGCAAGATATTAGGCCGTCTAAGAGAGGCGGGCCTAACAATCAATCGGCAGAAAAGCCACTTCTGCCAATGCGGAGTAAAGTACCTGGAGGAGGTGCTGAACCAAGAAAGGTGCCGCTCCGATCCAGAAAAAATAAGGCCGGTACTGGGGTACCCGCCGCTGAAGAACGTAAAGCAGCTAACACGGTTCTTAGGCAAGGCATCGTGGCATAGGAGGTTCCTAAACAACCTCGCCACGATGGCCGATCCACTTACGCAACTTACGGAGAAGGAGCGTAAGTTTGAGCTGCGTCCTCTCACCTGCCGAGAGGACCTACAGCGTGACAGAACGAGAGTGTCTCGCTGTAGTATGGGCAATAAGGTTTCGCCTATATATATCAAAGGCTACTCTTTACAAGTAGTCTCGGACCACAGCTGTGTGCAATGGCTGCGTACACCGAGTGGTCCGACAGGTCGATTAGCATGGTAGGCCTTGGAGCTGCAAGGTCACCAGTACTTTGTTGAGCACAGGAAAGGTGCGCACGACAACGTCCCAGATGCCCTTTCTCGTATGTACGAGGAGGAGGGTGGGGAGACACCAGTGGCTGGTGTCTCATGGACAAAGGACTCAAAGATCCGAAGATGGAATGGGATGGAGTGGCAGAGGCGCAAGTCCGACGGGTCGGCAAGCCAGCCAAGAGACGCGCCGTGCCGAGTCCGGTCACCCATTGTACGTGAGGGCCAATGGCTTCGTGCTCTGCACGTACAAAATCACGACAAGGTTCGCGGTAAGTTTTTTTTTCCCCTTTCCTGCCCCTTGCTTCCTTGCCCCCTTCCTACACTGTCGAGGTTTGGCTCGCTAATAGTGACAGAGGCCATCAAGACGTGGCTTAACGGCGTCTGGGAGGAGGGTGTGACGCGGGGTACTGCGGGGTACCCTCGCGTCGTTGCGAGCTGGCGCGAGCAGGCGCGAGCGCGGCTTAGGTTAGGCTAAGCCGGCGCGCGGGGAACAGATTGCCAGGTGGGCAATCTCGAGAGATTCTCTCGATCCGTCGAGGACGACGGACGCGTGTACGCGCGTGATGAGGGTGCGACCCGGAGAGCGACTAGAAATCCCGAGGAGGCGAGCGTCGAGAGGCGCGCGTTCGAGGTAGCAGCCAAGGACGAGCCGCAGCTGCTACAATTGTAAGTACCGCCCGACTTTTGTAGCGAGTGCGGGCGCATACCGGCGAAGAGTCGAGGAGCGCCTCGACTCTCGAGCGGAAACCTTAGTTCGTCGAACGCGGGGAACGTTTACCCCGTTCTTTCTCTCCCTCCGTAGCTCGTGATCGCGGCTCTCGTATACGAGCCGCCGCGTAATTCGACATTGAGACCTCGAGCACGGGTTCGAGGCCGAATTTGTTGTACATCGCGTAGAACGGGCAAGCGGCCCGTTCCCTCGTGTGCGTGCGTACGTGTGTGTACGCGTAGAGTAGGCAAGCGGCCTGCTCTCAGAAGCAAACGTTTGTTTACGTGGAGCAAATTCGTTGCTCCGCGTAAACACCACCGATCGCAGACCGGGCGATCGGCCGGCGAATTCGTAGGAGCGCGCGCGTTAGAGTTCACGCGCGGCTCCGCTCGGCTACACTTGGGCGCGTTCGGTGCATTTGGCTCGCGCGCTCGACATGTCCTCGGGACTACTCGACAAACCTTCCTCATCCCTAACCTCCCGGATACCGCCACTCTATCGTAGAGCTGGGCGGCCGGCATCAGCTGTTCAAGGGACGGACAGCTACGCAAGCGCGAGGGACGCGCTCGCATCTAGCACGCGAGTACGAAAAGCGAGAGTACAGGCCTACTCTCGCGTTGTATACGGGCCGCGGCGACGTGTGTTTGCCGTCGGGTGCTCGCGCGCACCCCGAGGTAAGGACGTCGAGGGGCACTCGCACGTGCCCGATTGCACCTATCTAGCGGAGGAAGGTCTCCGCGAGATAATAGGTCAAAAGGCAACCCCGTTACAAAATAAATAAATAAATAAATGAATGAATGAGTGAGTGAGTGAATGAATGAGTGAGTGAGTGAGTGAGTGAGTGAGTGAGTGAGTGAGTGAGTGAGTGAGTGAGTGAGTGAGTGAGTGAGTGAGTGAGTGAGTGAGTGAGTGAGTGAGTGAGTGAGTGAGTGAGTGAGTGAGTGAGTGAGTGAGTGAGTGAGTGAGTGAGTGAGTGAGTGAGTGAGTGAGTGAGTGAGTGAGTGAGTGAGTGAGTGAGTGAGTGAGTGAGTGAGTGAGTGAGTGAGTGAGTGAGTGAGTGAGTGAGTGAGTGAGTGAGTGAGTGAGTGAGTGAGTGAGTGAGTGAGTGAGTGAGTGAGTGAGTGAGTGAGTGAGTGAGTGAGTGAGTGAGTGAGTGAGTGAGTGAGTGAGTGAGTGAGTGAGTGAGTGAGTGAGTGAGTGAGTGAGTGAGTGAGTGAGTGAATGAATGAATGAATGAATGAATGAATGAATGAATAAATAAATAAATAAATAAATAAATAAATAAGGCTTTGAAGCCAGTCTTCGAAATCATTGATATCTTTGAGGATATCATCCCGTTTGGCCGGGATTCCTACCCTCTCGCTCTGAAAGAGATACTCACAATTCTCTCCCTCGGTGATGTGGGTTGGAGGTGAGGGTGGCACGTGAGCCGTACCTGGCCGTGGTTCAGTGATGGGAGTAGGTACTTATGCCTCCTCCGGGATTATCGGAGGACGCATCACCACTGGGCGTGGTACGTACGGCGATGGAGGTGGTGGTGGCCGCGTCGTCCTCTCTCACGGTGGTGGTGGTGTTGGAGGTCGTCCCCTGACTTTTTTCAGCACGACGGGTGGCGGCGTCGGTGGAGGCGGAGTTTGGCGGAACCCCGCGAAAACCGGTGTGGATGGTGGTGGTGTCCGCACTGGGGGCCTCAGGGCGCGCCGTCGAGGGTCCCTCTCTTCGGGGATATTCGATGGTGGCGTCGCGTGTCGCTGCATGGCATTTCCCAGTATCTCTGTTAGCGACGGAGATTTTTCCCGCGGCGCCAGGGGAAGATCGGCGGTGGTTGTGGCGGCGTTGGCGGTGGCCGATTTCCGGCCCACGCGGGTTTGGATCGCTCGACTCCCTTTATAGCGGCTATCCGCCGATATGAATTGTTGGGCACGTCCCGGCAATACTTTTACACAAGTATAACTGCGGGGAACGTGCCCTAAAATCACTAGTTTTCTTTTAATTAGCGACTCCTGGACTTGCGTGGAGATCTCCTCCGTAGCGGTGGTGGCGTTGCAGCGTAGTGGCATGACCGATGGATGATGAATGACTGAGGCGAAGGTGTCACTGTACCTTTAAATATACGAATTAGGGCGTTGTTGCCACGTTTCCTATTAATGAGTTTTCTTTTATCGGCTTATCTATTTTATTAATTAATTATTTAAATTGTTTCGGCTGATTTGTTCAAAAAGATTTTTTCGGCCTAGCGGGAGGAAACCATAACCTTTTCTCCCGGAACCCGATCGAAAAGGTTACGATTTCCGCCTCGCTAGGCCGAAAAATAGTATACGCAACATGGGAAGTAAAAAGAATGCCTCAGATCACACGTTTGTCACCCTCGCCTTCGGCTTGGGTGCCAATTTATGTGTGATCTGGGACCATTTCTATTTTACCTCCCTTGTTATGTAATATACTATTTAGTAATTATTTTTTAAATATTTTTATCAAAATTTTGGCACTATTTTCTTTTACAAAACTAGAAATTTTTTGCAATTAATTATATTAGTCTTAATATTATCGCTGTCTTTGTCTCGCACATGTAACATACTTTCGGTTTTCGACACGCTTCGTAATCACATTTTCTTTTATAGATTCTTTGATGTAGTCATTTAACATTTTGTTTAACGCATTGTTATTAGCAAAAAAAAAATTAAAATCGCTAAATTCTTTTCTTTATTAAATAAAATGGTTTTCATTTGTTAATATTAATTTTTATAAACAATTAAATTGTTTAAACAAAAAAAATGAAGTTTTTCTTGATTATTGAAAATAAAATAGTTTCAGATTTGAAAGGTGAAATTTTCCTTTTTCTTTTTTATTTCTTTCGTCGTATATTAAATAAGTATCGGAACTCAATTTTTCAATTATTTTATACGGACCTTCGTAGACATTAAAAAACTTAGCGATTTTATTTTCTATCGCGTTAGACATATTTGATTCTTTTACTAATACTAAATCGTTAATTTTAAACTCAAAATGATTTGTTTTCGCATTTATTTTGTCAGCTCTCGCATTGAGCTTTCGCTTTAAATTTTCGCGAGCTAAATAAATTCTTCTTTCTTGATTTATTTCAATGGGTTGGTATGAGCAACCAATTTTCCCAAATTCGTTTTGGCTTCTGATTAAGATGTAGCTCGATTGGGGTTAATAGGGTCGTCTCGTGATGCGTCTCGTTGATAATTTCTTGAATCGCAGGTATGTAACGAGCCCATCCCCCATGCTTGTCGCCTACATATGTTCGCAAAAAACGTCCTATTTCTCGATGAACACGTTTGATAAAATTTGATTGAGGATGTCGTATCGATGAAAAAACTGGCTTAATTTTTTCAATTTCTTATTTATTGAGCCAGTTTTTTGCGGTAAATTGCGTACCATGGTCTGGTATGATTTTCTTTGGTTTTCCATATTTTGGGATATAATCTTCAAAAATTTTTCTTATCACAGAATTTGTATTAGCCTTTTTTAAAGGATAAAAAACTACAAATTTTGAGAACACGTCAATGGTTGTTAATAAATATTTTACACCTCCGGTGGAGGTAGGTAATGGACCAAAAAAATCGATTGATAGAGCATCATTTGGATTCTCGACTATAATTAGTTGATATTTTTCTTTTAGTTTGATAGTTAAATATTTTGTTTTTTGACAAATTTCACAGGTTTTTAAAATTCCATAAATTCGTTTACGTAATTTATTAGCAACAAAATGTTCATGTATTCAATTATATATTTTCCGTGATCCTATGTGTCCATACTTTTCATGTACATGAGTTATAAATGTTTTTAATATTTCTTGTGGTAATATTATTTTATTTTGATTTGGTGTGATTTTACATATTATTTCATTACAAATTGTATATCTGGTAGTGTTTTTATTATTAATCAAATCTATAATTTTTGAAATGTGTGGATCTGCTTTTTGTAATTCGCTCAAATTTTATAGATTTTTTATTAGATCTTTATCTGGTTTAACATTTTTTAAATATGCGATTATGATTTCTCCGTTTTCCTTTTCGTTTTTTATGTTCCCAAAACGAGTTAAATTATCTGCAACCGTATTTTTTCGCCCTGGTACATGTTCCGGTATTAAATTATAATCCTGAATGAATAGCAAGATTCCAACGTCTTAATCGAGCATTGTTAAATCTGCATGTTCTCATAAATGTTAAGGCTTCATGATCAGTTCGGATAGTAATTTGTCCTGCCCCCCGCAAATAGGAATCTAATTTTGCAAGTGACCAAACAATTGCTAGCATTTCTTTTTCAGTAGTGAAATAATTTCGTTCACTGCCTTTTAAAGTTCGACTTATAAAAGTTATGATACCTTCATCTCCATTTTCATCTTTTTGTGATAAGACAGCTGCAATTGTGTTATCGCTAGCGTCCGTTGTCAAAATGTATGGGGATGAGGGATTTGGATATTTTAAAATTACGCAATCATCAAAAGATTGTTTTATTAATTCAAACGCATTTGAATGTTCAGTCGTCCACTCAAATGCTTTTCCTTTCTTTAATAATTCTATTAATGGAATTAAATATTGAGAATAATTTTGGACAAATTTTGTATAGAAATTTACAAAACCGAGGAATGCTTGCAATTCTTTGACGTTTCTTGGTTTTTCAAAATTTTTTATAGTTGTTATTTTTTTAGGATCAGGTTTTATTCCTTCAGGAGTGATTAAATGACCCAAATATTTTACTTTGTGACAGGCAAAACGTGATTTTGAAAAATTGAAACGTAAATTGTTTTTCATTAATCTTTGAAATAACTTTCTTAAGTCTTGTAAATGTTTTTCAAATTCATTTGATGTTACTCGGAGATCATCGACAAATGTATCAAGAAAATCTAAGTCGTGTGTGACTATACCGAGTCCGCAAATTAATGCTGCGCTACTAATTTTTATTCCAAATGCTACTACGCAAAATTCATATACAACGTTTCCAACGCGAAAAGCTGTGTACTTTCGACTGTTTTCTTTTAAAGGAATTTGCCAAAAACCGCTAGTCATATCGAGGCATGTCATATATTTGAATCCGCGACGTCTTTGGAAAACCTCAGTAAGGCCAGGGGGGCATTCAAAATCATCTTCTAAATTTTCATTTAATTTTCTCGCATCGAGACATAATCTGACTGATCCATCCTTTTTTAAGACTATAACTAAAGGATTTAAGTAATTACTTGTGGATCGTCTGATTATACCAAATTTTAACATTTTTTCTAATTCTTTTTCTACTTTTTCCCGATAATTCATTGGTATAGGATATGGTTTGCATAAATATGGTTTGTTTGATTTTAACTTTAATTCATGTTCGTATATTGTTAGTAGACCTGGTTTCTTTTCAAACAGGTCTCTAAATTCAATTATTAAATTTTTTAATTGTTGAATCTGATTTTCATTTAAATTATTACACTTATTTATAGTTTCTTCGATTTCTTCTATTGAAAGCTCGAAGGAATAATCACAATCATTAAAATTATTTAATTGAAAGTGGTGATTATAATAATCATAGTCTTCTTCAAATTCAGAAGGGCTAACTGATTGTTGAATTTGCATAGTTGAATATTCTTCAGAATTTATTTCATTTAGTTGTACGGTACACGTTCCCCGCAGTTATACTTGTGTAAAAGTATTACGGGGACGTGCCCAACGAGCGGTCCAAACCCGCGTGGGCCGGAAATCGGCAACCGCCAACGCCGCCACGACCACCGCCGATCTTCCCCTGGCGCCGCGGGAAAAATCTCCGTCGCTGACGGAGATACTGGGGAATGCCAGGCAGCGACACGCGACGCCACCATCAAATATCCCCGAAGAGAGGGACCCTCGACGGCGCGCCCTGAGGCCCCCAGTGCGGACACCACCACCATCCACACCGGCTTTCGCGGGGTTCCGCCAAACTCCGTCTCGACCGACGCCGCCACCCGTCGTGCTAAAAAAGGCCAGGGGACTTACTTTAAGAAACATGTACCCACTCTAGGTGCGTGTCGTCACGGCAAACAGCGCCGAAATTGTAAAATCAAGAAAGGGATAAGCTAGGTTTTGACTATAAAAGACGGTGCTCTACGGAGCTCCGCTCACTTCTTCTTTTGCTCCGGCCTTTTTTCAAAGAACACTAACTTCCATTAAAACTCGAAGCTAACTAGCTATAGGCATACGTTTATCATGACGTAAGCAAGCTAAAGCTAAGAGATTAATTCAAATAGATTATCGTTAGTAATCAACAGCATTATTCAGAAAAACTCGAAGCTAATTAGCTATAAGCATACGTTTATCATGACGTATGCAAGCTAAAGCTGAGAGATTAATTCAAATCAATCATTATTCTACTTGATCAATATTATATAAAAAACACTCGAAGCTAATTAGCTATAGGCATACATTTATCATGACATATGCAAGCTAAAGTTAAGAGAAATCATTAAAAAATCTAATATTCCTCTCTTGATTCTAAATTATAAAAAATCAATCATTTGTAAAATTTAAGAAAACAAATAAAATCAATAATAAATTAAATCACAATTTAATTTTAATAAATAGCAAAATCATACGTTTGTCATGACGTATGTGAGCTAATGCCTATACAAGATAAATGAAATTCAACTAATAAAAAGAAAACAATTATTAAACTATTGACAACACTTATACGTTTGTCATGACGTATGTGAGTCATAAATAGTTTCTTTTACTTTATTCTTTCTCAAATTTAATTAGCAATAGGCACACGTTTATCATGACGTGTGTAAGCTAAAGATTTATAAATAAATAAAATAAAACAAAGAAATATAACTCAATAAGCAAAAATCATACGTTTGTCATGACGTATGTGAGCTTAAAGAGCTTGAATAAGATTTAAAAATATAAAATTTTAAAAACACCTTTTTTTTAGCGACACTCGTTCGTTTGTCATGACGAACGTGAGCTACAAAAGTAATTAGTTTATTAGCCTGAACGCTTTCGGGTCCATAAGAACTCTTGTAGCGTTTAAAAAATTTGTACGTTACATAAATTTGGCGTTCCTAATTCAGATAACTCCACGATGCGTTTTCCGATTCCACTTTGTCTTTCTTTCACAAAATTTTTTTCAATAGCACTTTCAAGGCACTTTTTATTTAAATTTTTGGTAATATTACATTTAATAGATTTTTTTATGACACCTTTTTTAATAAATCTACCGTTTTTCTTACGATGTCCAAGCGACATTATTAAATAGTTTTTGAGGTTACTTTATAGCAGCTGCAACGCGTGGGAATGACTTATGCTGACCTTTTGAAAACAGAAAACAAGTGAAGGAGTAAGAGAGATGGAGACGCCCCCCACTACTCAAAGGTCCAGAGAGGAGAAGTAGAGAACGCTGCGCAGAGTGCTAAATTTCGTCACTGCGCGTCTTAGGTTCTCAACTGAATCGTTTCGGAAAGAGAAAAACTCCTTATTCTTTATTCCTTAGTCATGTAACATGCGCAGGCCCTTAAACCTTATAGTTTTTTTATGTAATTGTGTTTTTCATCAATAATAATAATAATACCCTTAGATAATCGTGTATCTAAGAATCCGCGAGTTCATTTAGGCACAAATCTGAAAGTCTTTGTTGCTTAAAAAAGCGGATATTCGCGAAATGGCCTTTGTGCACGTGCAGTATACCTATATATATCGCAGGTATGTCGAAGTGATTTTTAGAGAAAATTTTCTTAGATCGTGGTTACTGGTCATCATTAGTGCACATAATTTCTGTGTAGCGATCGGTTGGCGCTCGGAAGAGTTAACAAAATTTAATCAATGTGTTTTGATGGCCCCAGCATCCCCACCAGAACCCGCCCCGGCCCCCGCTACCCGCTTTCCGTTCCTACTACACTAGATAGCAGTTTCTTTAACATTATTTTATATTTAATTCTATTTCAAGTAAATTTTACGCATATTATGTCAAAAAATATCGGATGCAATACGTGGGTACGTTTCACACACTCGCAGCGATCGAATGGCACTCGTGTAGACGATCGTTACTCGTGTGTAAAATCGATTTTTACGCACTTGATGCATAATATACTATTATGGTCTACCCTGTCGAAGGTCTTGGACAGGTCTAGGAAAGTTGATATAATTGGCTTACTTTTGTCCAAGTGGTTATACATAATATTGGTGACGTGATTTAGTGCATCCTTAGTACCTTTGTTTTTAATAGTCGATGGTCGATAGTCGATGTCAGAGCGGAAACGCACCCACGGCCCCCCGCGGGGACATGCAGGTGATGCACCTAGGCCAATTAGCCCATTGCGCTCGGCCTCCTCGTCATTCATCTCCCATCAAACCCCCTATGTGATTAATCATTCTGAGAAGCCTGTTAAGCCTCAGAGGGCAGACCCTTTCAGGTTCGAGGAACCACTCCTCCCACACTCTCCGCCTACCGCCCATTAGTCTAGGGCAGTGGCACAAGAGATGCATGGGAGTTTCCTCCTCTTCCCCACAGAGTCTGCAGGCATTCTCAGTGCCTAGTCCTATCCTTTTTCTAAAGTGTGACAGGTCACAATGACCCGTCAACTACTCCACTACCTTCCTAATGTCCTTTTTGGGGAGAGTCAACAGCTCGCCCACCCACCTAGCTGGGACAGACTCTGCGATAAACGCTTTGGTGTGTCTGCAGTCCTGGCACCTTTCCATTTACTGATCTGCTCCTTTCTAATCCAGGTTTGCCCTCTGCTGTCCAGTTCGCACCCTGGTAGAGCCGTCTCCACGGCGATCGCCCTGAGCCCCGCCGCGCCCCTTTTAGCCAGTCTGTCGGCCTTCTCATTTCCTCGAATGCCTGCATGCCTAGCTACCTATTTCAACTTGACGGCGCATCTCTTCGCCAGGATGTCAAGCGATGTCCTGCACGCCAGAACCTCCGATGAGGTAATTGTCACTTTGCTGAGAGCCGCGATGGCGGCCCTACTGTCCGAGTGTATGACAACCAACCGGTTTGTCCACTCCTCATCAAGCATGGCCTCCACGCAGCTCCTAATAGCCCTCACTTCCGCTTGGAAAACCGTGGCGTATGGCGATAGTGAGAGCACGATTTCTCTGCTGCTCTCCTTTAGCCACGCAGCCGCACCTACTCCCAGATCATTCTTAGAACCGTCCGTGAACCAGCTAAAGCCTGGCTGGTCCTCTTCCTTTTGTTGTGAGCCCGCTACCTCAAAGTTTCTTTCAAACCTGTAGCAGCGAGTGACCTTATCTAGCCTAGCACCTCGCTTCTGATCCGAGTCAATACATTCGATGATCTTAGCGTCTTCGTGCATAGGCCAGTCCTTTGAAACTCTAATCTTAGCCTTTAGCGCTGCCGCTCTAACCAGTGTCCCAAGAGGCGGGAGGTCCAACATCACTTCTAAAGCCTTCAGTGGTGTAGACCTTCTGACTCCCATTATGCCCCTTGTAACCAAACCTTGCAATCTATCTAGAAGCAGGTTACCTGTCTTCAATTTGCATCGAGTCCACCATGCGATGGCCCCATGCAAAAGCCTTGGTCTAAGGACCGCCGTATAAAGCCACAGGATCATCTTGGGTTTCAGACCCTAAGTTGCCCCAAAGGCTCTCCTGCAAGCCCAGAAAGCAGCCGTAAAGCTCCTTTTCTTGCTCTCCAAGTGTTTACTCCAGTTCAGCTTCGAATCAAAGATCACCCCCAGGTATTTTGCCTCATACGACAATGAGAGTGATTTACCGAAGAGCTTAATGGGTTCCAGTTTCTTTACCTTATATTTGGTGGTGAAGTTGACTAGTACCGTTTTGTCAGGGTTAACGAACAGTTCCACTTCCTTACACCATGCTTCCACTATTCCTAATGCAAAATTCATCAGGCCTGCCAGTGTTCCTTCGTCGCGTCCCATTACCAGGATTAAGAGGTCATCGGCGTAAGCCTGAGCATAAATGCCCACTTCATTCAACCTGACCAGTAGTTCGTCTACGACCAGAGACCACTCCGTGGGTGACGCCGCCCTGTGGACAGCCCCTCCACACCCGGCCGCCTCCAATCGCCGACCCCCACTGTGCCTCAACTACTCTCCCTGTTAGGGAGCTATGTAGTCACCTCGCAAGAGACTTGGGAATACCATGCCTCTCCGCACCTCGGCATATACTCCTCTCAGTCGTGAAATTGAAGGCACCCTCTACTAAGAACGCAGCTAGCACCATGCCCTTATTTTTCATCCCCTTCTTGATTCTGGTGGTTGCCTCGTCAAGTGCTGATTCCACCGACTTGCGCTCTCTGTAAGCATGCTGTGTAGCGTGCAGAGGGTGAGACGTGAGGGGACCATCCTTGATTCCTCGGTCCACTAGCCTCTCTAGGGTCTTAAGCATGAACGACGTAAGACTTATTGGTCTAAAGTCCTTGACGTTTTCATGTGCTTGCTTACCGGGCTTCGGTATAAAGATGACCTTAGCCTTCTTTCATTCGGTTGGTACGTAGCCAATCGCTAGACAAGCCTTGTAGACTTTCATCAGCGGTTCCAACAGTAAATCCACTCCCTTTTGCAGTAGAGCTGGAAAAATGCCGTCGGCCCCTGCTGCTTTATAGGGTTCGAAAGAGCTAATGGCCCATTTGACCCTATCGCCAGATACAAACTGATCCGCCACGGCCCAGTCCTGTCCAGAAAACTCAGCTGTAGGTTGCTGTGGCAGATCCTGCGATCCTAACCCTGGGAAATGGGCCGACAACAGGCACTCCACATTGTCAGATGCCCATTCCCCTGAGGATTTCCTAATCTGTAACTGCGCAGCTCCCGACGGCCTGGCTAGGATTCTATTGAGCCTGGCCGTGTCCGGGATGCTGTTTAGTTCTTCGCAGAACCGCTTCCAGCCTTCCCTTTTGGCCGTCTCGAGAGCCTTTTTATACTCCCTCCTGGTTTCCTTGTAGGCTGCCAGTTCCTCAGAGCTTCTTTTCTTCTTCCATCTGTTGAACAGTTTGCCGACCTCCTTGCGTAGGGCACCCAACCGGGGTGTTCACCAAGGCGCACTTTTACCCTGTCCGCGCTTCGTAGGACGGCAACTGTCCTCAAAGGCACCTATTATGGCAGATTGGATCCTGCCACAAAACCTTTCAATGTCCTCTATGGTGTTTAGCCTTCCCGCGTCATCTGGAAGCTTTTCTGCCAGACGGCTGCGGTACAGTCCTCAGTTTGTCTTCCTGGGATTTCTATTGAACCTCACCTCCTTGGCTATCTCCCCTAGCTCGAAGCGGATTTGTTCATGGTCCGACAAGGAGACCTCATCCGCCACTCTCCAGCCCCGAACCCTTGGAACGATCCCCCTCGTAGCCAGGGTGATATCGATAACCTCCTCTCTCCTGCAGTCTCTGAACGTCGGAACCCTACCTTTATTGAGGATGTCAAACTCCGTCGAGCAGAGATACTCCAGCAGCTTCTCACCTCGTTTGTTGCAGTCCGAGCTGCCCCACACAAGGTGATGTGCGTTTGCGTCGCAACCTATCAAAACTTCCCTGCCGCTTCTGCGGCAGTCCTCGATCACTCACCTCCACCGGGGGTGGTGAGTCCGTTGAGTCGCTTGGGAAGTATGCCGAGGCTAGGATGATACCTTCCTCAGCTCCTCCCTCAGTACTTCTCTTTACAATAACCGTGGTGAGATCCTTATGGCAGTGAAGAGGCCAGATCACCCCCTGAACACCTTTTAGGAGAATGCAGGTACGCACCCGCCCATCTCCCGCCGCCCGGAAGAGCCGTCCACAGCCCCCTAATCCTGCCACGCTTCCACTCGCATTGATCCAAGGTTCTTGGATCAAGGCGATACCTGTTTGCATCTCTGCCATGCACTTAGCTAGAACCGCTGAAGCGCCTTTGCAGTGATGCAAGTTTGTTTTTAATAAAGCCGTATTGATTTTTTGATAGTATATTGTATTTTGTTATGAAGTCATATAATCCTTTTGTATAATTTTTTCAAAAATATTTGCAAAATTTAATATCAGAGAGGTAGGTCTATAATTATTCGGCGAGTGTTTACTTCCTTCCTTGAAAATGGGAACGATCTCCGCATTTTTAATGCATTTGGTCAGGTTGATTTTTGGATACTTAAATTGATAATATATTCTAATAGAATAAGAATGTGATCCGCGATTATTTTAATTGTTTTTGCGTTGTCACGGCTCGTCAGCTGCTCGCGTAGCGAAAGTGTTAGCGAGAGCGAGAGAGAGAGAGAGACGAGCACATAAGAATGCGGTGCGCGAGAGAAAAGGAGGGAGAAAGGGCGGCGCTCCGCGCGTGTCTGCGAGAGAGAGAGAGAGAGAGGGGGGGAGGAAGGGAGGGAGGGAGGGAGGGAGGGAGGGAGGGAGGGAGGGAGGGAGAGAGAGAGAGAGAGAGAGAGAGAGAGAGAGAGAGAGAGAGAGAGAGAGAGAGAGAGAGAGAGAGAGAGACACCCTCAGTATGCGATTTTTCGAGAACCTTAACAGCATAATCAGAATGAACATAAAGGAGGACACCCACCCCCACTCACGTTACGGTCTTGTCTAAAAAGCGAAAATTCCGGGACCTTTATGAGACCATCGTCGACCACCGGACCAAGCCATGACTCCGCGATCGCAAAAATTTGGAAGGAGGGATGATCCGCAAGGATAAGACGGAGCTCTCCAATGTGCGCTCTTATAGAGTTCACATTTAAGAACCCCGCCTTAAGGGAACTCTTCCCATCCTTCCCCGACACCGGCCGGGAGAGATCAAAGAGTTGCCGCCGATCCGTCTGCCGTCGTTACCTCGGTTCCTGCACTTAGTGCAGGGGATGTGTTGTTATTCAAAGGAAGTGTATTCCTGGAGGAACTCCGGCACGCCGATTGAATGGCCTGGAGATCAGCAGCTGAAGCAAAGACATGCGCCCGCTCACCACCCCTACGACTGGCCAGGAATCTGCCACCAGAATGCCAAACATACTTAAAGCCAAGGTCATGAGCAGTCTGCTTCATGCTCCTGAACAGATGGAATTTTTTTTTGCGGTAGCATCTCGTTAATAAATATTTTGCGGCCCGACATACTGGCAGCAGCGTCCAATGGTAAGGAAGGCGACTTACTGTCGCTCGTTGTTAAATAGTTATTTGATAGCGAGCGCTTGGCTCGCATCACATCTCCGACCAGGCCCGGCCGGGAAAGCCTAACAATAAAAGAGGGCGGCAGGCCTTGAGGAGACCCCAAACTCTCCACCCTATTCCCGTTGACCCCCTCAACTGGTTTCCGACGGCGCATGATGCGAGCACCAACAATATCCTGCATTTGCAGAGAGGGAAGGACGGTGCCAAGGACCGCATGAGCAACGCTATTTAATGCGTCCCTGGGAACCTCCATTCCACTCTTAAAGACACCATTCACAATATCCTCGCAGCACTCTGCCGCTGTCTCGTCAGTATTCGCACCAGGTCCTACGGAACTCAGCCGAGGAGCGGGAGAGCAGGATCTAGTGCAGGCTTCATTGGACTCGGATCGCAATCTGCTATTAGCTACTTCTTCAATTTGTTTGTTCTCCTGAGCACCAGTGGAGCCTTCAAGCACAGCGTGGACTTGTTTAAGGTCATCATTGAGATTTTTGGTACCCTCGAGCACCTGCTTTGTGCCAGTGGTTAAATCACTTAACGTACAGGATTGTTTTAACAATAAATCCTCAAGATCCGAGATCCTGGCTGTTAATTTTGCCATATCATCCGCAGCTCCCTCCTTCGAACTCAAAGTAGGGACGGCGGACAATACAGAGCCCCCCCCCCCCTCTGGAGTGACTTAATGTCGTCCAGCTGCTTCTCGAGCATATCAAAACGCTGTAAGAAAAGCTCCATGGTGCTTACTGGCATTAAGACGTGGGAAAGACCCACAAGGCTACTATCACCTAGTAGAGGATCCACTACGCTGGTTTCCATTAGCAGGAGAGGTGATATTCCCTCCTTTGTCAAAAAATCATTGGATTTAGCTGAGAAGCTTAGTTGCGCCTGATTTACTGTTTCCAGTCCATGTTGTTTTGTAGGCACCTGGAGTTGCGCAACCCGACCGACTCCAGGGGATGTTAGAGAGAGCACCTGGAGTTGTGCAACCCTACCTACCCCAGGTGATGACTGGGTGGGCGCCTGTGGGGTTGGTGACCCGCCATTCATCTGCGTCTTCAGCACAGTTGGAGTCGGTGCGCTGGGCTTGGGCTTCTGGTGGGGGACGGCAGGGGATACCAAACCGACCGAGGCTCGTGATGTTGACGACGAGTTGCCGGATGTTTTCGGCGCGCGACGACAGCTGTCGCATGGCGCATTCGCCTTTTTGGACGCACATTTCAAATGGCATGGCTGTTTACATGCTGAGCACTTGTTCACTGGACGAACATAGGCTCTGCCGCAGACGGTACAAGTTACTGATGATGGCGTACCTGTCGACATGATGTATAAATGTCGTGGATGGCGTAAGCAGGTAACTATGATTTTCGCAATCCTTTTCAGCACGCGCTTGTGCTCAGCTGAGTTCGAAAAAGTCGGGAGTTAGGATCTCCCAGCGTTTGTAGCGGACGACCTCGCACGTGTGCAGCACGCTGCACCGAGAGACGTAGGTGCGGACCAGGGGCGACTCCGTTACAGCGCTTATACTGTCCATTCCGCCAGCTTTTTCTTTCAGTTTTTTAATAGACTAATTTGGTCTTATAAAAATGGTGTTATAGTTTTCTGTTGTATTTATTTGGATAGGTATTTCTAGAGCCTTGATTTTTTCACTTAATTTAGGTCCTATGTTATGAAAAAAAATGGTAAAGGTATCAGCGACTTTAATTTGATTTTCTATTTTCTTGACAGATTCATCTATTAAATAGTCAATAGCAATTTTCCGAGTTTTGGTTTTATTTATTTTGTCGTTAATTAGTTTCCATATATTTTTGTTTTTTAAGTGCATATTTCTATAATGTAAAGTTTTTGCATTCCTCATAATTTTTTCAAGTAATTTATTATAATTTATATATTCGGTTTAAGTTGGTTGTTATATGTATCTTATTTGCAATATTTGTACAATTTTTCTTTTTATTTTTTGCATGATGTCATTATTGCCTTTGTAATCGAGGTTACCGTTGGTTTGAGTTTGTGTAGAATTTTGTATTTTGCCAATTCAACACATTGTTGTATCTTTTTTATAATTAAATCTTCAGCCATATTTGAATCATTAGTACTAATCACATCTTGCCAGTCTATTCTCTCTGCTAACTTCTTTAGCTTATTGTAGTTAATTTTTTATCATTTACATGAATTTCCTTTTTTCAGAGCACTTCTTTGAGTGTTATAAATAAAGGAAAATAGTCCGTGAACGCATTATGTAATGATGGAAAGAAAAAGTTGGAAGAAAACAGTTAGTTGATTCGATTTTTAAATACTATATTCAAAAAGGTCAAAGAAGTAAAACATTTCATAAAAGATGTAATAAGGATAAATTAAAAAATTGTTTAAATGTAAAATGGCCAATAAAAACAAGGATCTATTGTGAAAAATACAATCTATATGTATGCAATAATTGTTGGGCAAAAAAGCTCTGATAAAAGAATTGTTAAAGGGAGAGGGTAGACAAAGTTCTACCACGTTCACGCCGTTGTCTGTGGGTGATGCTAAGAGTAGAAAAAAACAAAGTATATTCACAAAATCAGCAAAGAAGTAGTTAAGGAACCTTCTCAAAAATTGTTTAAAAAATTTTTTATGTATTTTTGAAAAAATTGCATTTTTCGGAATTTTTTAAAACCAAAAATTGTCTCCAAAAATTCTGAAAAACATTTAGAGAAAAACGAGTCCGAGAAGCGAGAACAAATTTATTTTCATAAATTTGTGTTTGTAGTGAATTTTGTTACGTTATTTTCACCTAATAATAGTTTTTTTTTCATGGAAAATCCGGTACTTTTAAAGAGAAAAACTTTCTAGTCTCGAACAATTATTTTTTTCATTAATAGTTGGATGGAGCTTTAAATAAGCTTTAGTTCGATTACTGAGATAAATGAAAGGCATTTAAGTAAAAAGTGAAAGGTGCAAAAATTGGTTATATAAAAATTTTTGATGATAATATAATGGAAGTGATTTCCATAGTCAAATACATTAAAAAATTGGCAAAAAAAAATGTTTATTAAAAATTTATAAAATATCATGTTCTATATATATAGTCAGTTCATCTAATGACAAATAATCTGACTCATCTTCAATATCATTTGATCGTTGATATTATCAACATTAAGAAGAGCTTTCACTTCTTCGGATATTTCCTGATGATTTTTTCATTAAATCAATTATCATAATTATTAAGTCCCCAATCTGAATTCGATGTCGTGTTGTAGGTCATCATCTCCAATATCTAATCAGCTTGCTTTCGTGTACATTTCTGTTGATGCGTTTTTGCTTCTTTTGTATGCTTCTTTTTGAAAGTTGTTTATTCTCTTTGGGCATTTACTCGATATGCAGTTACAAGATGATGTGAATATAATTCCATCTAAATCAATAATATCTAAATTTTTGTTTTGTTTAAAAATTGGCTGCATAGAGTTAGTAAATGACTGATTGCCTCTTGTTCCTCTGTCAAAGTATAGATACGCTTTGTTGTTTCCTAAATAGTTAATATAACCATATGACATTCTTATTTCATTTGGTTTTGTTAATTTGTTACCTGGAGGATTCGGGCTTGCTTTTTGTAATATTTTATCAGTATTTGAATCAGCTTTATTGTCTATTTTTGTGAATATCTCTTCTATTGTATGATTCAATTTAACTCTTGCTAATTTATATTTACTTGCTATACTTTTATCACTCTTTGGAATTGTTGTTGCTTTTACGAAATGTATATGTTCGATTTTGTTAATGCATGGATAGTCACTTAGAACACATTTTTCTTTGTTTGTTGTTGTTTTAACATTTGCATGAACTTCTTCAAGATTATTTATTATAATTTCTGCTATATTTTATAAGTTTGTATTTTTCTTGTGCATTTTTTCTAGTTGTAGATCGATATTCGCCTGTGAGTTCTCTTGTAATATTGATTGCAATTTCCCTTTGCACATATATGTCCTGTATTAATTTTGTTTTGTTATTCAAATCTTCATGGACTTCCAATGTAAGATCCGAAATGTGCTTCTCATTTAGTAGTGAAAAATATTTTACTATTAGGGAATATGCAATTTTTTGTCTTTAATTTGCAGTGATAATAAATGATTAATTTTTTGACAATCTATTTTGTTGTCCATTATGAATTATCTTTTATCCATTGTTTAATTCTCTTTTTAATGCTGTTTTTATTTAACCAGTTTTTGATATCGTTCGAAAAGTTATTGAAAGTAATTACTGCTCTAATGTAGCTATTTTTTATGCTTATGCTTCTGTATTTTTTTGGCAATTGGATGCTTCTATTTCTTGTTGTGTTGGGTGAATCTAAGTATTTGTTTTGTAGCTCGTTGAAGTAGTATGATACTGCTTCTAGTATGAATGCTTCATCTAAATTCAAAGGATTGTTTAGAATAAATTTGTTTTTGTTTATTAGTTTTATAATCTTATTTTGCAAGTTTTGTAAGCAACTTAGGCTTCCTGCATAGGCTCCTCCCCATGCAATGATTCCATAAGTTAATATACTGTGAAAAAGTGAATAATAGATCATTCTCAGAGTATCAGTGGGCATAATCTTAGCTAATTTGTAAAAAGTAAAAGGTAGATACTTAGTTTTGTTATAAATGTATTTCTTATGAACATCCCATTTCATGTTGCTGTCAAACATTATTCCTAGATACTTATGATTTTCAACTCTGTTTATTTTTGTATTATTGATTTTTATGTCTAGGTTATTTGGTGTACTGTTGATATTGTTGCCAAATTCTATGTATACTGTTTTATCTATATTTAACGATAATTTGTTTAGTGCAAGCCACTTTGATATTTTTTCTAAAAAATTGTTCCTTGATTGTTTAACTTCTTGCCAATTTTTTCCTGGAGCTATAATTGCAGTGTCATCAGCGAATGATAAAATTAGCTTTTCTGGTATTGTATTTAACATATTGTTGATATAAATGATAAATAATAATGGTCCAATGATAGTTCCTTGTGGCACTCCCATATCAATCTTCTCATATTTACTAAATTTGTTATTTACCTTAACTTTTTGTATTCTATTACTCAGATAACTTTGTATTAGTTTATGTGTGTTTCCACGTATCCCGTAATTGTATAACTTATCTAGAAGTATTTTGTGGTTTACAGTGTCGAAAGCTTTTGCAAGATCCAGAAAGGTTATATTTACTTAATCTAGAATATAACTTAATTTATGAAATTTAGAAATAAATAATTAAGTTATATAAATTATTTAATATTACAATTTTGCAGATCTTCGAGGGAAAATAAAGGCAACTCTGCTATATGCTATATCGCTGCTAAAGGAGAAGCTTATGTCTGCATAGTGAGTTGAAAATTTTGCTCTGAACATCGAATTCGGGCAAAAGACTATAATGTAATATTAATTATCAATAAGCAGAAAGCAAAGATTGAACGGCTTGAATGTTTTAATAGTGTGGCATCTAAAGATTAGAGAAATTAAAAGCCAATTGTTAAGTAATGTACAGAAATTAAGTACTTCACTTGTATCAACAAATAACTATTTATCATTATATGAGAACATGAGATATACTTCTGTCACGCGTTTCTATTGAAAAGATAGCACTTTCTAGTTTGTTGGTAAGTAAATTTTATTTTATAATTCCAGGAGGACCCAAGCACGGATTAGCTTTTTTACGTGGTGCAATAGAGGATACGAGTCAGCATTCCCAACAGAGATAAAATACTATTGGAAAAAAACCAACTGTATCTAGTATTAGAAATGCAAAATAAATTATTACATCGAGTGAAATGGCAAGAAATGAAGAAATATACAAAGATTTGAATGAAGATTCTAATTTCTTAAATGAAATTATTTAAAAGGCCAAAGCAAAGCAAGTGGATAGCCAATTAACAAGATATTCATTCGAATTAGAAGGAAGAAAAGTTGACTACTTGTCTGTTCATCATTTATTATTTAGCTTTTATGTAGGACATTCAATTGAAGATTTTATAAAAAACGCCAAAGAAAAAATGAATGATGATTTAGAAGCAGAAGAAAAAGCAAAAGATTAAAAGGATAATTGTTTGTGGCACGAATTACGATTTGGAGGGATAACAGCATCTACTGTGGATGAAGCTGGTCGTTGTCGAACAACAAACAGTTCTTTCGTTCATCGAATGGTTGGTGCCGCCAAAGTATTTAATAATGTGTATATGAAAAGGGGAAGACAACTAGAAGATTTAGCAATTATTAAACTAGAAAAAAATTAAAAATAAAAATAAAAAAAATGTAGATTATTTTTAATTTCATCGTTCCCAATGTTAGGAGCCTCTCAAGATGGAATAGGGCAAGATTTTATTGTAGAAATAAAGTGCCCTAGTCAGAAAAAGCAGTTTTAAATTATATATCAGAAGGACAGATAAATGAAAAGTGTAAAGGACAAATTCATTTACAAATGATGGTTGAAAAAAAAAAAACATGAATTGATTATGATAAAAAATTTACAATGAACATGAGAGAAAGATCTGTCACATTTTGAAAAAAAAATATTTTTCCTATTTTATTTAAATCTTTCACTGGATTAAATTTTGAATTAAATATTTCATTTATTTCATGTAAAAATTAGTAATGTTTAAATAAAGCAAAAAATTTATAATTGTATATAATTTTTTGTAAATGAGTTTTACTTGTATTTGTAATATAGTTTTTATTACGTTGATTATTACTGACATAATGTTTCTGTCCAGGCAAGAATGTGGTTCTAATATTTTATGTTCTCGTACTATTCATATAACCCTTTTCACGTGAATCCTCAAACTTGCAATTCTTTGTTTTTAAAATGGCTTTCTTCTTTGATTTCCCCCTTGACGATACAGATGGAGGACAAATCAGTTCACACTCTTTCTGATTTAAAATTGTTTGAATATGCTTGAAGCCCCTGTCAGCCATATCACCTGTTGGCAAAATATCTACTGCATTACTTTCTTCAAAAAGTAATGTATCAATGATTCGGCCACCATAACCTGGTGATATAAATGTAATGAATCCATTTAGAGTGAAATTATTAAATATTATTTTAAAGTATTAAAGTATTACACTTCTTGTAATCTGTTTGTGTACACTTTTTGTGATCTGTAATCTGTTGTAAGTTTAAAATTTTAAAGTATTACACTTTTGTAATCTGAACAAGTTAAAGTCTGTTTAACAGAATCAGAAGGCTATTTAATTTCAATTACACATGTGTCAAGTATATTACATACTCTACTATAGTATGCGCGGAATGCAATAGATAAATTTTTTTAAATTTATTCTATATCAAAATAACGCATTAAATTATTGAGATAATGTGGTTTGGGGAGCTTTCTGTCTACATGGAACTTTACCTCTTGCTTTCCCTTCTTGTAAGATGAACTCTTCCGAGTATATAAATGTACTAGAAGATCAACTTATACCATTTTTAGATGATCACGAGGCAGATAATTTAGTTTTTCAACAAGACAACGCGGCAATTCACTCAAGTAAAGCTACAAAACTCTGGTTCTCTAACAATGATATTTTAGTTTTATCCATCACCGTACCAGGTACTCATGTAGAAAATGCTTGTTGATGGTCGGCTCGTTGCCCTCTTCTTTTGGAGCCGCTTCGGAGAATTGAGATCGCCCGAGGTCCACCATGAGCCTAGCGTCCCTCGTCCTTAGGATGGTGAAGGTTTCGAAGCGAGAGTAATAAATACGTTGTACTGAGTGACTGCGATTATTTAACTTTTCTAGATTCACAGTAACAGGTGCCAGCGCTGTGGCGAGTCTATTCCCTCAGATGGGTTCACTTTTAATTTATCCCCTCCTGGTCAGTGTGTTGCCTCGCGGCTAGACTCCAACGGAATGTCTGAAGTTAAAAATCTGCGCGTGGGGAGAGGAGTTGCTAACGAGGTTGTCGACGTCCCTGAGAAGTGCTGCTCTTTGACGGTGGCAAGACGCGGCTGGGCAGCGGCGCTACACTCAGCCGTTATCGGGCAATCATCGGCTAATTCAAATAATTTAATATTGTATTATTTATTATTTGCGTTGAAAAATTGCGAAAAAAATACTGTAAGAAGTCAATATGTATTTTCGAATACATTTTTTTTTTTAAAAATCATGCAAATTCCATATTTAAAATTTAATTTAATAGAAAGATTTACTTCAGCTTACGATGTACACTTACCTAGAAGAAATTCTTATGATATACTTTTTATATGTTAAAAAGAAACATTATCAAAACTAATTTATCAAAATATAATGTCTACTTATAAAAATAAATTTTATATATAAATCATTAATTAAATTTTAATACATTTATTATACAGGGTAGTCAATTTTAATCGCCCCACTAAGATATCTCGATTAGTAAGCTTTTCTCGAAAAAAGTTTCAAATAAAAGATGTTTAACTTTGAGGCAGTCATGTTTTGTTGATATTGCATTTGACCTTGAACATGTTTTTCCAAGGTTATTATGTCAATATCGTTTTTTAAATAGGAACATCTATAATTAATGTTAGATTTGGATCTGGCGAGAAATTTTACATTCAGCTAATGTAACATGCGTGGGGGTATATGAGACCCCCACCCCATCCTCAAGGTCATTTCTTGGTCAGCCAAATATTCGCATTCTATGTTCATTTCTACGTGTAGACAAGGTAATGTCTGTGGGGTCCAAGTAACCCCCGCCTCATTCCCAAGGTCATTTTGAGGTCAACCTAGGAGAACATTGAGGAGTTTCAGTAAGGGGTGCTTTTTTACCGTGAGTCCCCGTGCCTCACACTTCTTATCCACGAATTGACTTTTCAAAGTGCCATCTGCGAGGATCAGATTCAAACGCTTCTGGACATTCTCAACTCTTCATTACAACGTTGACCTTGGAATAACTCTGCAAGCTTGGCGAATATAAACCATTATATCTTCCCTCGTTCTTACCGTTCTGCATAAACAACGTTCTTCAGTTATCTCCACAAATAAAAATTTGGCGATGTGAGATCCAGTGAACATGGAGGCCAGACGACTGGACTTCCTCGTCCGATGCATTGTTCTCCGTACGTCATGTCCAAAAAATTATGAACAATTCGTATGAAATGAGCTGGCCCGCCGTCCTGTTAGAACCACAATCTTTCGAACTCATCGAGTCAATCGCCGTAAAGTTGTATAAATAGGCTGTGTTCTATTTGGAAAACGGCGCGCAGAAAGTCTTGTCGCTGCTCTGTAACGATTACGACACTCTTCGAGAATTAGAAGCATATCATAAATTTATTCGGGAGGGTAGTCGGCCATATTCAAAATTTTAACTTCAATATTAGACAATTAATACAATTTTCGATAAACGATCAAAAAGAAGATGTCAAAAAGATGCCACAGCAACCAGATCAATAGTAATACCAAAAGTTCACAAACTAGGATACCTAGAAATTTTGTAGAAAACGAAATAAAAGATGTTTATATAAATTTCTGCAGTCTACTACAGATGGTAATTATTGACGAATTATCTTTTATTTTCAACAAATAGTGACCGTGGTATGTTAAACAACACTTTAAAATACTGTATCAAAATTTAATCTCAGTGAAGATACAGTCACGGAAATTATTATTCAAGAAAAATTCGATCTTTTAACGGTACCACATAGTAAATTATAAAACGCATTAAGAATGTAATAATAAAATCGACATATTTGAAACAAAAAGAAAATCACTTATAGTTGCTCATAATGCATTAAGGGAAAAATTAGATGCCTTTCCAACTGATATACCGGATTAAGAGGATTTAAAAGCATTAAAATTATATCGTACGAAGGAAGTCGAAGACATCGCCGATATTTTTAATATAAATTAAATGAATTATCAGATATCAAACTAGAAACGTTACCTTCAATCGGTACAAATGCATTTTCACAAAAATTAAAAATTGATATACCGAAATTTAAATGACTAGAAAATGAAAGTCCAATGAAATTATTGCTCAAATTTAAAAAATATGTAGAATACAAAAACTTCTTGCGCTGAATAATATCACAAGCTCTAGATAACACCGCAAAAAAATGGTGGTACCGTCAAAAGCAGAGTGTAAAAAACGTGGACGAATTTATCGATAAATTAAATGAACATTTTTTTAACACAAGCCTTCAAAGAACTATAAAACGTAAAATTGAGTTCGGAAAAGACTATCCACTTAGTAAAAAATCTCGCGTTGAATATCCAATTAATATATTCTCTCTTACAAACAAATTAGAAATTTCGGAACCGGAATATGAAACGGTAGAACGACTCCACGATCACTTTGATAAAGACTTTAGGCACGCGATAATCGACCAACAAATTAAAAAGAAAAACGAGCTTTTTAAAATACTAACCAACTATGATAATGACGACCGTAAGGAACGAATGACACAAAATGGGCTTTCGAACCAAAATAAAGGGCAAAACCCTCAAAAAGCCGCGAATTCTAAAAACGGGTCATTCCAAAACGTAAACGCAATCCGAACGTATAGCACAGCTAAAAATCAAGATAAACACTTAAATACTAATTCCCCGGATATAACTAAAAATCAAAGAAATTAAAATAACAATAAAAAGAAAACCAAGGAGCAAAATAAAAAATTGTAGACCAATATGACCAAGAAATTGGCATATTATAAATAAATTTTGATGACGAAGAAATTCGCAATACTGATTCTTGCTCTTTGCGAAATTCGAAATAGTTGCGCCGGGTATCTTGGATGCATCTGTCGGAGAGGATGCACGCGACGCAACCGAATAGATAAATTACGATAAAATAGTACACATTGATACCATTTTCGCGGATCCTCGCGAAGAATTATTATATGATATTGACCCCGACATTATAAACGTTAAAACTGCGCAATGTATCCGGAAGTAAATATTACAATTGAAAATACTGAAACAAATGCACTAATTGATACTGGAAGCGAAATTACTTGTATTTCGCTTCCATCGATTTCTAAACGTCTCTCGATTTCTAAACGTAAACAAAGAAAATTTTAAAAATCGGCCTATTCTTCCAATTAACGGTAATATTATTAAAGGTGCAACCGGTGCTAAATCCATACGGTTAAAATTTCGAACATTATTAAACGTCCGTATTGGAAAAGCATCTATTCTTTTATTTTTTATTGTAGTTCCAAAAATTGTATTATAGGGTATGACTACCAAAACGCACTCAGTATGTTAATAGACACGCGAAATGAAAAACTTATTTTTTCGGTAAATAATTTTGATTAAATTGTTCCTTACAACACAGTCGAGATAAACTCAGAAGAGTATTGGACACTTCAAATTAAACAATATTATGACAAGTTCGAGGACGACTCATATAGTTCTTTCTGCCGGGATTATCAAAAAACGGAAAAATGGGTAGTGTTTCGGCGCGCATCAATGTATGCGTTAATACGCCGTGACGAATGCAGGAGTTCGGAGCGGTCGTTGGTAAATAAAATGCGTTGGTTTTCACTGAACTTCAATGTATTCTCAATTGTACAATTCTTCTGTGAAACTACAATATTTCTTAACTACTAACAAGGTATAAATAACTAAAAAAAAAACTCTTAATTGCGGAGAGCCTGCTTGCCTCGTGCCAGCGGAGCCGGGAGCCATTCCGAATGTGAGCAAGGAGGGGATAGAGCAGAACGCCGCTGCGATCGCGCGTCGCGCGGAAGTAGAAAAATGAAGCGCCACGTCGGCAGCGTGCCTTCACCGTATACCGCGATCATTTAAATTAGAGAGTATGCAACATCCCGCCCCCCTTGGCGTGAGAGCAGGCCAACTGAACGAAAAGAAAAAAGAAACTGAACTTATTAATAATCAGAATTAAATAAACAGAGCTACGTTGAGCTTAATAATTCTAATCTTCAATCGACGTATCTTTTGAAGTCGTTGGCAATCTAAGAAGCTTCGTGACTGGTCTGACGAGAGTCGAGGAAGCCGTGCGTACGCTCACCACGCGCACTAATCCGTCTGGGCCAGGGTTAATCTTGACGATTCTTCCAAGCGGCCACTTGGTAGGAGGTAGATTTACATCTCGAATCAATACTAAATCTCCAACACGTAAATTGGGCCGTGGCTCCTTCCATTTCCTTCTTTCTTGCAGTGATTGCAAATACTCCTTGGACCACCTATGCCAGAATTCGTTGCGCATATTCGTTAGTTGGAGCCAGCGAGTAGTTGGTCCAGTGTTGCACTTGTCGGATGAGTAAAGCTCCGGAATAGCCGTACTGGGTGAGCCCTTGAGAAAATGAGCCGGCGTAAGCGCGGCTAGGTCTTGCGGATCTTCACTGACCGCGCACAGCGGTCGGGAATTAAGGCACGATTCCACCTGCGTTAAGAGAGTATTCAGTTCCTCAAAGGTTAATGTGGCATCTCCGATCACTCGGCGAAGATGGTGCTTAGCCGCTTTGACGGCGGCCTCCCAAAGGCCTCCAAAATGAGGCGCACCAGGTGGAATGAAGCTCCACGCAGTGACATCGTTTTCGATGTAAGCTGCTACCTCTGTCTGATTCAAGGCGCCTTGCAGCATCGCTCTCATTTCAGCGGCCGCCCCATGGAAGTTCGTTCCATTATCGCTTGTTAGTTCACAACAAAGACCACGAGAAGCGATGAACCTTCGAAATGCAGCAATAAAGGCGGCTGATGTGCCATCCGAAACCGCCTCTATATGCACAGCGCGGGTTGTCATGCATACAAAGATGGCGATAAAGCCCTTATAAGATTTGTTGCCACGCCCCTTCGACATCCTTATATTCACCGGACCAGCATAATCGACGCCAGTTCTTGAAAATGCTTCCGCTTGATTCACACGTGATGGTGGCAGTGAACCCATTAGCTGCTGCTGAGGTTTAGTGGCGAATCGAGCACAGCGTACGCACTCTCTTATCGTAGATCGGATTTGGGAGCGACCGTGAAGAATCCAGTATGAGCGTATGAGTTGACTGAACGTCAGCTGTGGTCCGCCGTGAAGAGTCTGTAAGTGGGCGTGACGAATTAAAAGTTTAGTTAAGTGGCTCACCTTTGGTAATATAATAGGGTGTTTTTCACTGTAGGGTAAAGAAGCGTGGGCTAATCGTCCTCCTACTCGAAGTAACCCTACTGCATCGGCGAATGGGCGAAGTGTCTTCAATGCACTGTTGCGAGCTATGGATGAGCCAGTTTGTAAAGCGCGCATCTCAGCTTCCCAGTACAGTCCTTGCACAAAGCGTATAAGCGTTTCTCGACTGCGACGAAGCTCCCAGGCCGAGAGGTGTAGTGCGACGGAGATTTTTCCTTACGACGAGATGCCCAGGCAAAGCGCAAGGCGTAAGCCGTGGCGCAAACCAGCCGTTGAAAGGACGAGAATTGACCAACAAATTCTTCGTCTGGAACATGCACCGTGAAGGTGAAACTTGTCGTTTTGCGAGCTTCAGGCAAGTCGTCAGGTTTAAGCTTGATCTTGGTTGAGCTTGGAAAGGAGTCTTGGAGAAGCCACTCCGGTCCGTGCCACCAGAGCTGATTGAGACGGAGCGCTTCAGAAGTCAAGCCTCTTGTAGCGATGTCGGCTGGATTCTCGGCGGAGATAACGTGTTGCCATGAGACGTCGGGTAACAGTGAGTGTATTTCGCTCACTCTTGTAGCTACGAACACCGTCCACTTCGATGGGTGGTCTGACAGCCAACTCAGCACTATCTGAGAGTCGAACCAGCAGTAAAGGGTTGCTTCTCTTTCCAGCGAATCTCTTACTCCTTTTAGCAGACGAGCCAGTAAATGCGCTCCAAGCAACTCTAGTCGAGGCATGCTTAGCGTTTTGAGCGGCGCTACCTTGGTCTTGGCCATGACTAAGTTGGCGATTCTTTTCCGGCCACGAACAACGAGATACACGCAGGCTGAATATGCTCGCTCGGATGCGTCAGAAAATCCGTGGAGCTCCAAGTGAGAATCAGACGTGGTACCTAGCCATCGTTCAACATTGATAGTTTCAATTTCTTGTAAATCCTGCGTTAGTGCGGTCCAACGTCGTTCGAGCTCTGTTGGAATTGTCTCATCCCAGTTCGTGCCAGCGATCCATAAATCCTGCATGAGGACTTTTGACCGGATTACTATGGGACCCAGCCATCCGAGGGGGTCGAATAGCTTGGCTATTTTGGAAAGAACTTGACGCTTAGACGCTCCAGTTGAGTGGCGAGGAGGGTTAACCTTGAAATTGAAGGCGTCTCGAGTAGGAGACCAAGACAGACCCAGCGTCGAAATACAGTCATCGACCTTGAGTTCCGGAGGAGCAGAGGCTTGCTCGACTCCGTTTAGTAATTCTTGCTGATTGGCTGACCATTTCCCTAAGCTGATGCAGGCCTCGTTCAGTAGCGCTGTTAGTTGTTCTACTAGTAGCTTTGCTTCTTCCAGCGTATCTGCTCCTGCTAGGAAATCGTCAACGTAACGATGCTTGCGAATTAGTCGAGCTGCTTGAGGGTATCTTTCGGCATAGAGGGTTGCTAATTCCAGTAAGGTTCGTAATGCTAAGTATGGTGCTGGTGCTGTGCCGTATGTCACCGTTAGCAGGCGAAGCGTTTGTAGCGGAAGTTCTCGGTTGGCTCGATAAATGATTCGCAGTAGATTCACATCTCGCCTATCGTGCAGCACTTGGCGAAACATCTTGACTATGTCCGTTGTAAACGCAATCCGAAACAATCGCCAGCGAATTATCAAGATCCATAGCTCTTCTTGCAGGTTTTGTCCAACGTAGAGAACGTCGTTTAAGGACTTATTATTGCTAGTCTTTTGTGATCCGTTAAAGACCACTCTGATTTTTCTTGTTGCGCCTTGGCCGCGTAGAACGCCATGATAAGGCAAGTAATAAGTGACGTGACCTTCGTTGAGAGATTCTTCCGTTACGTACTCCATTTGGCCAAGCTCCACATATTCCTGAATAAATTCATGGTAAAGCTGTGAGAGCGCTGCGTCTTTCTCAAGTCGTCTCTCCACCTGTAGCCAACGCGCGACGGCTATGCTTCGGGAGTCTCCGAGGTCAGGAGGATTCTCTTTCAAGGGCAGCCGTACTATAAATCGGCCATCCGGAGCTCGTGTGTAGGTCGAAGAAAAGTGTTCTTCAACGTAGGCGTCTTCAGGGCGAGTCGTCAGTTTAGCAGGGGGCTCCTCAACCTTCCAAAATCTCTGTAGGGTTTCGCTTAAAGTGTTGCTCGACGAGACGTGAAGTGAACCGACTGTCTTCAGTTCTTGAAAATTGATGGTCGACCGTCCTACCGCGCCAGAAATAATCCACCCCAAGCTCGTCTCCTGAGCTACAGGTTCACTCTCCTGATCCTTGCGGAGCTGACCGCTGAGCAGCCGGCAATAAAATTCAGCTCCAATGATGCAGTCGATTCGGCCTGGAACTCCAAAGTTGGGGTCGGCTAACGTCAGGCCTTCCAAGTGTTTCCACGACGTGACCTGTAAGCTGGTTGACGGAATCAGTGCCGTAAGACTCTTTAATACTAACGCTTGCATGGTCACCTTGAAATGATCATTGACACGGGATTTAAGCGTCACCTGGACTAATGACCGGACGGTACCTGGCGAGGCTTCACCAATGCCTAGGACTGACACGCTTACCTCCTTTCTGTCTAAGTGTAAGCACTGAACTACTCGCTCCGTAATGAAGGAAAACTCAGAGCCTTGGTCGAGTAGCGCTCTAACGGTTACCGTGTCTCCCGTTGGACCCTGTAGATCGACAATGGCCGTTGCAAGTAGCACTGGCTGGCTAACGTAGTTCGCTAGGATCGTTGCAGGCAGATTGCTGGTAACGGTTGTGGCACTTAGCGAGGCTCCAGGTGTTGCCTTTTCCTTAGCAGGTGGCGACGTGCAGGGGTGTAGCGTGGAATGGTGTTTCTCCTGGCAGACGAAGCATCGTCCACTCGAGCGGCAGTTATCTGAAACATGACCAACCTTGAGACAGTTTCCACAAAGTTTTTCCTTAGCGACGTAAGATTTCCGAGCTTCGACAGTCATGACTCTGTACTTAGCGCATGATGATAGGAAATGCTGTCCACTGCACAGGGGGCAGCCTTTGGGAGAGCGTTTGCTGGTTTCTTGTTGAGTCGTTGTGGAGTGAGCTCGTGTGGTCTTTGCAGGCTTGCTCTTAGTGTTTTCCTTGAGTTTGATTTTGAGTGGCTGGAGTATTATCAGTTTGGTGGGCGGACTTCATGGCTCGTACCCGATTCTCCAGGAACTTGCTGAGGTCATCAAACGTAGGTAGAGTCTCTGTGTCGCCGAGGGATAGGTCCCACTCTTCACGCAGTTCTGCATCCAGCTTGTGTACTGTCAAGTGCACAAACCACGGGTCCCAGTTAGCAATGTCGCCATTGAGATTTATTATGCCTTGGATTGACTCCTCCATGACATCTAGAATTCTGCTTATCTCCTCTACCGACCGTTTTACAGCAGAGGGACATTCAATAATGTTTTTCATATGCGCTGATAGAAGTGCACGTTTGTTATCGTAGCGACGGACAAACTTTTGCCAAGTTACTTCGTAATTTGGTCCTGTAACTTTGACATTCTTGACCCGCTTAGCTACATCTCCAGTAAGTGCTCCCAAGAGGTACTGTAACTTGAGAATAGGAGGCATTGTTGGTACGTTGTGCACCAGGGAAATAAACATTTCCTTAAAGGTTTCCCATTCAAGGTCGTTGCCTGAGAATTTGGGCAGACCTATGGGATGTAGAGGTGACCTGTGAAGTGGAGGATCACTGATTAGATTAACGTAATCTAGATCTGCTTGAACAGTAGACTGGTTTCTGCCTGGAGAAATTGATGAGAGAATCATGGACTTGACGGTTATATAATTGGTTTGTGTGTTACCGTATAGATCTCCCTTGAAATAATCCATGTCCTTGCGTTGTTCTTCAGGCAGTCGAGCCAGCTCTTTATGGTTTGTTTTGAATTCCTCCCAGTATTCACTTAAGGTTTCAAGATTGCGTTTTTCCTTCGCCGTTTTTAACATCCGTGTCGAGAACGTGGCGATGGAGTCGGCTGTGGTTAGTTGATCGGCGAGTAATTCGGCAGACATTTTGTGGTTAGGTCGCGGCAGAGGCGATGCGGCTTAAGGCTGAGAGAAGCGAAGAGAAGCGGAGCGCTGCGGAGAGTAGAGCAGAGCGTGGCGTCGGCCGACACCAGCGGCGCGTAGTGGCCTCGACGCGAACTGCTGTTGGAATGTCGCTGCTACTAGGAGCGACTTGGGTATGACCACGTGTAGCCGATTTCGTTTTCGCTTGGCTAATTAGCTATTACCTTGAGCTGCTTAAATGTCCTTGTCCAAACTCCAGGTTTGCCGGCAGATCCGGCTCGAAGGACCAATGTTTCGGCGCGCATCAATGTATGCGTTAATACGCCGTGACGAATGCAGGAGTTCGGAGCGGTCGTTGGTAAATAAAATGCGTTGGTTTTCACTGAACTTCAATGTATTCTCAATTGTACAATTTCTTCTATGAAACTACAATATTTCTTAACTACTAACAAGGTATAAATAACTAAAAAAAAACTCTTAATTGCGGAGAGCCTGCTTGTCTCGTGCCAGCGGAGCCGGGAGCCATTTCGAATGTGAGCAAGGAGGGGATAGAGAAGAACGCCGCTGCGATCGCGCGTCGCGCGGAAGTAGAAAAATGAAGCGCCACGTCGGCAGCGTGCCTTCACCGTATACCGCGATCATTTAAATTAGAGAGTATGCAACAGGTAGATAATTGTGATTATTCATATAAACTCTCACAAGCGGAGATCAATGAAAAAATCAAAAAATTTCAAAACACCGCTAAATGTAAAGGAATTACAGGCCTTTCTTGGCTTTGCTAATTTGCTACGTGATTTAGTGATAGAAGTAGAAAATGAATTGGAGAGTATAATATATGAAGTAATAGTAACACCCAGATTAGAGTCAGATCACCTGCCGGTAGCAGTATTTTTAAGGGGAAAAAAGGGAGAAATTAAAGATAAAGAGGAAGAAAGGGAAGAGGCAGGAGAGAGGCTTAGACGGGAAAAGAATAGGGGTAATGAATACTATGAAAGAATGGAGGAGATGGAAAAAGAGATTGATATAGAGGAGAGAGACGTACAAAAAAGGTGGGAGAAGGTGTTAAATAACATTTGGGACGTAAGTAGGGAACTAGGATTTGTTAAGAAAAATAGTAAAGGGAAAAGAGAAGAAAAAAGGGATGTAGATATAAGAATACAAGAGAAGAAAACTTGAGAAGCTTTAAAAAGATGAGTGAAATGGAGATTAAATGAGGACAAGTTAACATTGAGGGAGGAACGAAAAAGTCTAAAAGAAATAAAAGAAGAAAAAAGAGAGGAGGAAAACAGAAAAAAAGAGAAAGAATAGAGAATTGCAAAAATTAATAAACGAGTTTTGGGAGGTGATTAATGAATATAGGAAAAAGAAAATAAGAATGGGGGAGGGAATAAAACAGATTGAGTGGGAAAATCATTTTAAAGACTTATTAGGAAGAACCGAGAATAGGGATCAGCAGGAAATAGAGGAGAGAGAGGGAGAGGTCGAAAATCTAGAAATAGAAGTAGATGAAAAATTAGATAAGGATATAGAGAAAAGGGAGATAGTTGAAGCATTAAGAAAAATGAAAAACGGGAAAGCAACGTGAGAGGACGAGATAGCAGCTGAATTTCTGAAAAACTTACCTAATGAATGGATTGGAGAAATAACAGAAATTTTAAATGATATTTTTAAAGAAGAAAGACTAATTAAGGGGTGGGAAGTTACTAGAATTTTTCCGATTTATAAGGCAGGGGATGAAAATGAAGTTAAAAATTGTAGGGGAGTGTCGCTTTTAAAGATGGGATATAAGTTATTCGCAAATAGCTTAGCAAAAAGGTTAGGAAATTGAATGGAGTAGAAAAATAAGATAGGAGAAAGTCAAGCGGGATTCAGGAAGGGAAGGGGAATGAGAGATCATATTTTCATTTTAAATAGTCTGAAAGGTAATAAAATCAAGAAGGAGAAAGGAAGGGAAGCTTTATGTGTGTTTCATTGATTTTAGGACTGCGTTTGATTCAATTGATAGGAAAAAATTTAAGAGATATGGGGGTGAAAGGAAAGTTTTTAAAAATAGTAGAAAAAATTTATGAGAATACGGATGATGAGGTAATATCGTTTAAAGGGATAATGGAGTACATAGAGGATTTGGAAAAGAGATGGATTAAGAAAAGTGAGGGAGGGACGGTGATAGGTAAAAAAAGATTTTTGCTGATAGACCGGAAGGGTTGCAGACTATGATAGAAGACTTAGAGAAATTCAGTGAAGAGAGCGGGCTGTTAGTTAACGAACAGAAAACGAAAATAATGACTTTTCAAAAGAGCGGAAAGAAAAAACAAATAATATTGAAATATAAAGATAAAGAGCTTGAAGTAGTAAAAGAGTATAAATACTTAGGATTTTGGTTTTCTTCGGGGAATGGATCTGGAACGCATATAAAGAAAATGATAACCAAAGTAAAGCGATAAATACAATTTGGGGATATTGGAGGAGGACAAATTTAGGCAGTTTAGAAAGAAGATTACAATTAATGGATGCGATAGTAAAGGCAAGTTGTATGTATGGTGTAGAAATATGGGGGTGGAATACATGGGAAGATATTGAGAGGGTACAGGGCATATACACAGAAATGGCACTAGGAGTAAGTAAGAATACGCCAGATTATATAGGAGAGATGGAGTCACGTAGAAATAGGATAGAAGTCGAGTCAATGAGAAAGGCAGATCATTATATTAGCGAAATAATAAAAATGAATGAGGATAGGTTACCAAAAATTTGTTTAAATGAGGAAATAAGGAATATAGGAAACGGGTATCCGATTAAATGGAGCAGAGGGTAGGTAAAAGCATATGATCTGATGTTCAATCAAATTCGTCACTCCAGGGCAATTGGTCTGCTTCTTTTTCATTTTCTCTAACAATTCCTCTAATCTCCTCCACTGTGAAGTATCTATTCCAAATTGCAAACACAGCCTTTACTGTCAAAGTACCACAAGCCTCCGACGAGACATAGCTCCTGGATCAAACAAAGTCTTATATACTTCTACTCCAACTCGTACCTTAAAGTACCTATTATCTGCGGAAGGTCTCTCTATCAACCTTTCTTCAAAATACTTTTCCTCTTCATCTCTCTTCTCTAACCCGCTCCTTTCGTTATAAACATCGCAAGTCATTTCCTCGTTCTGTAACTTGAGCTTCGCACCATGTTTCTCCTAATAATAACGAAGCTTGCGGCGTAAGGCTCTCTTTTCCTTTTTCCTTTTCCGTAAGGAACAACTTTCCCCATTTTCTCTTCGTCTCTTAACACTCCATATTTTCTTAATGAAATATTTTTTCCATCCTAGGCAGATTCTCGCCTTGAACAAAGGAGCACAATTGTCGCAAGACTTTACAGTTATTCCTCGCGTCCCGCATCCTTGGCAGGACACTGCTCCCACGGTCACTGTTTGCTTATTCTTAGCTGGGCAATCGTCTATTCTATGCCCTTTTCTATTGCAATAAAATCAGACTGCTTCCGAACACTCAAATGGGTGAATCACCACCGAATGATACGTATAACATGACCCAAGAAAACCTTGCACCAGGCCAGTTCCCACCGTATCTTCTAAGGGTTGCGAAGCATTCTGTCCTTGATTCCAGGTATTTTCCAATGTCATATTACAGTTAGACTGAGCCTGTCTGCCTACTCCTTCTCGTTTACTCCCACCTGTTCCTCCTCGTTTCCACTAAAATTCCTTTGCAAGAGCGACCCTACCGGGCCCATACTGCTCATTTTGACGCAGGTATTGCTGCTGGTGCAGTGCCGTACTCTCCTACCCTCTCACTCGATAAAAAAACTAAATTAAATTAAACGCACTTTTAAATAAATCGACACTTAGTTAAAAAAAATTCTAATTACTCGGACGATGCACCTCTAAATTCTTGTAACAAATAAAATTCCGTCTCCCTCTTTAGTTCTTTATAGTCGTCACTCAGTCTATATAATTTCAATGAAATTACAAAAAAAAACCCAGAGTACTTATAATTCACCTTGAACACGGTTATTAGAAAAAGATTTATTTAGAAAAATAAATCGAAAGCAAGTGTCACGCTCAATCTTCCTCGAATTATACCCAAGAAATCTTACAGCAAACTCTAACTCCTTTCCACTTATTCTACTCATACAGACAAGCGCCTCTCAGCTCTCTTCGCTACGTCCCCCCTCCTACTCTCTCCGCGTTTATAATGGCCGCGCGTTTTGTTACCGGCTTGATCTCTCGTTCGTGCAATTCCACAAATTCGGTCATTTTTCTTTTTTTTCTTTACTTTATTCTTTTTGAGGGACCTACATCGGGCGCCAATTTGTGATGCGGTCACCTGAGGGAGATGATAATCTCCACAGCCTTCCCGCATAGAGACTCGACTCAAGCCGCCGATCCGGCCTGAAATCTGGTGCCGCTGGAATGCGACACCACGTTCTCTTTGTTTCTCGCTCTGTTTCTCACTCGTTAATTTCTCCCTTCTTTATCGACCACCATTATCCTTTATTTCTTGTCTACCTCCAACTACCACCTTTTTCTTTATTGTTTAGCTATTCGGGCAAGGGCTAACTCTAGCGGTGACGACGGAATCCTCGCAGTCCGACCGTGGAAGCGCGCTCGCTTTCTCCGTGACCAGCTCGACCTGACAGTGGCTCAGATTATTCTCGAATCCTTCTTCAGCGACTTCACCCGCGATCATTCTTTCGGTACTCTATTATCTTTTCTACTTACTCTCTTTCTCAGCGGCTCCTCTCGACTCGCCTCCTCGTATCGTTACCAAGGTCGAACTCCTTCTAGGTGTAGTTGCAGGCGATTTCTTAATGAGAGATTTTTTTCGACGCCTATCCTCGAAACAAAAGAAAGTCGGCGTAGTCTGCGGGTGATCTCCAAATGTTCTGGGTTGTTAGTGTTCCCAGAACACTACCGATGTTCTGGGCTGCTCATCCTTCAAAAAACCATCTGCCCGCTCGCTGCGCTTACCTCAGCTGTACGCCACTCGTGACGGCTCGTGGCCAATTAACGCGTTTGATTATTCGGAAAATCTTGCACTTTCCTGATCGGTCTCTACACGCGCGACAATTCAAAATTTCAGCTCGTAAACCCTCTAACTCTCTCGCCAAGTTATCAGGTAACTTAAATTAAATAACGATACATACTGTTACATAACCATACGAATGGCTTCTTTCAAAAGAAAGAAAACTCATTTTCTTCCTTAAAAAGAAATTTCTCTTGCAAATAAAATAGTTGTCTAAGTATGCGTTCGTTAAGCGCGTATGGTTTTACCATTTTGTTTTATCGTTAAATGCAAAAAATATTAAATCAAAATAAAAGTAATCAATTTTTAATATTTAATTTTTGGCCTTCTCAAAAAAATTGTAAGCATACCCAACAATATATGACTCCATGTAATTATACTAATCCAATATAACATTTATCATAATAATAAGTGGGCTTTATCTAACATATTAAACGATATTAAACAAATACTTAAAATTTAATATTTATGGAAAATTGAAGGAAAAATTATTGTATTCTTACCTATACGCAATCGTATTACTTGCATCTTTGAATTATGTCCAGAACGTGCAACGAATACGTTTTCGATACGACTCCAAACGCTGAGTACTGAACCAGATAATACATTGTAAGTCCTACGCCTTAATCCTATTTCACAATCAATACCTAAGTTTACGCTTTTACAGTTTCCACGCCAATAAGCATGGGAACATATGTTAACAGAAGCATCGTACTGTTGCGCCCAATGTGACTCTGCTTCTAATAAAGAAACTTTCTTATACTTTTTTTCAAGTTCTCTTAATGACTCTTGACGCACTTGTAGTCCTGTATTTGGTCTATAAATCATGAATTTGTGATCTCTTTTGGTTTCAGATTGCTTTTTATTAGTTGTATTAACAGCTACTGCTAATATTGCTGTTTGTTTATTATTACGTACTTGGTAACTCAAGTAAAAACCCTCATCAGCTTCAATTAATTCGGACCATTTTTGAGATGCTTCAGACCAACTCATACCCCGTTCAACTTGTACAATGTGCAATTCTGTCGGAGCAATTCCAGTTGCGTGCTTTCTTAAAAATCGATATAGTTTTATACGACTTATGCTTTCACCAGATGCTCCAAGATCTAAGATACCCATGTCAAAGCGACCACTTTTTTTTGCTTGCCCAATTACAGCCTTTAAAGTATCAGTAAAGTACCTAAATAGTCGATTCTGCAATTCGACGGGTAGACCAAGTATACGGTTAAGAAATTTTGTCATATTATTGTAGTCCTTATCTAAAGATAAAATTCCAGGTATATTATCATTGATGCATATAAGACCAACCCCGACAAGCGAGTCTGCAACATCCTTAAAAAAATTTCCTTGATAATCTTCAGGTGACGGTACCAATGGAGGTTCATATCTGCAATGATTTATTAAAGAATTATTGAAGATATATTTATATAAATATATTACTTATTGTATTTCAGTAAATATACGCTATAAAAGACCTTCACTGCTTTTGTCTAAAATAATACAGGTAAGAACTTTCTAAGAAAGCACTTCATCTTCGAACTAGATTTTAGAGATTATGAAGGGGTACGCCCTTAAGGGGATAAAACACTCCTATAACCTACAAAATAAAATCACGAATAAGGATAGTATTAGTAATAAAAAATAAGAGAGAATTTTACGCTGAAAGTGTAAAATAATACCTTTAATTTGCAACCTCGGAAATTTGGATCATTCGGACATTGGACCATTTTAACCGTAGTTGGACTCATTGTTTTTTTTTCATTTATTTATTTAGAGTCGCGTCAGCCATTTGGGTATTAGCGACTACTCATAGATTATAATTATATTTACAAATTTACATAGTTCTTAGATTGAGTTATATTGATATCTTCTAAGTATTTAGTAATTTTCTTGCACTGTGAGATGTCATTAAGAATTTCAGAAAGGTTTTTTTTTAATTTGTATTTTCTGCGAGATAGTTGGAACAGTGGGCAATCAATTAATATATGCTTTATTGTTAGTAGTATTTTGCAGCTGAGTTATTCCCTTTTCTTCTCCTTGTTAAATATGTGCTCGTGTTTAAAGGGTAAAGTTGTGTAAAGGGTCAAAAATGCCCCAGCCTGGATTTTTATTTAGAATGGGTAATCCAAAAGAACACTATTAAAAACTTTTCCAGACAAATTTTTAGCCATTTATGTGGACTAATACGCCTGTAACAAGCTAATACGTATTTTTTTATTTAAATTTTTTTCTGCAACAATTTGTAACGTAAAGATCTGAAAATTTTTTTACATATGTATCTTTTGTTTTTAATATTTAACCCTTTTTTAAGCTAGCAAGAAAATTTTTGGCTAACTTTTAACTCCACTATTTCGATGTATTTTTTCTCGTTCTATCAATTGCTGTAATCTTAAATACGTTATTCATTGGCGAGAATAACAAAAAATGAAAAAAAACTTATTTTTTAACAGGGTTTCTTGATTTTCTCAGTCGGTAGTGTGCTCAGTTCCCTAGTGGAAATAATGTTTGAAATCTAACATAAAATTACGATATCTTACAAATTTCTACTAATTTTTACTATTTTTTGCGCTGTCTGACATTTTGTTACCATTTGTTTCTTTTTTATTTTTTTTTTACATTTTATTGCGATATCTTACATTTAAAACATTTTTGGATTTTTGAGCAAAATCTTACAGATTTTTATATATTATTATAGTTGGTTGCATTTTCTTACATTTTTCGAAAATCATTAAACATCAAAAAACTTTCAAATGTAAGAAATTGTAATAAAATGATAGAAAAGGTAAATAATAGTAAGAATAAATAATAAAATGTAAAGATCTAAAAAAAAATAAAATGTAGTAATCTGTAAGATGTCGTATCTTTATATTGGATTTCGAACATTATTTCCACTAGGGTTATAACTATTTTTCATGTCACAAGTGAAACCCCAATTTTTATGAAGTAGTACTCTCATTAGCAACAAAAATCGACTAACGTTTTTTCTTAAGTTAAGACTTGAACTTTGCAGGTCTTGATATCTGTGTGTATATGTGCGTGTGTACGTGTGTAAAATCTGTACGTAACTTATACTTTTTCTATTTAAGTAGATTAATTATACAAAAATACATTAATACAAAAATAGCCATTTGTGCATATTCAATGATACTGTGAACTTGCATTTTCAAAATGGAACTTGAATAACACAAACTAGTGCTAGGGTTTCTGCTTTAAATTCACATGTTTTTCTCATATATGTCGACATAGAAATAATTTATTATAAGTTTTTCTGTTCTTTTTTAACTGTACCAGTCCACAGGTAGATAAAAGACAAGCAGTATGTAATATTCTTAATTTTCTATGTTATAAGCCTTGGCATGGTGAACGCATAATTTACGACGATTAAGAAAATACATTAGTTAATTGTATATCAAGAATAAGAGGAAATAGCAAATTACTTTGTCTCAATGTTTTTCGTGAACACTTGTGACTTGAAAAATAGTTATATCTAACAAAATCATCCAAAAATTAAATTCTTTCGCAATTTTCAATTCAATAAGAACCTAAATTTTCACTCTTTTCTACATGGATGAAATGGTTCTTGGGATTTTGAGATGATTTTTGATGATTTTGCAGTACTGGGCTTCCTTCAAATAGGAAAATCGAGAGAGAAAATGTGAAAAATAAAGTTTTCTTTAATTTTTTACTAGAGCACGCATATTTTCCAGCGACAACTACAAAAATATGCATTTCTCATGATGTTTTATATATACTAAGCGGTTTTTGGGGTTGTTACGTCGACATTTGAGGTCACTGAAGTCCTTTGCTTCTACCGACCGAGAAAATCAAGAAAAATCTGTTAAAAAATGGATTTTTTACATTTTTTGGTATTCTCCCCAATGAATAACGTATTTAACATTGCAGAAATTGACAAAACGAGAAAAAATACATTACAATAGTGGAGTTAAGATTTAGCCAACAATTTTCTTGCTAGCTTAAAAAAGGGTTAAATATTAAAACAAAAGATACAAATGTAAAAAAATTTTCAAATTTTTACGTTACGAAATGTTGAAAAAAAAATTTAAATAAAAAAAATACGTATTAGCTTGTTATAGGCTTATTAGTCTACATAAATGGCTCAAAATTTGTCTGGAGAAGTTTTTAATAGTGTTCTTTCCAATTACCAATTCCAATTAAAAATCCAGGCTGGGGCATTTGACCCCTTACACGGCTAGACCCTTTCGTATGTCCAATACGTAATCTTATTAAAATGACTTCGATGGCTCCTGCACACATAATGCTATTTAAAAAAGCAATTTTATACAATGCTAATTCAAAAGAATGTTTCATATCATTCTATTTCAAAAAGTTCTTTCATACAATGCCTGTTCGCGATTTATAATTTAAACGCGCGCGCTCCGCTCAACTCATTACGAGGGCCGCCAGGAGGCAGCACTTCCCGGGCGCTGGGCCCTGCCGACGAGCGCTTGTCACAGTGCTTCTGTCGGCACTAACCTCACCTCTCTCTCTCTTCTCGACCGAACGCCGTACCGATCACATCGCAAGCCCGCTCGATCCAGCTTTTTTTCGGCTCATCGCTTTTTGCTGTTCCTGCTCAACCCTGCTTATCAACGCTCATCTACTACAACTACGACGCTCATCAGGATTTCTCTCCAGCATCAATCAGTCAAGTACTCCGCTCAGTCACAGATCGTGCCACGTGGCACTTTAAGGTTACCTCAGGTACAAGCGGACTCGCTTGAGAGCTTTCTCATTGTATTCTCAAATAAACGCTCATTCAATTGATTCAATGTGTACCGGCTCAGTGTAATTTCCTATGATCCAATTTCCATCCATGCAATTTCTCAAACATTTGGTCCTTCGAGCCGGATCGGAAATTTACACTGAGCACATGTGTGCGAACCGAATTTAATTGAAGTGGTTATCTCAGATCATTGCGCCCGCTCGTCGCTACTTTGCTCAACGCTCCCGTTCCTCGCTGCGTCTCAAAAAACGGTTTCATATGATTCTATTTCATTTCATATAATTCTATTTCAAAACGTAATTTTATTGAATGATGTGTCATAAAGTGAGTGTCAAAATAATTGTATCTCAATTAGAAAAAACCTATTAATTGTCATATTGCTAAAGTTAGTTATAGTATTATTTATTGTTATCGAGTTATTGACTTAGAGTTAAAGTTATTGTAATAGAGTCATTGAGTTAACGTTACATAATATGTTTTTTGATTCTAGGTACCATCGAAGCCTGTTATTTATTATTTTTTCTAGAACTTTGCATAGACGGCATGTCGAAGATATCGGCCTATAACTATCTCTGATAAATTTGTTTTCTTACTACCCTGGCCGAAAATTTGCCGTTCCTCCCTGCACATGTAAACCGAAACGCAAAAATTCGTGAAAATTCCTTGATCACAAACTTCGAGGTCATTTGAAGGTCAAGTCGATTTTTTTAAATGGGACCACCTATTTTTGACCCCGGAAATGAAAAGAGCGGAAAATTTTACGTTCAAATATGGTCTTGACCGTTTTTAAATTTTGATCTTGGATTGTCATGATGAAGGTCAAACCCAGGTTTAAATTACCTTTAAATGACCTCGAAGTTTGTGATCAAGGTCAAATTCAAGGTTACCATCAGATAGCTGGGAAAAAATCCTAATAACCGTGCATTTTAGTTTTTTCCTATCATTATTAATTAAGAAGTTATCGTGCCGTTCCGGGACTTTTCAGACACACTGTATGTTTTATAGATTTAAAATCTGCAAAATTCAAAATCGTAGCTGATCCCTTTCATGAGATATCAATATTTTTATCAAAACGGGACTTCACCTTGCAGTCACCTAAATCATACTTTCAAGTTATTACGTATGAAACGTTTAAAATGAAATTGACAATTATTTTACGTTCTGTAGGTTGTAACAATAGTTACAATTACCACTTTTTGCATTACCCAGGACCAACGACAGGGACGTAATGGTTATATGCTCCCATTTTTATTTTTTCTTCTTTTTAATTTTGTTTTTGAATACGTTATATTTTTGTATTTGATCAGCGGATTTTTCTTAAATATGGAGTGATGAAAATTCAACCACTGCTTTGAGCAGTTTTAATAGATATGATTCGTCAGTAATCAAATTTATTTTGTATCGTTTCCAAAACTTAAGAAATTCACGATAGACCAAATTAAATCCTAGACTATTGTTATTGTCTATATATTTCAAGCTATTTATTGCATGTGCAAGAATAACATGTATTTTTAATGTTGTCGAAAGGTTGTCGATACTTCTTAAGAAGTATCGACAACCTTTTGGTATATACGTGAATTGGATAATTGTTGCGTGTGAAGCGCGCAACTGTATGCTCCCGCTCAGGTAAGTTCGCAAACAACTCGCTTCACACGCGAGTTGTTTGCGAAGTTATCTGATGGATATTGCTGTACTTTTGAGTCGTTTGATTTTTTAAATTCTGGTCTTGTAATTATATTGAGTTTTTTATTTTAATCTTTAGAGGACGGGGAATTTTGGAATTTTCAATTTCTCAGTATTTTCTATAAAAAACACATAATATGTGTCTCTAATATTGGGAAATACTCATATGTAAAGAATAAAGTCTATCCATGGTCGAGCCACTATAGTGGCTTTCCCGTCCCCTACAGGTTAATAATTAGTTTCTTGAGATGAATCATTAGAACTTATGGTTGAGTGGGTCCTTTTATTGGGACCTTTGTTTCTTGCTAGTGCGGTGCTTATGTCTTGCTCGATAGTTTCGGAACTTTCAGTGTGATCCATTGATTCGCTATTATTGATTTCGTTTCTATTATTTATGATATCTATTTGAGTGTCGATCGCTTGAGACTTGTTTACATTCGGACAGTTATTCGCTAAGTGGCCTTCGTTATTACATAGGAAACATTTGAGTAAATCTGTGCTGGTAAAAATGAAGTATTCGAGATCGTTATAAATAATTTTAAAAAGTTCTGGGACTAGATGGATTTCTTCTGGTTTAATGTATGTTTGTCGTCTACAGCTTAACCCTTTAACGCTTAACTTAACCATTTTTTGACAACATTTTCAGCGGTGTGTAGCACTATCTTAAAATGGTTCAAGAAATTCTTGACATACCATTTTTAACGTAAAATTTAATGTACTTTCAGAATCCAGTACTAGTATTGTTGAAAAATTTAACAATAAAAAGTTATAAATAATTTTTTGCAAAAAAAAACGTGAATTTTTGAAAAAAAAAATTTGTTTGGCTCAAATTTTCGAATGAAAAGGGGGTTCGCTCGTACGTCTAACACGTATATATTTGGTCAATAGCATGTATACTATATTGTAAAACAGTTGCAGTACCGAAATTAAAAATGGCGGCCATCCAAACAACCCCTTTTCCACCAAACATATCAAGAAAGGTTCGTGATTTTTTTCTCGATCAGGATCGACTTAACGAGAAAAATTTATACAACAAAAAGTTGTTAGAATTCATCAGAGAAGACGTGTGAATTTTTTCAGATTTTTCGGAGAGACTTGGTTTTTTGGATGTGGCCATTTTTTGAAAAATTCAAAAATCGCTCTGAAAATCCTAAAAATATTCACACGTATTCTTTGATTAATTATAAGCACTTTTTGTTCTATATATATATATATATATATATATATATATATATATATATATAATCTATATATATAACCATTTATCGTAAAGTCGATCCTGATCGAGAAAAAAAATCACGAACCTTTCATGATATGTTTGGTGGTAAAGGGGTTGTTTGGATGGCCGCCATTTTTAATTTCGGTACTGCAACTGTTTTACAATATAGTATACATGCTATTGACCAAATATATACGTGTTAGACGTACGAGCGAACCCCCTTTTCATTCGAAAATTTGAGCCAAACAAATTTTTTTTTTCAAAAATTCACGTTTTTTTTTGCAAAAAATTATTTATAACTTTTTATTGTTAAATTTTTCAACAATACTAGTACTGGATTTTGAAAGTACATAGTGCTACACACCGCTGAAAATGTTGTCGAAAAATGGTCAAGTTGGGCCTTAAAGGGTTAATACGTGGCCGTATCCTTCCTTTTCAATGGTAGCTTTAAGAGTTATGATAGGCGCGCAGCGTTTAACTTTGAGATCGCCCAAAACATTTTCTAGTGCATAATTGGGGATATCAGGCAAAACATTTGAAAAAATTATCCGTTTTAATCTTAAGTAGTGGACAAATAGTAACTTTCTGCTCATTGATTGATAGAAATTCATGTTTATCTGTTAGTTCAGTAACTAATTCTTTGGTGGAGAGATATATACATACTCGATTTTTTTATATTCTTGATGCTCCCGGGATGTTTTTAGGTTGTACTATATCTTCGATCGCACATGCATAGTTTGTTAATGATAATCCTTCTATACAGTCCATAAGTAGACCTTGATCTCTCTTTGGAACACTTTGAGTAACGGTGGCGCAGCTATTGATTGTTGGTTTGGTTGTATAGGTGGGTATTTTTATCGGTGTTTCTGGGTTTGGTTGAGACGCCGGTTGGCTGATGGAAATATTAAGGGAATAAATCCCAATGTACAATTCGGTTGTTGAATAATATGGCGCGACAGGTAAACACGTCTGCTCTTTAGCAGCTCCGAATTGAAACTGAAATCATTTTTACTCTCACGTGAATATAGGGATTTTCATTTGAATGGTCAGAAGTATTTTAACAGCAAAATATCAAATTTTTTTATTTTTCCGGGCCATTTTTCTTACTTTTTCTTTCCAAAAAAATGTTCTAAGCATCCAAATGGAAATCCGTATATTCACATGAGAATGACAACGATTCCATTTTGTCCCAGGTTTCTAAACCTATTTGTTGGGCTGGAATCCTATGCTAACTGAAAAACTCCAGATTCAAGTCAACGGAGTCTAATTACGCTTATAATGGTCGAAACGTAATCTTCGACATTTCAAATTAAATTATCTTCTATTACTAATACTAATTTTTTTCATTATTTTATTTTTTAGGTTATAGGAGTCACCTTAAACCAATTTTCCTTGATGTGCAAGAAGTTGTTAGAGTAAAATGATATATTACGTATCATATTTTAGATTAGAAATTGTGCATGTCTCCACTCACACTGAGCAAATATTTAGCTTGCAGCGTAGCCGGTGCTATCGGCTGTAACATGCATCAGTGCTAGATTTGTATTGCTGCCAGTCCCGAAAATCTCTTCTGATTTTTATAGTAAAATCATTAACAACTATTCAGAGTACATGCTATCTTTACATAAAATTGTGAATAAAGGTTGTAGTTTTAGAGGGACAGACTATTGTCGTGTATTAAAAAACAGTCGACAAATAAAGAAAATTTTTCACGAAAATGTCATCTTTCCATTCCCCAATCTTCGTCGACTTTATATTCTAATCACAAATGCAAGCGATAGAGCCATTCTGACTATCTTAATGGAAAGGGAGGAAAAGGAAGAAAAAAGAGTTAAGTAGAACGCTTAAAGTTAGCGAAAGTAATTTCTTACAATGGGAAAAATGTTCACAATTATGTGATCCCATCACAAAGCATTTTATTTATGCATATGTAATATTTTAACCTTTAATTTATGTATATGAATAAGGTAAACCACGTTAAATTTTGTCGGATTACGGTACCAAATTTACCGCCAAGAATAGCTTGAAAAATTAGAGAGCGAAGGCACAAAGCAGATTTTTTTGTGTATGCTCCATTCGCAAAGTAATATGGTTAAAGGTTTTCATCGAAATTTCTTTCATTTCCTTCGTATATTTCGAAAAGATCAACGTGGTGGATGGACGCAATATATTTCTATCATCAGCAATCTTTACTACACATCAAAATCGCGCATTGTAGTAAAAAATCCGTATAAAAGCTGAACCAATTTTTTTATATGACAAGGACCTACGTAGCCAAAAAAGCATTATATATAAAACATCCTCCGAATTCTCCAAAGATTACTCCTGATTTTATTCAGAATTTTCCGAGAAAATTTTTGGATTTTTAAAAATGGAGGTATTAAAAAAAAACAAGTTTGTTCCGAAAAATTCTAAAAAAATGTTGGTTTCTTTTTTGGCAAACTACAAGCACTTTCTCCTACATGAATTTTCTGTAAAAATTATACTTTCAAGCTAAAAAATGTGTTTATCAAAGATACTTCCGAAACCTTTTCCAAAAGATTTTTCTGAAACCATTCTATGCAGCATACTAAAGTTTATTTGTCAAAAAAAAAAAAGGAGAAACCGTTTCGTATAAAAAGAATAAAAGAACATTTTTTTTTCAATCATATTGTATTTGCGTATTTTACAAATTTATTTTTTTAATTCCTCCATTATTTGGAAAATCAGAAAATTTTCTCGGAAAATTCTGAAAAGACCCATTAGTGATCTTTGGAGAATCCGGAGGTTTTTTTCTATATAAAGATTATAAACAAATAATCTTTAATACACCAACCAAAATACAAAGATCTAGCATTGATTGAGCATAAACTCTGAACATTTTCACTAAAATTGTTTTTTGTAAACGTTCTTTTCTATTTTACTTTCTTGTTGTTTTATCAGATACGTAATACTGAATATCAGAATATCGGAATGTAAGTATTTAATAGTATACGAATTTTCTCGATTTAGGCTAAACTATGCTACCTCCTCCTGTGGGTTATGAGACCTTGATGATGGTGGAGGGGCTTAACGCCTGATGAACTGGGCTACTCAACTTTTCACCGTTCGAGAGGTGTGTGTATGAGGATCCCCCTAAAAAGGGCTCTCTGAATGAATGTGCGAGAATGTAGGGTTGTGAAGTGTGGAGTTTGCGGTTACGCGCAGAAGGCGATGCCCCATTTCCCCGGGACAAGGTGACCCCAGCTTCCCTGAGAGGGGAGGAGGAGGTAGAGGCTATGTTCATCAGGCAAATCAAGGAATAATCCACATCACTGCAGACCTACACAGACGTTGTAACCCTTTTTGGCGCAGCTGGGTCCTCCTGCCGTCCGTCTTAGGGGGCGAACTTTGGCGCCGCTGTAGAGGGTACAGGGGTAAAACTAGCCGGGTGGTGCCCAGACAGGGCCTTGCTGGGCCGGGGAGGGGGGCACCTCCGAGGCCACTACAACGTTGCGGAGCAAGCCTGCTGCGAATTGGGCGGCGAAGGACTGATGGTTCGCCAGGGGGTCACTTCTGTCACATGCACATACACTACTCTCACCCCAAGTAAATTCATTCATAATGTCGGAAAAAATAGTAAGCGAGTACACCGTGTCCACTCGCGACGAGCTCCCTAGCTCAAAAGGTAACCTCCAACGGACGTCTGGGCTGGTACAGCCTGCAGGCAACACCGTCGAGGGTGAGAAAGGTAAGGAGCATAAGGGGAAACATATGGAGGTCTGTCCGTCCACCAGTGTAGACAAGGCTGACTCTCAATGGAGCCACAGCCAGTCTGCCAGTGTCCTTTACTTTCCACGACTGGCAAAGATACAGGAGAGATGGCGGTGCGCGTACTAATGGAGGAGACGGGGGTCAGGGCCCTTAAGGAGCTGGCCTTCAGACCCTTCTGCGGAGTGGTGCGCGCACACGCCATGCACCATGAGAAAAAGAGCCAGGAGGGTGGGGAAAAAGTGTAGGAGGAGACCAGTGGAACAGTGCGGCCACCACCTACCGTACAATAGGAGGAGGCGGCTGGAGGCATGCCAGTGTAGTCGCCATCTAGGAATAATCCGCAGGAGACGGCTGGTGAGTCGACAGGCGACCACCAATCAAAGTGTACAAGGTGGAGGCGGCTGGTTGACCACTGGTGCGTCCACTTACGATATTTACGAAGAGCTTAGCTGAGATGCAAACAGGCATCGCATTAATCCAAGAACCATGGATTAAGGCGAAAGGTATTCTGGCTGGCCTGAGTGGCTGTGGCAACGTGTTCTACGACAATAAAACCTGTGTGATCTTGAAGGGACTACAGGGCGGGGCTTGATCGAAACACTGCCACACGGATCTCAAAACAGTCGTAATTAAAGTGAAAAGAGAAGGAGGCGACTGCATGGAAATAGTGGTGGCATCTGCCTACTTCCCAGGAGATGCTGGTGAAGGGCCTCCGCCAAATGAGGTTAAGGCCCTGATTGAGGAATGTCATATAGATGGCAAGGAAGTTATCCTGGTATGTGATGCCAATGCACATCACATCATCTAGGGTAGCACAAATTGTAACAGCAGGGATGAAGACCTGCTGGAATATGTAGCCTCTACGAAACTGGAAATACTGAACAGGGGGAATACCCTAACCTTCAGAAATGCGGTTAGAGAGAAAGTCCTAGATATCACTCTGGCGTCGAGGGGAATCAGTCACATGGTCTCTAACTGGAGAGTCTTGGGAAAGGTCTCATTGTCAGACCATGAGACGATCCGGTTCGGGCTAGAGGAAGTAAAAGGAGAGGTACAAAAATGGAGAGACCCCAGGAAAACTAACTGAGATCTATACCTCAAAAGGTTAAAGGAAAGGTTAGCTGGAGTCGTGGCTACACCCACGACAACGGAGGAGATAGAGACAGTCTGCAGACAAATTCAGGACGCTATAGTAGGTGTCTTTGAGGATAGCTGCAAACTGAAAGAGAACAGGAGTAAAAAAGGATCACCTTGGTGGAATCCGAAACTAGAAACCCAGAGAAGAGAAATAAGGATATTGTTAAGGAGGTGCCGCAAGCGCAAGGGAGTAGCGGAATGGGAAGCCTTCCAGGCAGCCCAAAGACGCTACAAACTTGCGATAGAACTAGCCAAAAGAGATAGCTGGAAACGCTACTGTCAGGGGCTAGATGGAGTACCCGAGGTAGCAAGGCTAAATCGTATCCTTGCAAGGCCTACAACCAACACCTCGGGAAAACTAAAAACTCCCTCGGGGGAATGGGCAGCTGACGGAAACGAGGGACTAGAGTGCCTGTTGGTTGCACATTTTCCGGGGTTGGTAAAGGATGATCAGCCGAGCACACCACCTATGCCGGCTGTAATGCCGGACTGGGAAATGGCTGAATAAATAATTACAGAAGAAAAGGTGAGGTGGGCTATCGGCTCGTTTGAACCGTAAAAGTCACCAGGACCAGATGGCATTGTACCGACAATGCTACAGAGAGGTATAGAGACCGTAGTGGATCAACTAATGGGTATTGTTCGCGATTTTGCATTTTGAATCGCGCGCGTTCCTATGGTTATCGACAGAGCTCATGCGCGCATCGCTGCTCTGCCGCGCCGACAGGCATTGGATTCAGGTACGCACTTGCTCCGGCGATTTGCGCGCCTAAGGTAGCGTCGCTATGCTATCTCTCTCTCTTCCTGCTCGCCTCTCAACCAGCTCGGACGCTTCGACAACCGTTCGTCAAGACGCTCTTTTCGCCCTGCTTAGCCTCTGCATCAATCATCACCGCATCACTGCATCATTGTATCACCGCACCGCCTCAACTCTTAGACAATCGGCTCAGCACTCAAGTACCAGCCTACGTTCAAGTATATCAAGTGAAGTGTATTTGTGGTTAAGGTACGATCATTTCAAATATGCTCAGAATAAATTGTTCGTAGCTCAACTTGCATCCGTTTATTTAATTCCCCGCCCTCTGTAACTACAATGATCTATATATAAAGAAAAAAATCTCAAATAGGTATCTATAAGGCAAACCTTTCACTAGGCTACGTACCTAATGAATAGAGGAAGACTAAAGTGGTCTTCTTACCCAAAGCAGGTAAACCGGCCCATGTGCGGGCAAAGGACTACAGACCCATAAGTCTGACTTCTTTTGTCATCAAAACCTCTATATCCGACACAACATGCGTATAGGGAGGGAAGATCAGTGGACTGGATGAAGCGGTAACCAGAATAAAAAAGGTATTAAAAAAAAGGGATGGTATTGGCAGCCTTCCTGGATGTAAAAGGAGCTATTAACTTTACCACCGAAAGAAGCATCTGCCAAGGGGTACGGAAGCACAATGTGCCAACGGGCCTGGTAAAATGGATTAGTCGCACTCTACTTGATAGGGTGATTGAGGCAGGATGTGGTGACGCGAAAGGAGGGAGGCGCGCAACCAAGGGTTGTCCACAAGGTGGCGTGCGCTCACCAACGCTGTGGTCCCTCGTGATAGACGAACTATTAAGGATACTCAATCACAGGGGCATCTACGCGCAAGCCTATGCCGACGACGTACTTATCCTAGTCATGGGAGACACTGAGGCCACTATAGCAGAACTGATGAGGTTTGCTTTTAGTATAGTGACTCAATGGTGCAGGGAAGGAGAGCTATCCGTAAACCCGAACAAAGCGGTTCTGGTGAATTTCACCACCAGGTACAAGGTAAAACCATTAGGATCAATTAAGCTATTTGGGGACGAGGTGCCACTAGCCAAGGAAGTAAAATACTCGGGGGTCACATTCGACTCCAAGCTTAATTAGAGCAGACATCTGCAGACAAAGAAGGACTGCTTCTTACCCTGGGGTTTCAAGCCTATAATGCTGAAATGACTGTATGCGGCTGTACTGAGACCTAGGCTGATACATGGAGCTGTGGCCTGATGACCAAGATGTTGATTAAAAACAGGAGCGACAATCTTAGACAGGACGCAAACACTAGTTATGAGAGGCATCAGGGGGGTGATGAAGTCGACACCTTTAAAAGCACTTGAAATGGTGCTTGATCTCCCTCTATTGGAGCTGATAATATGAGCGGCTGCCTTGAAGAACAAGATTAGGTCAATAAGGGCTATAGCCGAACATGAGGACACTGAACTCATTAAGTCAGTGGACCTTAATAACAACCAGGAACTTGACAGAACCCCCAGGAAATTCTTCTTTGATAGGAAGTTCAAAATGTGGATTCAGCCAAAGCAAGAGGTCAATCCGCGGGAAAAAGGAGCTAGTCTCTGGTTTACTGACGCGTCCAAAAGTGAAAAAGGAACAGGAGCCGCGGCGTGGCTTAAGGGAACTAGCACAGAGCTGGTACTTTCCCTGGAAGACCATACAACGGTCTTTCAATCGGAAATCAACGCCATCAGAAGTTATGTAGAGCATATGCTAGAGAAGGAATAGAGAGACCGCAAGGTCACCATACACTCGGACAGCAGAGCAGCACCCCTAAGTGTTAGTAAAGTAGAGGTAACCTCGCTAGTACTTACTTCGTAAGTGAAAAGGTGCGCAATGCTTTAGATAGACTTACGAAAAGGTGTGATGTAGAATTAAAGTGCGTCCCGGGACACTCGGGTGTTCTGGGCAATGAAAATGCAGATAGACTCGCGTAAAGAGGAACGGCGGGAATTAGAGCAATCAATACAAAGGCTGCCATACTGTTTTGCCACCTAGAAAGAAAAATTCAGAAATGGGTGGAAACGGAACAATGCAAAAGATGGCATGACAGCCATGGGTACAGACACATCAAAAGCATCATTGATGGGATAGTACCCCGAAGTTGGGAAGCAGAGCTGATCAAATTCGAAAGAAGGGAGATCAGGTTAGTGGTGAGCTGGCTCACGGGTCACTGTGACTTGGATTACCACAAATATAGGATAGGAAAAACGAGCAGGAAACTCTGTAGGCTCTGCGGTGAGGCAAATGAAACCCCCGCAAACCTTTTGTGCGACTGCCCCAGACTTATGGGAGTTAGACGGAGGGTGTGTGGGGACTTCACACCAGAGCGCGGAGATGTTAAGCATCTCTTACAGTGAACTGAAAAACTTTATTTATTCTATTCTTTATAATATTTATATAAAAATGTATTCTAAATATTATTTATATACATAAAAGATCTTATTTACGACATAATGGGAGAAACAGAAAGAAGAAAAATAAAAAAGCGCCGAGTCGCAACCCGAAGATAGGTGCAATAATTAACGATATAAACTGCAAATATCTACTAATACTTTTCTTCGAACAAATTGTAATGGAAGTATTTCTTTTTATCAAGATATATTTCTGTTCCGATTGAAAAATCCGTTTGTAACGCACATATATTTATACAGGGTGTTCGAAATGTTCCGGACCCCCCACTTATAACATAAAGTAAGCATTTTGGAAAAAAATGTTAAATACAAAAGTTGTTAAGTTTTGAAGGTTGAACTAAATGATGACCTTGGATTTGTTATTGGTTATCATTTTCAAGGTCATTTAAAGGTCATCTTCAGTTTTTTAAATAGGGACCCCTATTTTTTATTTCAGATTCTGAAAGAGCACAAAATTTTACATCTGGATATGTATCCACGTTATGGCTCAAAATGACCTACAGAGGTCATTTAGTGGTTAAATGATTATTTAGTAGCAGAAAGCCAAGAAATCCCGATTATTAAGAACTTTGGGTGTATTTGACGAAAAGAAAAAAAAAATTTCGTACTTTAATACTAAAGTACATAATTTGATTTTCTAGGACGAACTTTATGGTCACTTTAAAATTGGCCTTCATTTTTAAGGTCATTTGAAAGTTATCTTCAGCTTATTTAAAAGGGACTCATTTTGTATTCCGGATTCTGGAGGAGCATTAAATTTTAGGTCTGGAGATATGTACAATATCCACGTCATGGCTCGAAATGATCTACATAGGACACTTGGGGGTTATTAATTTCAAAAGCAAAATAATCTAACCGTTTTACATGAACAGTTTTTATTGCAATAATTTTTTGCAAGGGTTACGAGTTTCTACGCATGATTCATAGCATTTTCAGGATCGTTACTTGTACCTTAGAAGATTTTGCTCACTATTCTTTTTAGGAATCAGTTCATTTATAATTGTTAATTAACAATTGTTTACTCCTATTTACTTTTCTGTTTTCAAGAGTTAAATGAAGTTCTCTTACTTCGAAATTCAGATAATTGTATTAATTTTCAATAATTGTACTTTTAATCGTAGTGAAAAATGGCACATCTTACTGAACGAGAAAGAATATCTTTGTTGATGATGCGAGGGTGGGGTGATCAAGAGAGAGGTTACAAACAGGTACAGCGTTTATTCAATGAAACATTCAGAGTTGAAGAAAACAACCCTATTTCAAAAAGTACCGTAATTCGTACAATTAGACGTTTTGAAGAGACAGGTGGTATTAAAGATCGTCCTAAATCAGGTAGATCCAAATCATCGTCTAATGATGAAAAGAGCTTAGACGTATTACAATCATTTATTGAGGACCCCCATTGCAGCATCAGACGTTGTGCACAACAGCATGAAATGGGAGCTGCATCTGTGCACAAAATTTTGAAACTCAACAAATGGCATCCTTTCAAATTAAAGTTGGTACAGGAATTATCTGAAGATGATTTTGATAGAAGGGTAGAGTTTTGTGATGTAATGATGCAAATGATATCTGATGATCCTTTGCTCCTCAATAACATTGTTTTCTCTGATGAAGCCACGTTTGAGTTAAGCGGAACAGTGAACAGACATAATTGTCGATACTGGAGTAACATCAATCCACATTGGATGAGAGCGGACCACACGCAACATCCTGAAAAAGTAAATGTTTGGGCTGGCATATTTAATGGAAGAGTACTTGGCCCTTTCTTTATTGAAGGTAATTTAAATGCTGCAATGTATGAAAACATGCTTCGAGACCAAATTATACCTGCTATACGGAATTTAACGGGTGGAAATCTGGACGAAATTTACTTCCAACAGGATGGTGCTCCTGCACACTACGGTATTCATGTTCGCCGATATTTAGATGCAACATTTCATGATAGATGGATTGGGCGGAGAGGTACAATTGAATGGCCAACTCGGTCCCCAGACCTAACGCCTCTTGATTACTTCCTTTGGGGATACTTGAAGGATAAAGTTTATGTTATAAAAACACGTGAGTTGGATGAATTACGCCAAAGAATCACTGATGAAATAGACTTGATACCTCAGCAAATCTTGCGAAATGTTGTTGCAGCCTTTTACAATCGGTTAGCACATTGCCAAACTGTTAATGGGCAACAATTAGAACAGTTGTTGTAAAAAGTTCCTGTCAACGACATTTTAAAAAAATTCAGTTTGGGCGAATAGTCCACTGTCTTGATTTAGTTAGCTGGGCCGCCGATAGTCCTGCCTTAGCTGACTGGGCCGCTAGTGTTCTTGTCTTAGTAGGCTGGGCCGCCGATGGTCTTGCCTTAGTTGGCTGGATCACCCATGATGTTACCTTAATTAGTTGTACCTCCCGTGCCTGAGCAATAAGGCTCATTTTGATTAGACATTTTTTTATTTATCATTTTCTCCCCCGAGGTATGTAGTTGTTGGGCCTAAGGCTTATTTTGATTAGACATTTTATTATTTATTATTTTCCCCCCCCCCCGAGGTATGTAGTTGTTGGGCCTAAGGCTTATTTTGATTAGACATTTTTTTATTTATCATTTTCTCCCCCGAGGTATGTAGTTGTTGGGCCTAAGGCTTATTTTGATTAGACATTTTTTTATTTATCATTTTCCCCCCCGAGGTATGTAGTTGTTGGGCCTAAGGCTTATTTTGATTAGACATTTTTTTATTTATCATTTTCTCGCCCGAGTTATGTGGTTGTCTGGCCTAAGGCTTATTTTACGCCAGTGTCAATTACACCTTCTACAATCCTATTACAACTAGGAGGCTTAATTAGGAAAACTAAAGTTAACCTTCAAATGACCTTGAAAATCAAGGGCAATGTCAATTTAACGCCACCATAAAGTTTGTCTTGCAAAATCAAATTACTTTAGTATTGGTCAGATACGCTCACAGTTCTTAATAATCGGAATTTCTTTGCTTTCTGCTACTAAATAATCATTTAACCACTAAATGACCTCTGTAGGTCATTTTGAGCCATAACGTGGGTACATATCCAGATGTAAAATTTTGTGCTCTTTCAGAATCTGAAATAAAAATAGGGGTCCCTATTTAAAAAACTGAAGATGACCTTTAAATGACCTTGAAAATGATAACCAATAACAAATCCAAGGTCATCATTTAGTTCAACCTTCAAAACTTAACAACTTTTGTATTTAACATTTTTTTCCAAAATGCTTACTTTATGTTATAAGTGGGGGGTCCGGAACATTTCGAACACCCTGTATATACTTGCGTTCAAGCGATCGCGACGATTGGAGAACAAGTGTGCTCCGGAGCGTTCCCTCTTTCGACGCCGTCCCCCGCCAAGTATTTGCTCACCGATCGACTCCGCGCTTATAGGCTCGCTCTTGCGGAACGCACTCAATTATCGTGTGATAATGTTATACCCTAATCTCCTGGAAGGACGGACTGAAGACAATCAAGATCCTTCTGGCCGAACTACAACAAGTACAAAATGAAGTCGAGAAGACGGCAAATGTAGCCAGAGTCTTCAAATGGCTACGTAGTCTAAAGAATAGAAAGAATGCGCTAGAAGGGGTTAAAAAGCGAAAGGCTACTAAGAGCGGCTAAGTCACCCCTGTGATCCGGATTACACCGGACGTGGAATCCATTTTATCACCTCTTCCAAGTACAAGCCGAAGTCAGGACGAAGGGACCTGGCAAATATTGAAAAACGTAAGAAGAAGAATAGGACGACGAAGAGGAAGAGCAAGTGGAAAAGGAAGGTGTATGGTTTTTTATATTTTGTCACCCAATTAAGAGATGAATGGCTATTCAGATTCGCTCGATAATTTTTTAGTTACTTATTGCATGTATTGCAAGCCATTTCGAAAGAAATAAAAATTTGCGTCCGATCATTTTCTTTTTGTTTGAAAAAAAATTTTTCGTTATCGATAATGCTATAAATTACAGACCCATAGTTAAAACCATCGATATTTCGGGGCGACTTGTTGTTTACCGTAGGTAAAAAAACTGAATATAAAATTATGTCGTGCAGATTTACCGCCCCCAGCAGAGTACCTTCCCAGGAAAAACTCTACTGACGTAAGCAATAGAAACACTCGTGCACGGTGCATGACATATTTTAACTTTGGCGACAATTTGCAAATTAATCATTGCCCTTACAAAGTTTATGGATGTGCAAATTTCTATGCAAATTAAAAAATTAACAAAAGTGCTTTGTAGTGTACCTAAGGGCAAGAAACGCTGAAAAGTTCGAAGAAGTTGCGAAATCTTAGAAACAAAATTAATGTATTTGTATTATGATGTAACTTACCCCATAATAGCTTTCATCGTTGCTTCCAAAGCTGCTCTACCATATTTATTATCAATATTAAATTGAGAGAGATCGCGCGTTTCCGTTGCTCTTCGATCGCCGTGAGTCAATGCACCTAGGCTCTCAAGCCTTTTAGCAACAATTGATGCAAAACGCCTTTCTCCTGCTAAATCCGAAATAAGAAATACATACTCAGGTGCATTTACTTGATTAGAACGGTGCGTTCTTCCGAATTGTTGAATAGCTCTATCGGCACTCCACGGTAATTCTAAAGTTATATGAACACGCCGCATCTGATTTCGTGCTCGACGATCACTTTGTAAAGAGATACCACTACTAGCTGCTTCCGAAATAATTGCTACTGTTTTTTCTCCATCCATAAATCTATTTCAATATATACAATTAGTTATAAATAGAAAAATATTATATGGCAGACATATTTGAAAAAGTAATAAACACTTTTACTGAAAAATCTCACGTGAGATATGCTAAAATCTGGCGTTGTTTTTATAGTAAAATCGGATAGATGATCGCTGCAATGTTTCTCTATTGCTTGTGTATTGCTATACACTTCATAAAGCAAGCCGGAAGAGTTTGACAAATTCAATACTCAGGATTACGAAATGTGACTTGTGTACCTAATTTAAGCAATGTCAATACACCAACCATTCCCCACCACAGCAAGATTGCCTAATTCTTATTTTTTCACTGGGTTTTGATAGATTTTCTCCGCTCCATATACCTAACTATGGTACATCAGAGCGCACTTGTGGTGAGCTAAGTCACCGTACTAAAAAACACCCTATCTGCCTTGACGGAGCACATGCTAGCGCCGGCCAAAAGTAAAACAAATCCGCGTCGTATCGGAAATCGGGCAAAAATAAACTAAAAAGAATTGTGCAAAACGTTAATTCAGCTGAGACTGCAGTCTTACAATTTTATAACCGCGCAGAAACTGTACGAGTCAGATGTTCGTCACGTGTAGACTGATGCTCTGTCCGTCGATGCGTTAGTGCAGATACGCGTTTCGTGTCAGAGCGATATTTGTCCTCTACTTATGTGCAGATTCCCTTTCTGCGGGTTGTGCGACCTTGACGATGGTGAAAGAGCTTGAGTCTCGTCAGGCCGTTTGGGCCACTTACCTTTGTACCGTCTGACAGGAGTGTGACAGGGACGGAATCCCCGTAAAAAGGGCTCTTCCGTGCATGAGAAGGAATCCCCGTAAAAAGGGCTCTTTTCTGGATGTGGCGTCTGTATGATGTGTGACTGTAAGGGAACTGTAAGGGACTGAAGGCACTTGCAGCCTTCAAGGCGCCTCCCCGGGACAAGGGGTGCTCGATCCTGCCTTTAAGGCGGAGAAGCAGGTGGCTGGAGCTGGCGAGATGACCAAGGAACAACCCTCGTGGTGGTCGGGTGGGACCCCACGATACATGTACACACACACTCACACTTACACTGCTGGCCTGGATGGGGTAGCATCTTGGCCCAACTGCTGAGGGTACAGGGGATAAACTAGGATGACACTGCTAGGCCGCTGGATAGGACAGGGGATCAGGTCACGGTGTAGTCGATCAGACCGGCTGCCCTACATCTGGCGAAAAATCCTCTTCGTTCTAGTAGTGCCCGATGGCGACCGGGAGGGCCCTGCTGGATCAAGGGAGGGGGGGGAGCTCCTCCGAGGCCACAGTGCGGTTGCGGAATGTAGCTGCCGAAGGGCGTTTGGTGTCTCACGCTTGCGCTTCACCGCGACTCAGTGACCGTCACATATTTCACATATCTTTACATTTTACCCAAAACCATTCATCCATAAACATGAACGACATAAACAAGGAAAGCGAGTTAACCGTGAAATCTCGCGACGAGCTCCTTAGCTCAACAGCACTTCCCACTGGGACAGGGTGGGATTTCGCTGACCTCAGGAGCGCAATCCGACTCTGCAAGCATAAAGAAAAAGAAGATCACAGGGGCCGAAAGGAAGAGATGGCAGAGGATGCGAGAGCGGGTAGGCTAAGGCGCACCGGCAGCGGGAGCGTCGAAGCCTGAAGGTGCCGCTCCCTGAGGGCCCCTGGGTATTCTCTAAAGAGGAGCTGGGAGGAAAGGTCATCTGGTGACTCCACCCCCCGGCAGATTAAAAAGCCAAATGAGGGGACAGCACCCACTTATAGCCAGGCGACGGCCAACGACCTCAAGGTAGCGGTCGTCCCTGAGCTGTACCCCGAGGTGCGCCTGAGTGAGGCACAGGGGGCCGAATCGACAGTCACATCCCCTATTTCAAGGACAATTGGCTGCTGCGGGGGGCGCAGATTTTTCACTGCGCCACCCCAGCGGACAAGGCGTGACTGGAGCGCTGTGCTCCTACCTGGACTCCGTGGGAGGGGGCGAAGCTCCGTGTTTTGGAGCAAAGCTCCCTCCAAAACATGGAGAAAGTGACAATATATGCGAAAGGTGAGCATACTGCGGAGGTGGTCATCGACCGACTGGGCCTGCAGAATGATAGGCTGCAGGTCCAGGAATAGAGAGTGGCCGCCTCCTGGCATGCCAAGGATGACACCAGAGGCACTATGGAGACAGCGGTGCGCGTGCTCCTGCAGGAGTCAGGAGTTGAGGCGCTCAGAGCGCTGGGTTTTCGACCCTTCTGTGGTGCGGGCAGGGCGTACGCTGTGCTCCACAGGAGCAAAGGAGCAGAGGAGGAGAGAAAGGCGGGGTAGCCCGCCCACAAGCCGGCAGACGGAGGTGCCGGCACAAGTTAGGAAAAAAAAAATAAAAAAATAAGGGGGAAGGAATCATAACTCAGGCAATCAGTACAGGAGCCACAATTCCTTTCGTACAAATCAATTTGCATCACTGCAAAAGCGCTACGGCTGTACTGTCCAAGTACATGGCAGAGATGCAGACAGGCATCGCCTTGATCCAAGAACCTTGGATTAATGCGTGTGGTAGGGTGGCAGGTTTGGTGGGTTGTGGACGGCTTTTCCGGGCGGCGGGGAAAGGTCGGGTGCGCACCTGCATTCTCTTAAATGGCGTTCAGAGGGAGGTCTGGCCCCTTCACTGTCATAATGATCTCACTAGAGCCATAGTGAAGAGAAGGACTGAGGGAGGAGCTGAGGAGGAGGTTATCTTAGCCTCGGCGTACTTCCCCAGCGACTCAACGCACTCGCCACCCCCAGAGGAGGTGAGAGCGCTGATTGAGGACTGCCACAACAGAGACAGAGAGGTCATAGTAGGGTGCGATGCAAACGCGCATCATCTCATCTGGGGCAGCTGAAACTGCAACGACCGAGGTGAGAAGCTCTTGGAGTATCTCTGCACTACGGAGCTTGATATCCTCAACAGAAGCAGAGTTCTGACGTTCAGAAATAGCAAGAGGGAGGAGATCATAGACATTACTCTAGCAACGCGGTTCATCTTCCCGAAAGTTCGGGGATGGAGAGTATCGGATGAAGTCTCCATGTCCCATCACGAGTAGATCCGCTTCGAGCTGGGTGATTGAACCAGGGATGAACAGACGAGAAGAAATCCTAGAAAGACAAACTGGGATTTGTACTGCAGTCGTCTAAGAGAGAGACTCCCGGACAAAGCAGATATGTTAGAGAGTATAGAGGAGATTGAAAGGTACTGTGGTAGTATATAATCAGCCATAATAGGAGCCTTTGAGAATAGCTGCAGACTAACGAAGCGCAGACAGGGCAAAACGACACCCTGGTGGAATCCTAGATTGGGACCCTTGCGCAAGGAGGCCGGTAAGCTGTTCAACAGATGGAAAAAGAGAAGAGGCTCTGGAGAGCTAGTGGCTTATAAAAATAGCAGGCGAGAGTATAAATAAGCTCTTGAGGCAGCCAAAAAGAAGGCTGGAAGCGCTACTGTGAAGAACTTAACAGTATCCCGGAAACGGCTACTCTAAACAGAATCTTGGCCAGGCCGACCGGGAGCGCTCAGTACCACATTAGGAAATCCTCAGGAGAGTGGGCATCTGACTATTGGGAGGCCCTCGAGTGTCTTCTGATGGCTCACTTTCCGGGACTAAATTCACTGGATCCGCCGGAACAACCTCCGGCGGAGTTCCTCGAACAATACTGGAAACTGGCGGATCAGGTCATAACAAGCGATAGGATTAAATGGGCCATTGACTCATTTGAACCCTATAAGGCAGTGGGACCGACGGTATTTTCCCGGCCCTGCTTCAAAAGAGCGTAGACTCTTTTACTCAGCGTGTACCCACTGTTGGAACCACTGAGTACAGCCTACAAGGCTTGTCTGACGTTTGGATGCATACCAAATGAATAGAAGAAGGCTAAGGTTATTTTTATACCTAAGCCTGGAAAACCGGCGCACGAGAGCGGAAAGGACTTCAGACCAATTGGCCTGACGTCTTTTATGCTTAAGCTCCCTGATGACTCATTCTCTGCACGCTACTGGAGATTGAAACCTAGGATGATCTTATGGCTCTACACGGCGGTCCTCAAACCAAGACTCTTGCATGGGGCCATTGCTTGGTGGCCTCGTTGCAAACAAAACAGGAAACCTGCTTTTGGACAAAATGCAAGGGATGGTGATAAGGAGCATAACGGGAGCTAGAAGGTCCACACCACTGAAGGCTTCAGAGTTGATGTTAGGTCTCCCGCCCCTTGAGACTATGGTAAGGGCATCGGCTCTTAAGGCGAAGATCAGGCTTTCTAAGGACTGGCTTTTACACAAGGATGCAAAGATCGTCAAATCAATTGGCATGAATCGAAAGCGGAGTGTTAAGTTAGATAAGGTCACCCGCAACTACAGATTCGAAAATAACTTTGAGGTTGCGGACACATATCAGGAGACAGAAGGGAACCATATATACAAATGGTTCACGGACGGGTCGAAGAGTGAACTGGGAGTAGGTGCAGCAGCGTGGCTAGAGTTTATAGCAGAGTCTGTCCCGACAAGGTGGGTGAGGGAGATGATCAGAGGGGTGCAGCAGGGAAATTGTGCTCTGACTAGAGCCCCACGACACGGTCTTCCAAGCGGAAGTCGTAGTCATAAGAAGCTGCGTGGTAGCCATGCTTGAGGAGGAGTGGACAAATCGGAAGGTTGTCATACACTCTGACAGTAGGGCTGTCATTGCGGCCCTTAGTAAGGTGACAGTCACCTCATATGAGGTGCTTGCGTGCGTGCATCACTTGACAACCTAGCGAGGAGATGTTATATTAAGTTAAAATTGGTAGCTGGTCCTGCAGGCATTCGAGGAAATGAGAAGGCCGATAGGCTAGCAAAAAGAGGTGCGGCGGTGATCAGAGCAAATGCCGTCGAGACGGCTATACCAAGCTGTCAGATTAACAGCAGAATTTAAGCTTGGATTAAAAAGGAGCAGATAAAGAAATGCGTTTATAGCAGAGTCTGTCCCGACAAGGTAGGTGAGGGAGATGATCAGTCTTTCCAAAAAGGATATCAGAAAGGTAGTGGAGTGGATGACGGGACATTGCGACCTGTCACACTTCAGGAAGAGGATAAGGTTAGGTACTGAGAACATCTGCAGACTCTGTGGTGTGAGTGAAGAAACTCCCTTGCACCTCTTGTGTCACTGTCCTAGGCTGATGGGCGGAAGGCGCGGGATGTATGAAGAGTGGCTTCTCGAACCGGAGGGGTTCTGCTCTATGGGGCTTGGCAGGTTTTTTAGATTGGTCGACTATATAGGGAGGTTGATAGGGGATGAATAATGAGGAGACCGTGCGCAATGGGCCAATAGGTCTAGGTGCATCACCCACATGTCCACGTAAGGGGCTGAGGGTGCGTTTCCGTTCTGACATCGACTATCGACTATCGACTATGTGCAGATTGCTACGAGCAATCGGGTATCAATTGAATTTAATAAATTGAAGAGGTTAAGGGGAGGTCGTACCATCCTACATTACCGACCGCGATACGAATCGCTGTTTCCAACTTTTCTCTGTCATTTAGTAGTGAAATAATGCACAAATTAAATTCCATTCAAAAAATACATTGAAGAAGAGGGCTCAACTAAAATAATAAATTTAATTTGGCATAAAACGACGGTTGCCTCTGAACTCAGTACGTTCAGAAGCACTACCAAGAAGCACCGCCAAGTTGCCACGCTCAATACTCGTGCAACACTAAACGAATCGAGCTCAGTACGCTCGAAAACCCCATGCGCGGCACTTAAATCATAATACGAATTTCACTTAATCGGAAGAAACTAACGCAGTTTTTATTTCACTTAAAACTGATTCAGTGTTTTATTCATAATACTAGTAAAAATAATAGAAAAAATATACAAAAAGAAAACTTAAATATTAAACGGTTAAGGCTTTGCGCGCACTCATTAAAACTAACACGGTTTTGCCCTGTTCGCTGGCCCGGTGATGCTACGACAAAAATACAACGCCATCTTAATTTTTAATAAATCACGGAGAATCCAACTATCATGCTAATTACGCGTGATAGCCTCCCCTTTAGGTTGGAGCTCGGTTCAGTGCGCCGAGTGGACTGAATTCGACAGTCAGCTCCCGCTCGCTCCGAGTCGCCCGATCCGAGGCGCGCCCGGTGGGAGAGACTGTCGCGGTGAGAACGTTGTTCCGTGGTGGGAGAGCGCCGCGGAGTGCGGACGCTCGGGAGCGCACTTGCTCTCCGGCCGTCGCGGTCGCGCTAACGCAAGTATATATTATATATACGCGCATCGCGTACCGACTTATGTGTGACAAAGCTAATGCTCGCACTTGCTGAGCAATATCTTTGTTAAGGTTTTAAGATTTAAGTGATCAAAAATTAGTTTTTGTATATGAGCGTATTGAACCCGCCACTCTTATTGGTTAAGGGGGTAGTAGGGTCCCGACACTTTTGAAAATGATAATTCAGTTTTTTTCATTTTCTTATAGCTAAGCGTCTTAGAAATTATGTCTCTTAATTTCAAAGCATTCGGAAAAAAATTAAGTAAACTGAACAGCTGTTGTTGTGTATATGTAGACAAACAAGGAACGAAAGACCTACTGACCTAAGGGGCATTAGTTGCTCTTTGCCCGTTCAGCTTTGCATTCGTGTATTCGTACTTATTCAAATTTAAATTCACATTTAAAATGCCGAATATAAGAAAAGTTTCGCGAGATGACCGTCAAAACTGAAGCCGTCATTTGAGCAGATCAAGAAAGAGGCCAAATCCAAATAATAAATCGGAGTGGCGATGACTGGAAACTCAACGGCTGCAAAAATTGTCATAGGGTTTTGCTTGAATTGTTGGTATTTCATGTGGCTTTCGTGTGAAGAGTTGTAAGAAATAAAATTTTTAACTGTATAATTGTAATAGTACAAGACGTCTTCATAACTATCAGTTTTTTAATTCAATTGTATGATAAAGAATTTTAATTTATACAAATCTTCACATGGAAGTCACAGGAAATACCAACGAATTGTGACGTCCCGCACTTTTTACTTGCGAAAATAATTAAAAATGTACGTACAAAAAATCAATAAATACGGTCAATAGCGTGATCTTTCGCCGGGTCGATCCGCCATATTTGTATACATGTGCGAGAGAGACGACCGACACTAGATTTAAGGACGCGTTTACGTACTACGCCGAGGCGTTCGTCGGCTTGGCACGTGTAGGAACACGGAACTACTTCAAGCGAAGCGCCGCCATGCCACGACGGGGGGGGGGGGGGGCGAAAACTCGCTATACAAAATTTGTACAAGTTAGAGAAAGAAGGATAGACCCGCTCGGGGTATATAAACCCCGGCAAATTACGAAAAAATCGGCATTCGCTTCCAGGAGCTCCAAGGGTGCGGACACGGTAGCATTGGGCTACTTATGAACCTCCTTGTAAAAAGCATATAAGCACTACGCTTAGGCTATATGTATAGGCATTTATTAAGAAGCATTACGATTAAAATAATGTTCTTCTCTCTCTTACTTCAATTAAAAGCTTTGTCCTTTTATAAATATGTTCTTTTTCCTTTTTAATAAATATACCCTTTAAAAAAAAATTCTCATGTCTTTTTAATTTATAATTGATTAAAATTTTTTAGTATTGGTGGACCAGGCTTGCCTGTGTACGTCATACTTAAAAAATATATACATAATTAATAAATCAATAATAAAAATAATAAAATAGTAAGAGAGAGAAAAACCATCCCCATTACGTGGATTGGTACATAACTATCCAGGGCATGGCCAATATTTTCCTAATGGATCTTATGTTCTTTAATGTTAAACACTCACACTACATAACCATTTTCTTTGACCATTACATTACGCTAATAATAAATTTTGAGTCCAGAGATACGAACCTTTCAAAAAATCATGACGGCACGAATCGCGAAAAATTTAAAATATTTTACTTTTTTATACTATCCAATCAAAAAAAGCGATGTGTACGTGACATTAAAATTGGCGCCCGAACAGAGACTCAAGTTAAAATATGCTATGAAATGAAGTGTTTCATTGATTAATACACGATTACTTTTATTTTTTATATAATCTTCGCGTATTATACTGCTATATCAGTAACATACTCAATACATAAATCATTTGGGTAAAAATAACTTTTTCTTTATACCCTGGTCGAAAGTACGCACTTTCGCCACTGATTTCGATGGCGAAAGATATTCTTTTATTCATTATACATATATAGTCAAGCTTTCGCCACTGATAGCAGTTTTCGCCACGCATGCCTTTGAGCTGGTAGTTAGGCAACTGTAGATTTTGTTAAAATAAACGTTTTGGAGGTTTTGTTTATGATTTGAAAGATAGCGCGGTTGAGGTTTTGTTTATATTTTGCGAATATAGCGCGTTTCAAAAATCTGAGTGACGTCACAATTGTGCACAATATAGATATAGTACGCCATAGTTACATCACTATTATTAATCATTTATATCTTTGTTAGTAACAGTTTGAATGAAAAACGGAAAAATAGTTATCTATTATTTTTTATCATTCTATGTAATGAAATTATACTCTTGATTTTTTCGATGCCCGCCCCCCCCCCCCCCCGACTAGCAGCACTCGCTGCGCTCGTGCCGCAAATGTCGGGGCGGGCATCGAAATAAATTTACTCGAGCTAACAAAAAATAATTTTTTTCAAATACAAATTTTGAATTGAAACTTAGCGTACTTTCGACCGGGTATAAAGAAAAATAGTATACAGTACATGAGACGAACGTTGAAGGCCCGCCACGGCGTGAAGTTGACCGTCTCTTGTACTGTAATGTACTATAAAACACATACCTTAAGCGATTTTAATTAAAGTTAACAATATTTTTAACTTACTTAAATATAAAATTCACAAAGAATGCTCTTATTATTTCTGTATTATTGCTAAAACTTTCGAAATGGTGGATTCTTTAAGATCAATGTCTCTGATTAGGGAACTCCATCAATTGGTTCTTGTTGAAAATCTTAGTAAACAAGAAAAATACCGTTATGAATAGAAACAAGCTGTCACGATAGAATTGCGGGAACTTTCTAAAAAAAAAATAAAGAATTAAAAGCTAAATTTAAAAATTTTTCTTATGTCGAATCACTGAATTATTCACGGGTTAAGCCGGGTGCAGATATAGTCGCGGAAAATATTAATCAAGAAAAATTCAATTCTTTAACTGTATCATATAGTAAATTAGATAACGCGTTAAAAGAATGTAATAATAAAATCAACGTACTTGAAACAAAAAGCGCAGTTAGATGCTTTTCTACGTAATATACCGGATAAAGAGGATTTAAAAGCATTAAAATCATTTTGCATGAAGCAAGTCGAAGACCTCGCGGATAATGTTGAATTTAAATTAAACGTATTATCGGAAAAATCAGAAACGTTACCTGTAGTCGGTACAAATACATTATTACAAAAATTAAAAATTGGTGTATCGAAATTTAAAGGACTAGAAAATGAAAGTCAAATGAAATTCACGGTGGAATTTAAAAAATACTGTAACGGGGTCGCCCCTGGTTCGCACCTACGTCCCTCGGCGCGGCTGTGTGCAGCAGCGTGATGCACGCGTGCTATGCCGTCTGCTACAAACTCCGGGAGATTCGAACTCCCGGCTTTCTCGAGCTGAGCTGAGCCCGAGTGTGTGCTGAAAATGATCGTGAAAATCACCCGCACCGACTTGCTATCGCTCGCGGTTCACGGGAAGGTTGGACGTGACCGGAAAAATAAAAGAAAGTTTGAAATAAATATTAGAGGGATTTATTTCTCTTTTGTCAAATCAAATCAAGAAGACAACACAAATCACGGGTCGATGTCGCGCAGGTCGAGGTCGGTCGAGAACGCGCGCGCTGTTTGGGCCGTTGCCCTCACATACACACGCTTGCGCACATTGCGCTACACAAATATGCGTGAGGAATGCATCTGAATGGGACGGTCCAGGACACGCGCACTCCTCCTACCTTGTTCGGCCGACCTCCAATCGCTCTCCCACGCTCTTGTTCCCAGGAACCTCTGCGGCTTGGAGCAGCTCGTGGACCTCTTCTCCTGGAGTTGTCCTTCGCAACACCTTGTTCGGTTGTTGGCTCGACACCTCGTAGGCGAACCGAAACGACACTTCTCGTACGGAGATCGACCGACGCGGAATACTGAAACAAATGCACTAATAGATACCGGGAGCGAAATTACTTGTATCTCTCTCAATTTTTATAACGCAAATAAAGAACATTTTCAAAATCGACCAATTCTTCTTATTAACGGTAAAATTATTAAAGGTGTAACCAGTGCCAAATCCACGCGGTTAAAATTTCAAACATTATGATACGTGCAGATTGGAGACGCATCTATTCCTTCAGTTTTTATTGTGGTTCCAAAAATTGTATTATAGGGTATGACTACCAAAACGCACTCAGTATGTTAATAGACACGCGAAATGAAAAACTTATTTTCTCGGTAAATAATTTTGATTAAATTGTTCCTTACAACACAGTCGAGATAAACTCAGAAGAGTATTGGACACTTCAAATTGAACAAAATTATGACAAGTTCGAGGACGACTCATATAGTTCTTTCTGTCGCGATTATCAAAAAACGGAAAAATTCGTAGATAATTGTGATTATTCATATGAACTGTCACAAGCAGAGATCAATGAAAAAATCAATTGCTCTAGTTACTTACATAAGAAATCCTTTTACAGGATGATCGTCCTTATAATTGCAAACCATATCCTATACCTTTAGCTAATACATTAATCCTTTAGTAATTGTCGTTAAAAAAGATGGATCGGTTCGATTATGCTTAGATGCGCGAAATCTAAATGATCGAATCGAGGATGATTTTCAATGTCGCCCGGGAATTACTAAAAATTTTCCAACGCAGACATGGATTCAAATACATGTCCAGTCTCGATATGATCTTTAAATGGAAGCAGTTGAAAATTTACCGCTTTTAGAGTCAGTAATGTAGTATATGATTTTTGTGCTGTAGCATTTAATATCAAAACCAGTAGCGCAGCGCGCATTTGAGGTCTTGGCATGGTCACCCATGATCTAGAGTTTCTTGATACTTTCATTGATGATCTTTGCATAACATCGGGTGATTTTAATGAACATTTACAACATTTAAAACGATTATATGACCGCTTACTAATAAACAATTTAAGGTTAATTTTGCTAAATCGCGATTCGCTTGTGATGAAATGAAAATTTTCGGGCATATAACATCCCCAGAAGATATCAGGCCGGATCCTGAAAAAAATACTTCTATAAAAAAATTTCAAAACATCGCGAAATGTAAAGGTATTACAAACCTTTCTTGGGTTTTTGTCAATTTTTATACTAGATTCATTAAAAATTATTCACAACATACACTGCCTTCGCTTGATTTTTTAATAAAGGGTAATAGTTTTATTTGGACAAATATCCACCAAAAATCATTTGAAAAAATAAAAGAAATTTATGATGAAAACGTAATCCTTCGCTTCCCTGACCCTCGTCAACCTTACATCTTAACCACAGATGCAAGTGATAGAGCTATTGCTGCTGTCTTATCGCAAAGCGACGAGGAGGGAGAAGAAGGCATTATCACTTTCATAACCAGAACACTCAAAGGCAGTGAATGTAATTATTTTAACACAGAAAAAGAAATATTAGCGATTGTATGGTCCCTTTCAAAATTATACTTCTCTAAAAAATTGTAGATTTAACAACGCACGGCTAAGACGTTGGCATTTAGCCAGTCAAGATTTTTCATTATTACCTAACGCGAACAGGTATAGGTATCGAGGAATCACAATCTCGTAATACAGAAATAATAATCGCTATAATAAAAACCATAAAAGGCGAAAAATCTCTTATAAATGACTTTAAAAATCTAAATATTTGTAAGAGGGACGATCCCCATATAGCTAAAATTATTAACCTTTTAGAAAAAGATGATGATCCTGTAAATAAAAGATCCAAAATTAAAAATAATAGAGGATGTAAAATCCCTCTTGATCAATTAAAAATATTGCTTCCCTTTATAACACGAAAAAATCTAACCTTCCATTTACATGAGATTTATAGTCACTTTGAACCCAGAAAACCCATAGGGAGGGAGGGGGAGAGAGAGAGAGAGAGAGGGAGGGAGACGACGCCATGAAGTTGTTGTTTGCCACAAACTGCAAGGGCGGGCCGTGATCATCCCTTGATATCGTCGTTTAGGTCCATTTACGGGAAAGGTCCCTCTCAATATTTAAAAATCATTTCCAGAATGAAGGGATCCTTTTCCTTTATGATAAAACAGTACTTCTGTATATTTATAGATTAAAAGCATTTAAAAGTATTTTGTTTCCACAACTATGAAAAATTGACTGAAACTTGGTTGACATGATTTGGATTGAATTGTCAAGAAAAGCTAAATACAGCCAAATAGTACACTTTGAAAAGGATGTAACTTAACTTCTAGAGCGTCTAGAAAGCTGAAACATGCAAATGCTATTTTTACTAATAGTGCATGATTATTTATACAGTGAGATGTGGAACCTCATCGCACCAACTTTTTTAAAAAAGGTATTGGAGTGCTTGTAGATAAATAACCTATTATTAGGTTGAGTAAGTATGTATTGTTTTAATTTACAAGCCAAAAGAAGTGTTATGTTACATAAATTTGAAGATAATTATTGTCTACTGACATGCTAATAATTAATGTTCAACAAACCTTTGTTTTTCAGTTAGATTCAGTATTTCAAGAGGCACGTCAGCTTCTGATCGTGATTCATATTGGATTGCACCATCCTCGGTTTGAACTACTCTGCCTTTGCGACCTGTCATTTCTGCTACATTTTCCGGGCCTCCAAGTTCATCAATTAGTTGATCTAATGTGTTAGGTGGCAATTTTTCTCCAAGTACTTCGATTTTAGCCAATAAATCATCTTTCATCTTACAAGCTCGTTCAATTGCTATCTTTGATGGTTGTTCATCTTGTAATCGATTATTTATTATTTTGTTTGACGTCACAATAGTACTTCCATTTTGTTTATCTGGATAATAAAGTGGGTTGTTTTGAAATGGTACTTTTTTCTGTAAATTTAAATGCTTTTTCCTGGATATTGCTGGTTTCTTAGGAATTTTTTGTTTTCTTCTATCCCAGGGATCTATTTAAAAAAAATGGTTAAAATTTAGATATTTCGAATCTTTAAACATTATAAAACTTAGATAATGTTTTTTAACTTATTAATGTGTATATCTAAATTAAATATAAATGTCTAATGTCCGAAAAGTGTACGATCAATGAGTTAAAGTAAAGTAAAGACGGGCGTAAAATAGCTAATACGCAAATGATTAATCTATTTCCCTATTTATACTTTTTTTTCATTTTAGGTGAAAGTTTACTAAAATATTTAACGTATTTAGTAGAACTGCGATATAGTTTACCATAGACGTCAATGTGATAAGTAAATTCAGTTATTTAAAATATTACTTGATTTATATTGTCACAGGAACGATTTGTTTTGTGATTTAGGATTTTGGTTGATGCTTATTTTGCAATAAAAAATTATTAGAATGTAATAATAGGTTAAGTATTAGGTGTACAACTTTCCTTCCGCCGTTTTACAATAGATGGCTGTAGCGGTAAGTGGTAGTCGAAATAAATAGATCGTAGATGTCATACATTAAGCTTAGGTATTTGTAAACATAACGTCATCGAAATATTAGTCGATTTGTGTCTGCATCATACAGTTATTCTCGATTAAACATGTCAGCTTACGAGTCAAATTCTCGTCATTTGCGGGAGGTTTTAATTTTCTTCTTTAATATGAAGAAATCTGCGGCTGATGCTCATTGAATGCTCTCAAATACCTATGGTGAGGCCGCTATTAGTGAAAGAACGTGCCAAGAGTGGTTTCAACGCTTCAAGAACGGTGATTTTGACGTGAAAGACCAGCATGGCGGTGGAAGAGAGAAGGTTTTTGAAGATGCAGAATTGGAGGCATTACTTGATCAAGACTCGTGTCAAACACAACAAGAATTGGCGGGATCATTGGGAGCGACGCAACAAGCCATTTCAAAACGCTTGAAAGTCATGGGAATGATTCAGAAACAAGGAAGTAGGGTGCCGTACGATTTGAAGCCCAGAGATGTTAAACGGCGTTTGTTTGCTTGTAAACAGCTGCTTGCAAGGCAAATACGGAAGGGATTTTTGCATCGGATTGTGACTGGGGATGAAAAATGGGTTCATTACGATAATCCTAAGCGCAGAAAATCATGGGGATATTCCGGCCATGCTTCCACGTCGACGACCAAACCGAATATTCACGGTTCCAATGTCATGCTCAGTATTTGGTGGGACCAGATCAGCGTAGTGTATTATGAGCTATTAAAACCGACTGAAACAATCACAGGCGATCGTCATCGAACGCAATTAATGCGTTTGAGCCGATCATTGAAAGACGGCCGCAATACAACGAGAGACATGAATAAGTGATTTTACAGCATGACAATGCTCGACCCCATGTTGCGAAAGTGGTCAAGACATACTTGGAATCATTGAAATGGGAAGTTCTACCCCACCCGCCGTATTCTCCAGACATTACTCCCTTAGACAACACTTGTTTTGATCAATGGCACACGGCCTGGCTGACCAGCACTTCCGGTCTTATGAAGAAGTAAAAAATTGGATCCATTCGTGGATTGCTTCAAAAGATGACCAGTTTTTTCATTGCGGGATTCGTATGCTGCCCGAAAGATGGGAGAAAGTAGTGGCCAGCGATGGACAATACTTTCAATTATAAATGTATAACCAGTTTTTTACAATAGAGCCTCGAAATTCGGAAAAAAAAAAACGGCGGAAGCAAAGTTGTACACCTAATACAAATTTAAAAGTAACTTATTTAATTATTATTTAAATACTTCGTAAAGTTCAAACTTAGAAATAACATGAGCCAAGCAATACGTACGTAAGCGCGGAACCGTACATGTTAATATAATATAAGGTTATTCACTTAAGGGGGTTATGGATCATGCGAGGGAGTTTTGAGAATTATTAAAAATATATGAGGATGACGGCTGAAGGAAATTTGTCTCCGTCTTACTGCTTGTTTACTTTTGTGCAGGCGTGCTCGATAAGACGGAGAGAGAAAGAAGGAGGATTACCTGGGGCGTTCGGGTATATTGACGAACGAAAGCATGTGTGTGTGTGAGAGAGAGAGAGAGAGAGAGAGAGAGAGAGAGAGAGAGAGAGAAAGAGAGAGAGAGAGAGAGAAAGCAGTTGGTAGAGCGTGCACGGCTCGTCAGCGGGAGGCGGCCCGACGGTGCCGCAACAGCGCAGGCAGCCGAGGCGAAAGACGGCCGCTCAGCTGAGCGCAACTGCTATCTTATATCGACCTCGCGACTGCCGCGACAAACGAGGGTGCCAACACATACTTACACTCAGCGGACACTACACACACTACACATACGCACTATATACGAACACGGCAAAATAGTAATAAAGCAATTCAAATATCAAACGAAATGTTCTCTAACAATAATATTATTACTGAAATTTATGGCAATACTATACTATAGATGCAAATGAAGTAAATATTCGTAAAAAAGTTATTTTTAAATTCATTAACACCAAATAATATTTTACCGCATAAATTGCAATTAAAGGAATATGATATGATTATTTTATTAAAAAATATTAAGTTAAACCAAGGTCTTTGTAAAGGAACACGATTAATAGTAAAAAAAATGAAGCAATAAAGTATTTTTATTGAGATAATAAGTGCAACAATATGGGTAATACATTTTTTACCACGTGTAAATTTGTCTCCATCTAAAAATGTTGCGCTAACGTGCCTGCCCCTGCAGCACGCCACGGTCTATGCACGGAATTCAAAATTGCCGCCGTGTATACTTCGCGCGCCGCCGCTAGGTGGTGAACGCCACAAAATACCTTTTAATATGAGTAGAAGACAATTTCCAGTTAGATTAGGATTTGCAATGGCAATAAATACATCTCAAGGGCAAACATTTAAAAAAGTTGGTGTGTACCATACAAATCCTGTTTTTAGTCACGGACAATTATATGTGGCTCTTTCAAGAGTAACATCAGAATTAAATTTGAAAATTTTACATACAAAATATTCTACAACTAAAAATAACAAAGACATTTTTAAAAAATATACCAAAACGTTGTATTCCAAGAAATTTTATAATGCTTTATTTAATGCGCTGTGACGAAAAAATTGAAGTGGCAGCAATAACGTATTTTTACGCATTTGGGTAAAAAATGCATTTTTATGCAATTGAGGAAAAATGCATTTTTTTGGGGGAAAAAGGCATTCTGCAACAGAATGCATCAAAAAGGATTTTTATAAGATTAACTATCTTAGATAGAACAGTATTAGAAACCGAAGTGACGTCATAGATGAACGACGATCGACGGCCGATTTATGGCAATGTCATATTATAGAAGATGTCTTAATATGAAAAATAAAAAATCCAATTTATTTGTTTCTAATAGTTGAATATTGTATAAATATTATATTCTTTGCTTGTAGTTATTCAAATTAATACTGGTCGCGCCATCTCTTGTATATATACGATTTTGTACATCGAGCAAGCGCGACTCCGAAAACTCCGAGTACGCGAGTATGTAAACACTGTACTCGCGCTCATTCTCTCTCTCGCTTGTAAGTCTCGGAAGGAGGCAGACGTGTCCGACGACACATCACACGTTGTAATAAAGTTACTTATTATTAATAAATAACCTCACTTATTGTCCACCACTCAAACATGGTAGCAGAGCGTGGTTAATAAAATTTTATGTGCTTACTGTTACTCTTTTAAAAGTGCAGGAAGACATATCAAAATGTGCTAGGGAGGTGTGAGAGCCACGTGGAAAATACGAAAGTGTTCCAGTGAAAAATAATTGAACTGAGAAGAGTTCAAAAAGAAATGTAAGTAAAAACAACAAATAAAAGTAGTCTAGAAGAGACTGCCAAAAACATTTTTGTGAAAAATTGAAGAAAAAAGTGTGATGCAAAGAGATTACGGTCGGCACACATAAAACGTGTTTAAGTGACGTGATAGAGCACGTGGAAAATTTTATGAGTTTGCACAAATATTTAATGATCGAGAAAATAAGGAAACACTAAGTGAAAAAATTAGAAAGACAACTTTGAAAAAATTTATAAAAATAACCAAAGAAGTTTGTGTTTTGAGAAGCGAAATTTACACAAAAATTAGCGAATACGAAATGACTCAAGCAAAAGTTGAAGATATGACTATACAAATTTTTGATGGTATAAATTATACCAGTTGGAAAACAAGATTAATGATCTTGCTTGAATATAAAGAATGTCTAGAGCAAATAAAAAGAGAAAAAATTGATTCAGACACAGAAGCTGATTGGAAGAAAAAAGATCTCAAAGCACGTGCAATTATAACAAGTGATATTTCAGATAAGCAGCTTAAATATGTAAGTGAATGCATAACAGCGTGTGAGATGATAAAAAAGTTTGACAAAGAGTATATAAGTTAATCAACAGCCTTACAAATCTTGCGAAGAATTAAAATAGAAGAAATCAAACTTAAAAGTTATAGTGAAATCGAAGAATTTTCCGTTGACTTCGAAAAAGCCGTAAATGATTTTAAAAGTGCTGGCGGCAAGATAACAGAAGCAGAAAAGATAAACTATTTACTTCGAGCACTAAAATCAATCTACAGTTATATTGGTGATTTTCTTGATGTGATACCCAAAGAACAACATACGGTCGATTATGTTAAATCGAAAATAAAAGAAAAAAATTTACACAACGTAGACAATAACAAAGGTGATAGCAAAAGTAATGTAAGCACTTTCAAGCAAAAATAAAGGGAAATTGCTATAATTGCGGAAAATATGGCCACGCGCAAAAAGACTGTTGGACAGGACAACAGCAAGGTCAAAGCAGCAGCACTCAACCAAGTCGAAATTAGCGAGGAAGAGGTAATCACAGAGGGAGCAACAGAGGCTTCAGAGGCAGAGGTCATGGCAGAGGACAACATTCATCGCACATCACGAAAGAGCGACACGAAGATTACGCGAGCGAGTCATGGTCAACGCAAGTATGTACACCAGAGGCAAATTTAGAAATAAATAAGGTAAATTTAGAAAGTGATTGTAACGGTAGCAAAAATCGAAAGAAAATCCTTTGGTTATTAGACAGCGGTTGTACCGATCACATTGTACGCGATGATAATTATTTTGAAAATTCTGTTATTTTGAAAAAACCGATAGATGTCAAATTACCTGACGGTAAAACGCTCAAAGCTACAAAAGTAGGAAATATACAAATTTATTTTGAAAATTATTATAGTAAAAAATACGTAAATTTAAAAAATGTTTACTTTGCAAAAGACTTAAAGCAAAACATATTAATTTTTTCAAAAATAACTGAAAGTAATACGATAGTAGCTAGAAATGATAGCGCGAAAATTTATAACAATAACAGAAAGAAAAATGCATAAATGCAGTAAAAATAACCGCGAAAGAAAAATGGCACAGAGCATTAGGTCATGTTAATTTTCAATACTTAAATAAATTAGTTAAAGAAAAATTAGTTGAGGGATTGCCAGATAAAATTGAAAACACTAATATGAAATGTGCAAATTGCATTCAAAGTAAAATGGCAAATGTACCATTTAAAAATAATCGAACAAAAACTTCTGAAATTTTAGAATTAATTCATACTGATTTAAATGGACCGCATCAAACGACTGGCTATGGCGGAGAAAAATATTTCTTAACTTTTGTCGATAATTACAGTAAATGCACGCGAATATTTTGTATTAAACATAAGTCCGAAACTGCAAGTTGTTTTATAGAATTTGTAAATCTAGTTGAAAATAAGTTTAACAAAAGGGTTAAGAAAATACAGTGCGATAATGGCAAAGAATATTTGAATAAGGAGAATTACAATTTTATTAAGAATAAGGGAATAGAATTATTACCATGTCCACCGTACACGCATGAATTGAATGGTGTAGCGGAAAGATACAATAGATCAGCAATGGACCTAGGCAGATGCTTACAAAGAGAAGCAAATATAAATAGGCGATATTGGCCTGAAATTATTAAAACGGTAGCTTACTTTAAAAACCGCACTATAGCAAATACTGTAGAAAATAAAACTCCTTACGAAATATTCTTTGGCACAAAGCCAAACGTTAATCATTTGAAAATTTATGGTAGTAAAGTTTTGCCCGAATCCCAGAGATCAAAAGACAAAGTAAATGGAATGACAAGGCAACAGTAGGAATATTAGTAGGTTATACAGAAAACGGTTACAGAGTTTTAGTAAATAACAAAGTAATTAACACGAGACACGTACAGGTTGTCGAAGAAGACACAAAAATAATTTGTCTTAACGAATCAGATGAAAAGCACGAAAGTTGTGAATCGGAAAATCATGAAAGCGATTCAGAAGAATATAATAGTGTTGACAGCAACACAGACGAAAATTTATTTATCCCTACCTCTTCTCTCGAGAAAAGTAGAGAAAATTTAATTACAGAAATAAATGAAAATGATAGTAATAGTGAAAATCAAAACGAAATTAATTTGAAAGAACCGAGGAGGTCAAAAAGAAAGAAAAGTCCTGTAAATAGATACGGAGATCCTGCAGCGCATTTTATTTATATTAACAAAATTGATGCAAATGTACCTCATAAATTCGAGGAGGAGATAAATTCGAGCGAGTCAAAACAGTGGAAAATTGCAATGGATTCTGAAATCGAAAGTTTAAAGAAAAATAAAACTTGTAAATTAGTAGATAAACCATTAAACAAAAAAATCATTGATGTCAAATGGGTATTTAAACGAAAAAACGATAATACCTATAAAGCCAGATTGGTAGTTCGCGGCTTTCAACAACAAGAACATATAGAAAACGTTTACTCACCCGTAGGAAAAATGCAAACACTTAAAATATTATTATCATATTGTAGTAAAAATGATTTGTTTATTGATCAAATGGATGTAGAAACAGCTTTTCTGAACGGTGAAGTAATATCAGAGGTTTATGTAAATCAACCAGAAGGCTACGAAGTAGGAAATAACAAAGTCTGTAAATTGCAATAAGCATTATATGGTTTACGAGAAAGCCCAAGAGCTTGGTATAATTGTTTGCATAAGTACTGGTACGAGACCAGAGATCTTATATAGTGTAAACTACTTAAGTAGATTCCAAAGTTGTTATAATGAAACTCATTTCAAATACGTTATGAGAGTATTAAAATATCTAGTGAATACTAAAGATCTAAAATTAACGTATTTTAATAATTTAAAATGTGATACACTAGACTGTATGGTAGACTCAGATTTTGCCGGAGACAATATAGATAGAAAATCCACAACTGGATATATTATAAGATATTATGGAAATCTGATTTATTGGAAAACAAATAAACAAAAAAATGTAACGAAATGTTCAACCTTTGCAGAATATACGGCTATGTCAGATGCAATAACCGAAGTAATATTTGTAAGAAATCTGCTAAGTGAAATGTTTAAAGAAAAATTCAATGAAAGAATAAACATATACGAAGACAATTCAGGTGCAATAGCGATTGCAAAGTTTGGAAATTATACAAAAAATTCAAAGCACATCGAAGTACAATATTACTACATTAATGAATATTATGAAAATGGAATAATCGATATTATAAAAATAAATTCAGAATTAAATCTAGCTGATATATTAACAAAAAGTTTGAATAGAGAAAAGTTCACAATACACAGAAAAGCATTAAATATATTTGAAAATTGAAAAGGCGACAAGACTAAATGTAAAAGCAAAGAATATAAATTTAAGGAGGCGTGCTGAATACTGTATAAATATTATATTCTTTGCTTGTAGTTATTCAAATTAATACTGGTCGCACCATCTCTTGTATATATACGATTTTGTACATCGAGCAAGCGCGACTCCGAAAACCCCGAGTACGCGAGTATGTAAACACTGTACTCGCGCTCATTCCCTCTCTCGCTTGTAAGTCTCGGAAGAAGGCAGACGTGTCCGACGACACATCACACGTTGTAATAAAGTTACTTATTATTAATAAATAACCTCACTAATTGTCCACCACTCAAACACTATTGTTTACATTTTGAGATCTAACTTTTTAAATTATCAATATTTTTGCCCTAAATTTTTTTGTAAGTTTAAAATGATGTATGAAATAAAAAAATACCTTAAAATTATTGATTTCTTAACAATTTTTAGGTCCAAACTCCTCTTAAGGCCTGCCTCTGATCAGAAGTTGCTTTTTGGTTCTGAAATAGATTTCGGTTGCAAAATTTAGGAATTATTATATAGAATCAGTGTTCACAAAACCTCGGGATGGCGGTACAATCGGATAAGTACAACACATACGATGCAAATGGATGCTCTTCTTCATCTAAAGGCTGTTTGGGTGCTGCTACAATTTGTAAATAAGTTTCAATTCGCAGAGTACAAATTCAGATATTAGATAAATTTCTTTGATAAACAAATTCTAAATTTATGGCTATAGGGAGGCAGCGTGATGATAATTGATTTAGAAAGGAGAACAATCCCTTTTTGAGGGTAATTCTGGATTATGAAAGTGACTGCTGGGTAACTAATCTTGAGCGAAAAAATCTAATAAGAATGAAAGAGGATTATGTGGCTGACTGTGTCTGTGTGACAGAGACAAAGGAGCTCTCTTTATGCGAGTTACTGTGGTTGTAGCGCTTGTTTTTTGTGATTCCGATTTTGTGATTTTTGAATATTCGACTGTGCTCGGAGATGACCAGCAAAGGAGAATGTTCCTTCACGAAAAATAACAAGTTGGAACAGTCAGTTTTATTCGTACTTCTAATTTGAAAATAAAAGTTTGAATGCTAAAAAAAAAAACTAAAACATCATTTCCGACGTTCCGACGTTTTTCTTATTTTTAAAAAGTTAGGGTGCTCCATCGTTACAATATTTTGCCGACACTTGGAATTTTTAATTTGTATACCTACTCAGGATATTTAGGTATACATATTTGCAATATATACATATTTGATGCATGTTGTATTTTCTAAAATACTTAAAAAACTGACGTTTTTTAAAATTCCATTATCTTTATAATATACGACCGAGGGAAGTATAACAATGTTTGTATTATTCCAATAAAATCATAATTCTCAGAAAAATCTAATGTTACTAGTAATTCACCTTCTTACAAATTATTGTTCAACTTCCGGTAGTATTGACTTTGCGTTTTAGCAATGCAATCATGCACAAGTTTTTCAAGCGATTCTATTAAGAAATCAATAAATTCTGAAGTATCGGTAGTAACATTCACCTACTTACACCGATCAGCACTCATCCAAGCTTTTTGAGAAATCTCCTCTGTTATTCTTCTTCTACACATTCGCGGGACTTGAGGTCGCGCGATCATCCTATTACATATAAACAGATCTATAAACAGAAGATGATTGGTCAATTCTTCGTGGGATTTGAATTTCTTCTTGCGAAGCGATACGAGCTGATCCGATGCCTTTATAAATACGGCTAATGCGGAGCTTTTTACAATGAATTCGAAATAAATAAAACTACCTGTAACGGTACGTTATTCAAATGTCCGAACGTTGGCGAATTTCGTATTGTTTGGTGTGTATATGTGTGTGGGGGGAATGGTAGAGTCGCCGGTATCGTGCGAAATATTTGCGAATACCTCGGCCCATTTTCCGCGTTTTGCCGAGGCAAAACATCTTCCTTGCCCGGCTCCTCGCGGACAAGTGCACCTTCTTCCCGAATTTGTAAAGGGAAACGCGTATTGATTGTAAAATTCTGATAGGGTCGCGAATAGTTGGCAATATCGCAGGCAGTGAGGTCGGCCTGGCCTCTACTCGTAGTCACCGTCGAAGACGAAGACAAGTCCACGCTACAACTCCGAGTTGCGAGGACCAGCAAAAGAAAAACGAAGAAAACGAACCTGACGTGAGCGCAGAGCGCAATAATTCTGTTATTATAATGTCAAGAAATATCGTTCATTATGTGTGTTATCCAAGGCATATTATACACATTTGGGTGGTTTTTACAATGGAAAATAGCCATGCTTCCTCACTGCACTAGGTCTTTAGTAAATGGATGGAGTAACATCGCGACATTACGTGCTTTGGTTTCTGCGAGTTGATCACGCCTTCGAGACCTGCCCAGAGGATGTGGGATGCAAATACTTGCAAGATGATTTTCGTCTCCCGACTGTTAGGTTCCTATCATTTGAATGGTTTCGTTTATTTGGTGTTGCCGATCTTTGAATTGGTTCAGGTTTAGCTCGTGTTCCCGAGTAACTGTATTTTAAGAATAAATTTTCAGAATTATGTCATTTATCTGGCGTTACGATGCCTCGCCGTAGCGAGGGAAAAAGAGTTTCGCTGAAGCTATACCACGGCGATCACAAAGGGTCATCTGGGGACATTTCTTTCCTTTGAAATTAGGACATGTTTTTGAAAGGACACCGAGGCAGTAGAACTGTAGTTCTATTGAGGGCGGGCGTGCCATAGAGGCAGTTAGCAAGTGCCGTCGTTGCCAAGCAAAAATAAAAATCTTATATTATATTAAGAAGCTTGTGTGCTGTGTGTCATGTGTCGTGTGTCGTGTGTCGATCAGTAATTTTACGTCCACCCCCAATAACTTCGTGTTTAGGGGTAACTTTTTACCTTTACCCTTTTCACCCTATATATTATAAATTTAATATATATATATATACTAGGGGGTACCCCCCTATTCGCTCCGCTCGTACACATCCCATTTTATGATACAGACGTATTCTAGAAAATAATTGTTGCATTTTTCTCCTTTTTCTTAACTGTATACGATATGAAACTTCATTTACACAATTACTTTAGCGATATAATTGAATATATTTATTTTTTCAGTCAAATTCCGAAAATAATTTTTTATAACCATTATTTTATTTTAAAACTATTATTTCAATTTAAAGTTTTCAGCAACACGATAATTGCGTCATTTTTTAATTTTAATTTACTTTGATGCAATCCATTTGGAGTTAACGAGTTTAAAAATTCTGTTAGAATTATATTTACTAAATGCTCATTATTATCTTTTTTTGCTATATCAATGATTAAATATTTCGTAGATTGTATCGGTATACGATTTTGAAGCTAAAATTACACTTTCATAAAAATGTCGATATTTCAAATCTTTAAGTATCCAAAAAATTTCATCTATAATATTTTCGTTTAATATAATTGTTTTTGGAATTTTTGTTACTTTACTTTATCAATCATAGTTTGGTAAAAAATTGCCATTGCCTAGATTTAAAAGCTAAAATTTAAATTCGATATCATTTTCCGAAATTTTTTTATTTTGCTTTAATGACATACATTTAAAATTTTGTCGCAGTATACCTATTTTTTATAATTCCCGATAACTCTAAGTAACTCGATTCCCAGACGGAACAATTAGTAACATATGTCGAAAATCTCTTGATGCAAAAACTTCTTTTGCTCCAAATATTTCATTATAATCAGATAAATCAATTAAACATTTTTCTACAGCATTTAAAATTTCTTTATAATTTTTATTATTATGTTATTCAAACCTCCTATTTTTTATTTTTTTCCCCTTTGTTTATACACCTTTGCTTTAGCGATACAATTAAATCTGTTTACTTTTTGAGTCATTTTTCAATTTTCACTTTTTCCTATTAATCTACTCTTTTACTTTACCGATATCATTCAATTTATTTATTTTTCAGTCGATTTCTAGAAAATAATTTTTCACCTTTTCTTTACCTGTATATACGATACAAAACTTCATTTAGCCATTTGCTTTAGCGATATAATTGATTTTATTTTCATTAATATCTTTTTTTGCTATGTCAATGATTCAATATACCGTAGAATGTATCGCTATACGATTAAGAAATTTATTGTAAATTTTTTATCCACAATTTTTGGAGCTAAAATTACAATTTCATAAAAATTGAGGAGGGGCTGAGGAGGGGTTTAATAATGAAGAGGTTACTGAGGGGGGGTTGAAGAATATCACTAAGGAGGGGAGAGGAGGGGGGAGGATAGTTGAAGAGGAGCAGGAATATTTTTTAAATATATATAAAAAAACATCATTAAAATGATAAATATATATCGATATAATAAAAAAATGAGGAGAGGAAAATAAAAAAGAGGAAGGGTGGAGAAGGGGGGAGGAGGGGGGAGGATAGGGTTAATTTTTAGTTTTGACCTTATAACTATATAATATAGGGAGATATATATTTAATAAATAAATTTTAATTATAAGGGTTATTGTTATATTAAGGTTATATTAAGGTTGTGCCTGATTATAAGGGTTATTTTGATAGAATAAATTATGTGTATTTTTACCTTTATTAATTTAAACGATAGACTAAGCTTAAGTTGTTAGACTCATAATCTAAAGATATAATTTTTTTTCTTTTAAAAAATTTTAGTTTATTTAAAACATTTAATTAACTATATATATAATAAAATCTATATATACATAAATTATATTAAAACGAAAATTCAAACTATTTGAATAATAGAAGAAAACCTTAATAATTATTTTAAATTAGTAACCCTTAACCCCATCATTGCACAATGTAAAAAACGAAACGTTATAAAAAAATTTTATTTGTTTGTTCGCTATGTTTAAGTAAATATGTAAAATAAAAAGAAGTATGCCAATAAATTAGTAGAAATAACTAGCTCGACCCATGGACGCGGACGTTCGTAAATATAGCGATTCGTTGCCGTAAAAGCCAAAAATAACTCCAGAAGTAGTAGTCTTCGGAGGACTTCAGATCTCGCGGAGAAGCTGAACTTCCCGGGTATTGTAGATCACCCAGATACGGAAGAAAAAGCTGGCGCGAAAATGTCGCGTTCAGCTAATTCTTGGTCCAGAAGGCTGGCGAGCATGATTAAGAGATAAAAAAAAAAAAACTATTTGATTTAAATAAATAATTAATTTTGGCTAAATTTTTTTTATTAAAAAAAAAAATAAAGTGATGTTCAAGTTTTGATAGAGAGAGAAAGAGATGTGTGACGAAAAAAGAACGACGCGAAAAACAGCGAGAAATTGTTAATAACAAGAAAGAGGCAGCGAGCGCGTAGCTAAGCAACGGAAAAAAAAACAAGAAAAAATATGAAGCAGCACGACCGTCAGCGAGGAGGAGCAACTCCATTCTGTGGCTGGCCGTTGAGCCATCACCTCGTTAATAAAGGAACCTGATTTATCATTAAAAAAGTATATATATTTATTATTATTCCATCAAACCTCACCCTTAACAATTTGGTGCCCCGGGTGAGGAATAATTGTCAAAGTTTGTTGGAAATAATAAGTTTCTTTTCAAAAAAAAAAAAATTATTATCATGGCTGGGAGGAAACGCGCAGCAGTAGGAGTGCAACGCACTAACTATCGACGACGGCGACTCAACGATGACGTGGGAGAAAATAACGAAAACGTCGTCGGAGATACAGCGAGACCAAGCGGACCACTGCCTACTCCTCGGAGGCGAGGCGGACATCGAGCAACAAGAGATATCTCCGGCGAACGAGAGTCAATCAACACCGTCAGTACGTCCACTCGTACCCAACGGGAACATCATTGAGAACGCTTCACGAGAGAGGAGTTCCCCGAGAGGTCGTTCAAGCAGCGTCCAAGGCGACGGTGTAGAAAGCAGATTCAACGGCGACGATGCAGAAAGCAGGGCTAACAGCAACGGTGCAGCCAGCAGTGTCGACGGCGCAGGTGCAGCGAACAATGTCAACGTTGCAGGTGCAGCAAACAACGTCAATGTCACCGGCGCCGCGAGCATCGATGAAGAGACCGGCGTGCGTAATGCAAATACAAACGCGGATACGATCGGTAACGCGATGATGTTATTATCCGAAACTTTAATTAAGACAATGCATGTTATGCGAGTGAAATCGGTTCTCGTGCGTCTGAAAATTATGAATTGAATAGAAAATTACGCGAGTTCTCTGGAAAATCTTTACAATGGATTCACTTCGCGAAAACTTACGAAGAAACCGCGCCGAGTTATACTGATCGTCAAAATATCGGTCGTTTAGATAGAGCTCTGAAAGGCAAAGCGTATGATCTTGTTAAAACTTTGTTAGCCACGACGGACGATCCAAATGCGGTAATCAGCGAATTAAAGCGACATTTCGGTAGTAAATTTATTATTGCGCGCGATATTGTAAGAGATTTGCACATGTTACTATGTTTAAAAACAAAAGAGAGCAACATGGCATTATTTGCGACACAGTTGAAAAGCGTTGAATATCTAAACAGTATGGATTTGCTTGTGAGCGTAGCGAATAAGATTCCGTCGGATCTACAATCGCAATATTGCAGATACGTGAGCGATTTAGGCGAAAATCAACCGGAAGTGACGTCATTAGAAAAATTAGCATTATTTATTTCTAAGGAATCCGAAATGGCCGAGCGTGCAGGAATTTAGAAATTAAAGGAAACCAATAAATAAAACAACCAAAAATTGCAAAAACGGCCCCTATAGATAAAACATAATGAAAATAAGCAACTGCATAATAAGTGTCATGTAAAACAATATCAATAGAAGAATTTGATAAAATAATCCCAGTTAATTCGCCCACTGTAAACAAAAATAAAAATCCTAAATATCACAACTTAGAAACAGTAAAATTAAATTTTTATACCATTTATAGATGCTAATCATCTAAAAACTTTAATTCCAGTGGAAATAGCAATAATTATTGTAGCATTAGAAAAATAAGCTCGAGTATCAACATCTATACCCATAGTAAATATATGATGAGCCCAAACAATAAAACCTAAAACACCAATAGAAATCATTGCATAAATTATCCCTATTGCCCCAAAGGTTTCTTTTTTTATTCTTTCATTACAAATTATATGAGAAATAAGTCCAAACCCAGGCAAAATTAAAATATAAACTTCATGCTGTCTAAAAAACCAAAATAAATGCTTTAATCAATTTCGTATATTTCATGAGCGCGAGTGGAAGGTCTCTTACGTTTTTGAGATATTGTATTATAAAATAATAAAAATATGTAATGAAAATAATAATTATGGCTATAAATGTTTCTTATCGATTGATCGCATGAAAAATCTCGACTTCAGACAGACAAAACAATCACTTGGATTCGACCGTAATTGTATGATCACACAATAACACAAGACTAGCAAGTAATAAAAATAAGCTGATATAAATTTTCTAAATTGTCTTTTTGATATGCATATATATTATTATTATACGTTATACAAATTGTACTTGTGCACACTGACAAAAGATAAAACATTACCACACTATTGTTAGCTGTTCTTTATTCTGCGCGAAAAATATTACATAGTTGTACGATCATGACATAAAATATTTTTTTCTTGAAAACTGTAGACTTTACAGAAAAAGTTTATACAAGAGAAATGTCTTAAAATTGATCATAGAACACCTTCAAATTTTTTCATAACTTTTGGAGATGATTTTGGAAAATTGTATTTTCCAAGTTTTCCAAAAACTCAAAAATTTTCTCAAAACATCCTGAAAAAATTTGAGGGTGTTCTATGATCAATTTCAAGACATTTATTTTTCTATAAACTTTTTCTCTATACTCAATAGTTTCCAAGAAAAAAATGAACTAAGTTTTTTATAATTTTTTTTTGGATTTGGCTGCCATTTTGTTAGAAGGATTGATTGAAGGATTCTACAAAAATTCCCTCAGATACTTTGATAGTCGTGATTACCCCTGATCATACTTTTATAACGATTCCGTCACGGTAACATTGTTTAAAAAATCCACAAAGTTTATTTTTTGCAAAAATTTCCGCATTTTTTACTGTTTAAGTGGCTATAACTTTTTTATTATGCAGCCAATCATAATTTTCTGAAAGGGCATTAAAATTTACGTCGAAATATGTAACTCTAAAAATTTCTAAGGCCTATAAGTACAAAAAAATTGCGTTGAATTTCAACAAAGAAAAGGCGTTTTGGTCGTTAATGGGTTAATAAGTTTCTTCTAGACCCATGAGATAAATAAGAAAATAAATAAAAACTATACATAGCTCTAAAATACATACCAATACTTAAAACTACAAAAATTGGATTAAATCAACCAGCCATTCTTATTAAAATAAATATTTCTCTTAATAAATTTAAAGAAATAGGAGCAGCCATATTAATTACACGAAATAAAAATCATCATGTAACTAAATTAGGAAAATATAATATTACACCTTTATTTAAAATTAAATTGCGACTTTTTGTACGTAAATAAAAAACATTTATTAAAAAAAATAAAGCTGAAGAACAATATCCATGACCAATTATTACTAAATAACCCCCTAAAAATCCAGGAATGATATTTAATTTATTTGTATCTTACTTTGACAAATCTATACTTTTTAAATAATATACAACGTGTATACGAAACATTTGACGATATTACACCATTGGAATCGTCGTGACGAGCTGAACATGGGAAAAAGAATGAAAAAAATCTAATGTTCATCCTACAAATAGTTATTAACTATTAAAGGTGACCAATCCCGCCGCACCATTAGCCGGAAGAATGTGCGATGTTGCCATGTCTTGTTGGTATAAATATAAATATTTACATGTCAACATAAACAAATTATCGACCGTACGTTCAGCGCTTAGTTGCTATCAAAACTACAGATGGCGCCGTCATTTCTTAATTCTATAGTTGTCTGCTTTGCTTAATGACATGAGTCCGACAAAATTTAAACTATGTTGCTTTGGTGGAAAATGAGTTTCCACCAAACCATGGATATTCATGGGCGGCCTCGGTAGGGTTTCAGCAAACACTGGCCCGCTTAAGAAATAATTTAGGTTTTGACCTTATAACTATATAATATAGGGAGATATATATTTTAAATATATATATGGGGCATTCTCTGTCAAATCAGCCAACCCACCCTCACACTTGAATTTTTGAGATAAATGGACGTTCTTGAACTTAAAATTTTCGTTATCACTTCTACTTTTTAATGCCGTCTGGCATTTTAGTGAATCTTCAAGCTGGTGGACCTGTCATGGCCGAAACATTATTAGCGACCCCGAAAACATATAATAAGCCTATAACTACGGTTGAAATAATGTTTTTATATAATAATATGAAAAATATGCATTTAATTTTAGACTTACCTTTCTGTTTCGGCCATGACAGGTCCACCATATATATATATAAACTTTTTAAATAATATATTTGAATTTAGATCAAGCATTCACACTAGAAGCAATATCATACTACTTCAACGAGCTACAAAACAAATACTTAGATTCACCCAACAAAACGAGAAATAGAAGCATCCAATTGCCAAAAAGATACAGAAGCATAAGCATAAAAAATAGCTACATTAGAGCAGTAATTACCTTCAATAACTTTTCGAACGATATCAAAAACTGAATGATAAATAAATAAGAAATAAATAAAAGGTACGCAAATAAATATCCGAACGATTTGCTGATTACTGTTTAATTAATATAGTTTATTTATCGCATTCGGTCTTAAAATTAATCTAACATAACGCTTGGAGGCCTTTCGCAACTCGCACTCACCACACTCACACTGCGCGCTCTTCTCCGAGGAATCCGGGGTAGTGGCCTTATCCTCGATCTCTGGTAGTCTGGGGGCCGGTGGACAGCCGCAGATGAAGCCTTAGTCGTCCGGAGGCAGGCGTAATGCCGCGGAGGCTCCCTGGGCCCGTCAGTCGACCTTGAGTGAGAGTCGTCGCTCGGCGATGTGTCTGGCGATATGCCTCTTGGACACCTCGCCTGGCTCGTCAGCCTTGGTGCGGAAGTAATCGTCCGAGGGACACAGGCAGTCAAGGTACTAATTAAGCGATATAGCGAATTGATCGTCAAGGTGATTTATATTAGAAGAACGCGCGAATTATCGCGCGACTCTTATACAGGCTCGGGCGACCTTCTTGGCCCTCCCGCTCTTTCACTTCTGGAGTCCAGGGGTCTCCCTCTTATACGACTTATTACAATTTGAATAATGAAACTAAATTAACACAGGATATAAGAACGTATATATGTGCAAAGGTAAATTGCAATCAACATTACAAGAGAACTCAAAGGCGAATGTCGATCTACAACTGGAAAAAATGCATAAGAAAAATACAAACTTAATCATCACAGCAAACAAAGAAAAATGTGTTCTATGTGACTATCCACGCATTAACAAAATCGAACATACAGGATGGACCATTTTAATCGCCCCACCCAAACATGTCGGAAAGTAAGGGAGATAGAAAAAAACTTTAAAGACAAAAGTTGTAGGGTTAGGAGGGGGACAAATGACGGTGACCTTGACCATGACCTTGAGGTCAAAGGTCAAGGTTATTTGAAGGTCAAACCGATTTTTTCAAATAGGAACCCCTATTTTTGGCCTCGGAAATGGAAAGAGCAGAAAATTTTACGTTCAGATATGATTTTTTAAGGTCATGGGTGGAGGTCATTTGAAGGTCAAATCGATTTTTCAACTAGGAAACCCCACTTTTGATCTCGGAAATGGGGAGATCGGAGAATTCTACGTTCAGGTACGACCATGGTCAAGGTCATTGATAGGTCAGGGGTTTTTTTAAGCTGGAAACCTTATTTTCGACCCTATTAACCCCGAAGATACAAGTGTCGTGAGAAATATGTATGTTACTCCAATATGTTCACGTGGCATACTTATTTCGTGAGAAATAAGCCACGTTCTTAGTTCATCGCGAATCCGCTACGCGGCTATACGAGCAGGAGTATGTGGTAACTGAGTAGCTCGTACACAAACTAGCGGTCCATGGCACATAATAAGGGACTGATATGCCGAGTAAAGGTATACCATGCAGAGGTGCTTATCCTAGCATAAAATTTACTCTTCTCATAAGCTTTGTAGATTCTAATCGATATTTTATTATTAAAATTTTTGAAGTTTTGTTAAACCAGTACAATTAAAAAAACACCCTTAAAAATGGCTGACTATCAACCTAATGAGATTGTGGATATGATAATGATTTTAGGGGAAAGTCATAATAATTATCGAGCTGCAGCAAGACTTTACACTGCACGCTTTCCTGACAGACGACACCCAGATCATAGAGCAATAAGTCGCTTGACTCAAAGAGCTCGTGAGGGTCATATGGTTCGCCAACGTAGGAACCACGAATATGATGAGAATGATCGAAATGTTATTACTGTTCTTGCTGCCATTTATCTTGATCCTCATACCAGCTCTCGACGAGTTCACAGAGAAATCGGCAAAACAAAATCAACTTTTTTGAGAATTCTTAAATCCCTTAAGTACCATGCTTACCACATTACGTTGGTTCAAGAGTTTCAAGATAATCACTTTCAACCGCGAATTGAGTTTTGCCAATGGGCTTTACGTATGATAGAGAATGATCCAGATTTCTTTAGGTATGTCCTTTTTTCAGATGAGGCTAAATTTCAGAGTGACGGATAACTCAATAGGCACAATTGTCATTATTGGTCGGATGAGAATCCTCATTGGTACAGAACGGTCAATCATCAAAGGCGTTGGAGCATTATGGTATGGTGAGGGATCGTAAACGGTTATTTGATCGGTCCTTATTTTTTCGAGGGCAATGTTGCTGGGAACTCCTATTTACATTTAATAAGAGATCAGTTTCATGAATTGATAGAAGATGTTGATCTAGAAACGCGTCGAAGAATGTGGTTCCAGCACGATGGTGCACCAGCACATTTCGCTGTAATCGTACGAAATTTTTTAAATCAATATTATAATGGTAGATGGATTGGACGAGGAGGTCCAGTTAACTGGCCTGCTTGTTCACCCGACCTCACATCTCCTGACTTTTATTTATGGGGGTATTTAAAAAATGTTGTTTTTAAAGAACGACCCACGACTAGAGCAGACATGCAAGAACGTATTCGTCGAGCATGCGCAGCTATACCAAGACAGATATTGTTCAACACCTTTCGCCATTTCCAGAGGCGTTTGAATTTATGCCTTCAAGCTAATGGACGCCATTTCGAACATTTAGGTTAATTGACCACCGTGAGAGGCAAGGGGACTCACCTTAATCAAGCACCCCGACCGTGAGAGGCAAGGGGACTCACGTTAATCAAGCATAAATAGGGGTTCCCATTTAAAAAATCCTCTGGTCTTCAAATGACCTTGACAATTGATTCTTGAAGATCATTCAGCTGACCGCCTTTGTCGTGAACCATTTTTAACATTCACTATTCTAAATATTATTCAATTAACCTCGAAATTAATGTTCGAAATGGCGTCCATCAGCTTGACCCATGACCTCTACCCATGACCTTGACCCTTGACCCATGACCTTGACCATGGCCGTAACTGAACGTAGAATTCTCCGATCTCTCCATTTCCGAGATCAAAAGTGGGGTTTCCTAGTTGAAAAATCGATTTGACCTTCAAATGACCTCCACCCATGACCTTAAAAAATCATATCTGAACGTAAAATTTTCTGCTCTTTCCATTTCCGAGGTCAAAAATAGAGGTTCCTATTTGAAAAAATCCGTTTGACCTTCAAATGACCTTGACCTTTGACCTCAAGGTCATGGTCAAGGTCACCATCATTTGTCTCCCTCCTAACCCTACAACTTTTGTCTTTAAAGTTTTTTTCTATCTCCCTTACTTTCCGACATATTTGGGTGGGGCGATTAAAATGGTCCCTCCTGTATACATTTCGTAAAAGCAACAAAAATTACAAAGTGTGATGAAAATATATCAAGTAAATATAAATTAACAAGAGTTAATAAATTAGATCATACAATAGAAGAGATATTCACAAAAATAGACAATAAAGCTGATTTAAATACAAATAAAATATTACAAAAAGCAAGCCCGAATCCTCCAGGTAACAAATTAACAAAACCAAATGAAATAAGAATGTCATATGGTGATATTAACTATTTAGGAAACAACAAAGCGTATCTATTTTTTGACAGAGGAACAAGAGGCGTTCAGTCATTTACAAACTATATGCAACCAATTTCTAAACAAAACAAAAATTTAGATATTATTGATTTAGATGGAATTATATTCACATCATCTTGTAAATGCATATCGAGCAAAGAACACAAAGACATTTTCCCACACTACAGAGTAACCTGTGCAGTAGGGCTAACTTGCCCAAAGAGAATGAACAACTTTCAAAGAGAAGCATACAAAAGAAGCAAAAACGCATCAACAGAAACGTATACGAAAGCAAGCTCAATGCTGATTAGATATTGGAGATGAGGACCTACAACACAACATGAATTCAGATTGGGAACTTAGCAAGTATTAGCCAATAGTTTTTTACCTAGTAACGGTGTTACTAGGCTAGAAGACTGCGCATTAACTTGCTAAGTCCCCATATTATAGCATTTACATTTTTCTTTTCTTTCTATTCTTTTCTATTTCTTTTAGTATTAAGTATTGGTTTCATATAGAGCCAGGCCAGCAAACAGAAAACATTTCCTCTGCTGGGTTACTTTTGTAACTATGTTTATGTATATCGATTAACCAAAATCGAACATGTAACTACTGGAATAAATAAATAAATAAATATATATCTCCCTATATTATATAGTTATAAGGTCAAAACCTAAGATTATCCCCATCCTATACCCTCCTCCCACCTCCTCAGTAATATTCCTCAACCCCTCCTCAGTAACATCATCATTCATAATCATTATTGAACCCTTCCTCAGCCCCTTCTCAATTTGTATGAAATTGTAATTTTAGCTCCAAAAAATGTGGATAAAAAATTTACAATAAATTTCTTAATCGTATAGCGATACAGTCTATGGTATATTGAATCATTGATATAGCAAAAAAATAATAATAAAAATAAAATCAATTATATCGCTAAAGCAAATGGCTAAATGAAGTTTTGTATCTTATATGCAGGTAAAGAAAAGGTAAAAAATTATTTTCTAAAAATCGACTCAAAAATAAATAAATTCAATGATATCGATAAAGTAAAAGAGTAGATTAATGGGAAAAAAGTGAAAATTGAAAAATGACTCAAAAAGTAAACAGATTTAATTGTATCGCTAAAGCAAATGTTTATAAACGAAGGGGGAAAAAATAAAAAATAGGAGATTTGGATAACATAATAATAAAAATTATAAAGAAATTTTAAATGCTGTAGAAAAATGTTTAATTAATTTATATATATATATTATTGGCTGTGACGTTACAAGTTATATTAGCAATAGCTAAAAAATGCTATGGGAAAGTTGCGAGTGTGGCAATCGTAAACAGTGTACCTCTTACAAATTCATGTCATTTCACCAATAACTTCATATCTACAGACGAAGATATTAAAAGATCAATGAAAGGGAACAATTACCAAGCGAGCGGTAGCGATCGAGGTTATATTTGCTAGTAATATATAAACAAAAAAGAAAAAAGAGTCGCGTGAACTTTCTGCCCTCCTTTTTATTTTCATTGTTGTATTCATTCTGTTTTTCTGTTTTGCGTCTTACGAATAAAAATTGTATTAAATAAAAAGATTAAGAAAAAAAAACTTTTTTCCTTTGAGTTTTCATTATTGTTAACATTTTTGATGCCGAAACCCGGGACATCTTCCAAAGTCAATTGTCCAATATTGTAATTCGTGGCCAATATTCAAAAAGTAAGAACAGCAGCGGCACCGTTACCATCTTCTTCAAGGCTTTTACCTCCACCAGATACCGCAATAAATTCTGTAATCGATCACGGAGCTGAGGTATCCGATACCGTCAGGATCGACAGGGTCAGCGATCCAAATGAGGGAGCTTGCACTGAGAATTCTGTAGAGCCTTTAGGGGCGGCAGTTTCGGCAGCAGTGCTGAGGAGGCGAGTGCAGCCTAATGCACCATCCATTCCCGTATCGTTCCCAAAGACGTTTCCACAGCGGCGTAGAGAAGGCGAGCGCAGCTTGATGCGCTACCCATTCTTGTTCCGGTTCCAGCAACGGCACCGGCAGAGACGAGAGAGTGAAGGTGTGCGCGTGTCCTCGCGCCACTTATCCGAGGGTCTGCTGCAACAACGGCTTTGATAGCAAGGAAGTACTATCCATCCATGTATCGGCTCCAACATCGAGTCTGGCAGTATCATCGCAGAGGAGGCAATCACGGGTTCCCGTACACTCAACCGCTGCGGCCTCGAATCAACAAAGCAGATCCTACCACCTTCTAGCCCTTCAGCATACAGCCTCGATTCGTTGTAATTTTAAAATCCTTAATTATACTTCTAATCAAATTTACAAAAATCCAAAATTTATCCGATCCGATCTTGATCTATTCGAGATCGCGATCCATCCGGGTCGTGTATCTGTTGTCACAGTGCTCCGAGCATCCTTCACCTCAACTAAGGCATCGCGAATATGACAAAAATGACCATCGTGTTATAACCAATTGTTCATGTCGATCTGCACATAAGCAGTCAGCAAAATGAAAGGGAAATTGGTATACCACAAAGAATCACTACAAGAATTGTAATGCTCTTCATTATCATCCATAACAAATAACTTTAGTTCAAGTATTAAGGCCGAATCACATTCAATTACGTGTTGAATTTTGCCAGTGGGCTTTAGGAATGATTCAAAATGACCCAGAATTTTTTAGATATATTATGTTTTCAGATGAGGCTAAATTTTACAGTGATGGTTAACTAAATGGCCATTACTGATCATATGAAAATCCTCACTGGCATAGGGTTGTTGATCATCAAAACCGATGGAGCTTTATGGTATGGTGTGGCATATTAAGCGGTTACCTGATTGGACCTTACTATTGTGAGAGAAATGTAGATCAACATAGCTATTTGGAATTGCTGAGGGATCTCAGCTCCCCATTTTGCAAGAATAGTATGTACATTTCTGAATCAAAATTATAATGAGAGGTGAATAGGTCAAGGAGATTCAGTTATTTGGCCTCCGAACTTAAGCGATATAACATCGCCTAACTTTTACTTTTTGGGCTACTTGAAGAATGTTTTTTTGTACAACGACCAACAACTAGAGAAACTATGATGGACCGTATTTGCCAAGCTTATACAGTAATCTCAAGAGAGATCTTGCTCAGGACAGTACAACATTTTCAAAGGCATGTACTTTTGGGCCGTCAAGCTGATGGAGAAAATTTTGTAAATTTAATGTAATAGGATAAAAGCGAGAAGCAACCCAGCACCCTATCGTGAGAGGCAGATGAATTCATGTTAAACAAGCACCCCATCATGAGGCATGAGAGGCTAGGAAACTGACGTTAAATAAGCACCTTAATGGAAACAGAATCTACTATGTGCAAGTTATTTTGTCTGGGTAACGCTAGAAGTAAGGTAAACCTTTTTAAGGTTAATATTTTTAAGGTCGTTGTCACATTGGGGTTATGAGGTTATTGATTACATAGGATCACAAATAGAACAAAAAAAAACGTCCCACTGCCAAAGTTATATTCAATAGTTTTTTCGGTTTGCTGATTTAGAATTCGAGGTCCCTGTGACCCTAGCACGTCGGAATCAAGGTCATTAGGAGAGCGAAAATATTCATTATCATGGAACCTTAAATCTGATTACAGATTCGACAAGAGCGGGAAATGTTACGTTTAAATACCTATCGCAAAATAACAAATGAATCAGTAAACAGTAAAATATTGATTAAAGATTGCATTAGACATACATTTAGTTATATTATTTATTTAGACATACATCTTTCCAAAATATTTTCTCTAGAAGATGGTGACAATAAAAAAAGCAGATTGCATTAACTGGAGCTAAGATAATAAAATTGAAACCATATAAAAAGAACAAAAAAATATCAAACAAATATAAAACCAAAAAATTTATTGAAGAAACGTAATAAAGTTAAACAAAAAGAAACGAAAAAAGAAATAAGTTACAGTTGTTGTATTGAACCAAATAAAAATATTGCTTTTATATGTGATACTGATTTTGACCAAAATTTAATAAAACAAATTATATCGGTGAATTAAACTTAATTTGTGAATATTGCAATGTAATACACTTTCCATTTGAATTAACGGCAGACAAAAAATTTAAAAATTATTGTTGTAAAGAAAAAAAAAATAACAGGTGTTATCTATCCTAATAAAATAAAACAAATAGCAATAGGAAATTTTATTGTCAGTAAAGACGTTATGAAAAATATTAGATCCTATAATAATCCAAAATTTACCTAAACAAGTTTGTAATATTTATGAAATAATAAGTATTTTTAAAAATACATAATTTAAACATTTTTTTAGAAATCACTCGATTATCTTTCTTTTTCGTCTAAAGGACCATTCCTTTAAGACATGATTTTTTTTCAAACTTTACACCATTGCTATATAATGTTCATCACATCGCATAACGTAACGCATATTGCAGTTTACTAAACATACGCATATAGTTTTTTCAACTATCTTATATATAAACCGAGGCCGCGCAAAATGGGAAATTGGGACGCAAAACTTCAAGCCCACTACGCTGTTAGAAAAAAATATCTGTTTTTGTTCAAACTCCTTTATAAGGGGTTTTTGGTGATGCTCTTTCAGAATCTGGCACTTATTTTGTAAAAAAAAGTTAAAATCATAATTATTTTTGCATTTAAAAAAAAAAAGTCATGAATTTTTAACGTTTTTTTTTTTTAAATCGATTTTGACTAACGTTGCTGTATTCAAATAAGCAAAGTACTGCCAAAAATCGAGTCCTCGAACTCCAAAGTTTTCAAAACACTGGTAGAGAACCTTTTTTTTTCTTTTAGTTTTTCCAAAATGGCGGTTTTTGTGAAACAGCATAATGTTAAATTTCATGATTTTTTTTCTTGACAAGTTTGAACCTTACGAAAAAAAGTTATATAACAAAAAATGTTTAAAATCATTCAATAAACATGTATGAATTTTTTTAAAAATTTTGGAGCCATTTTAGAATTTTTCAAAAATAGTGAATTTTGAAAATTTTGAAATTTACCCGAATACTTCTGGAAAAATTCATGCGTATTCTTTTAATGATTTTATGCACTTTTTGTTTAATAATTTTTTTTATAAGGCTCATATTTTTCGAGAAATAAATTGTCAAAGTATTTTTATTGGTTTGAAAAAATTATTAAACAAAAAGTGCATAAAATCATTAAAAGAATACGCATGAATTTTTCCAGAAGTATTCGGGTAAATTTCAAAATTTTCAAAATTCACTATTTTTGAAAAATTCTAAAATGGCTCCAAAATTTTTAAAAAAATTCATACATGTTTATTGAATGATTTTAAACATTTTTTGTTATATAACTTTTTTTCGTAAGGTTCAAACTTGTCAAGAAAAAAAATCATGAAATTTAACATTATGCTGTTTCACAAAAACCGCCATTTTGGAAAAACTAAAAGAAAAAAAAAGGTTCTCTACCAGTGTTTTGAAAACTTTGGAGTTCGAGGACTCGATTTTTGGCAGTACTTTGCTTATTTGAATACAGCAACGTTAGTCAAAATCGATTTAAAAAAAAAAAAACGTTAAAAATTCATGACTTTTTTTTTTTAAATGCAAAAATAATTATGATTTTAACTTTTTTTACAAAATAAGTGCCAGATTCTGAAAGAGCATCACCAAAAACCCCTTATAAAGGAGTTTGAACAAAAACAGATATTTTTTCTAACAGCGTAGTGGGCTTGAAGTTTTGCGTCCCAATTTCCCATTTTGCGCGTTAATGGGTTAATTTAAAACAAGAAAACAATCGGCACACGCGGTTGCGAAAGATCGTGAGTGCCGCTCTGTTCCACGGCTTAACAAATGCTTCTGCGTAAACCCTTGTGATAAATTACAAGCTGGTTGGTAAAAACTACAAGTAATGTTGTAAAGAATACAATTAATTTAATAATTATTGAAAGAAAATATGTTTAAGTTTAATTTTTAATTATTTACCAACGAGGCTAGTATTTTTATCGAAGTTTGGTTTGTATTAATTTTTTTGTATTAAGTTTAGTGTGTATAAAATGATAATTAGTTATTTGGCAGTCTGTGATCAGTTTGCCCAGGAAGTTGTTAATTTTTACAATCCATTTCTTAAATTTTACCTGGGTGGGTCTCTTAGTGTACAATACGTAAACATCTTAATCCTATGACATACTCATTAATTTATCCTGTAGGATGGTTCGGATTGATGCCATATATCAATATTAAAGAAAACAATAATAATAGTAAATCAACGTTGTTACAGATTAAAATATAAAATATAAATCCAATTCAAGCTAAATTAAAAACAGAAATGTACACAGGACTGATGAACTTTTTATATATAAAAAAAGGTAAACGATGATAATGTAATTAAGGTAACTCTATAGTTTTTTAATATTTTTCAAATCTTATAAATAATTGATAGATATATTCACGAATATATACGGAATATAATGAAATAAAATTGGAGGTCAGTTATCGTGGAAAAATAATAAATAATAATATTGAAAGTTGAGGTACTCAACAGTATCTCTTATGAGAATATTACTCATACAGACAGGAAATGAAAGAAATTTTTATTCTTAACGATACCTGACAAAATAGCAAAACTGTGTTTTAATAAATAAATTTCCTAGCTTTCGAAAAATATTAAAATTATTGTGCATTACCGTGTAAAATAAAAAGATATTAATTATTAAAGTCAGCAAAATCTTGTTTCGATGGTTAGTTTTTGAAGTCAGTAGAAATTTGGCAACGTCGCAACTTGGTCATGCAATTGGCGCGAATATCGCACTGTTTGAATTACGCCGGCAACAACCATGAATACACGTTGTGGTTATTAAAATTATATAAAAATCTTTTTTGCGAAATTATTTTTTTTTATAATCGAATAAAAATAATAAAATTAGACTTAATTATTAACTAGTTAACAATATGAAAAGTAAATAATAAATAGCAAAACATAACATAACGACCTCTGTCGGGTATGCTAAGAATGAGGTGAGAGAAAAGGAGAGAGACATTACACTGTTGCCACGTATTAATAACAGCATCGAATCGCAGTCAAATTGACAACTTAAAATTTTTTTAAGAACGCTTTATACGCACAAATTAGTACTAAATAATATGTCAGATTATGCTAAAAATTTAAAAAATATTTTTTTAATACGTTTTGTATGCCAATAAATAATTTTAAAGAAAAGTTATTTTTGTACCTATACTGACTAGAGAGTACCTATAGAGCTACCTTAAAAGCGGAAAAATGGTGATTTTACCATCAACTTTTACCGGAAGTTCACGATTATTTGTACCGAGCGCTTATTTATAAATCTCGCGTTTGACATGCGAGCACGCTAAGCGCTTTCGAAAAGATATCGGGTAGCACTAGGAATCGAAACCTAAGCAACTGCGACCACTCTCCTACTGCCGAAAGCCAGCCAATTGTATGAGAGGCATATTTTCATTTTTATCTTAGAGAGGATGAGTGGAAGTTATTAGTGATCAAGTAGGTTTTTTCAGATGGAATTTAAGTGAAGCCCCGGTCAACTGTTATGGATCAAAACTAAAAAAAAAAAATAATTTAATTCAATACCAAATTAAAATTTATTTCGATTAAACCAGATACTTGAATTATCTTTCTGGCTTGAAGTATGGAAAACTTCAAGGCCAGAAAGATATCCAATTCCACACCGCACGTGAAAGAATGCGGGGGAAGGAAGTGCCGCGCCAACACTTCTGGCTGCAAACTTCGTTGCAGCGATTAGGATTTTTCCTATGGGTGCGACGAAGAAGCAAAGCCCCAGAGGTACGTTGGGGGAGGTACTTGCGTCCCGACGCAGCGTCACTCCTCAGTACAACGGCAAATAGTACGGACGTGCCTGTCGACGTTTCGTATATTAGCCATTGTTGCTTCAATTTCGCGTTTTCGTTTTGGTTTTGCGTTTCGGTGTCGCACGTGAGTCCAGGATCCCTGCCTGTTGAAACCGGAGACCAGGATGCAGTCACGGCAAAGAAACAATCAATTTAAGGTTTAAAACTAAAGGGACACCTGTTGCTCCCAGCAAATTATTATAAGCACCTCCGTAACCTCCTGGAAGCAGCGTCGCCGAGGATTATTCTAAGGTAAAATTTATGGTACATAATTACATAAGATATAACAATATACACATAACAATATACACATATATGTTAGTTGCGTCGTTAATAGGAGGACGACCGTGCGGTGTCGTTCCAAATCTAAAATAATTGTTTTTCTTATAAAAACCGACAGTGCGGAGTCGGTCGTGATAGTCACAAGGCTTCTACGCTGATCGACCAGGACTTCATTCACTTCACCAAGCTACACTACACTCCACCAGTCTCCAATTGCAACAATTAGTTGACTCGAAGCACCATCACTTGGTCGACAAGGGCTCGCCAGTTGTTGAAGTCTTGAATTTAGCTGTTGGATGAAGCAGAGAACCATCAACTTTATGCGCTGAGTACTGGCACCCTACAAGAACACCTCAAGAGTGTTGCCAGCTCTAACATTCACCAGCTGCCACTGCTCTTGTAACGAAGAGCTCATGCGAGTAGCCTTCGAAGCTACTTGACATTGAAGTCTTCGCACAACACAACACCACTGGATTTTTCTGCAGCAGGACATCTCCACAAGGTTAACTGCCTCATCATCGAGTCTTGGATCCAGCACCAGGCCTCTAAGGAAAATCTTTGCAGGTTACACCTGCAACACAAACACACAGACCACAAAGCACCTGGAGGTTCTTTTGGTTGTTTTCAGAAAAACTCACTTACCTAATTTTCCTCTTCTTTCTCCTTTTTCTCCTATTTTTCTTCCCCTTTTGATTTTTCTCTTTTACATCAATCACTAAAGCCACCCTCTGTTATTTTTATTCCTCTCAAAAGCCAGTAACCTGTGTATCAACACTACACATACAGGTTGCTAAGCAACTCAAGAGAGAGAGAGAGAAAATAGACACACCAGAGTTTCCTGCATTCCGGTGCGAACGCGAACTGGGTGTTCGTAAACCCCGATCGTAATTCAATCATTAGGCGCGAAATTCAAAAATTTAGAATAGGGAACCCGTATGTAAGCATAGGTAATTGTGAAATAAATCACAAGGTAATATAATAAAATATTTCTATTTATTGTAACCACTCCCAAGTCCCAACTTAATACTATATTATAATGTTCATCTCAGATTAAATATAAATCCATTTTTATTATTACGTTTTTATTATTATCCCTTTCTTCCTTTCTCGTGCCAAGGACAATCACCCGCAACCACAATTGCACAGAAACGGACTTATACAGAAGGCGGATTTTCCTTGTACTCTACTACGGAAAAATAAAGAAAATAGTAATTATGTCGATGGTGCGGAACAATATGCATACGCAAATGGTTACGCACTCTGCATGTAACTACTATAAAGCTACTAAATTTATTCTATTAAATTAATTTCAAGTAAAAAGGATATGAGGATTGACGAAAAATTATTATACTGGCTAGTAAAATCTTCCCAATGCGTATTTTAATATTTCATAATGCTTTCATGAAATATTAATACGGGAAATAGTAAAAATTACTATAGTATATTGTAAAATATGTTTTAATTGTTACTTTAGTGAAAAATTACCATAATTTAGTAGATTTTACTACAACTCAAGCCTGCCCTCCAAGAGTGAAAATTTTAATGTTTTTATATTTCACTTTTCAAACTAGTAAATAATCACTAATTAGACAGCAAACAAGTATTTTATATTTCATTGAATAAATAATCAATATTTCATATTAATAATAGTGACCTAGTTAGTTAGTATATAAAGGCGAAAATTCACCATTTTTTCAGAGTGCGAAGTCTAAGTAGATGTATACACGTGCGTGTGTGTTACGATAAAATCGCGAGTGCGAGAAGATGAGACATAGAGAGGAGCATGTTAACTCCGGCAACCGAACGAGGGCCTGCATCGGATTTTAACTGTGATCTAACCAGACCAGCCGACAAACGCAAGAAGCGGCGCCGACGATATTGAGAATCAAAGGCGATAGAAAAAAAAGGTGAAGCACATACTCGTTATGATTCTAGCCGGACCTAACACAAGCGTATGATACGCGGCAAGGGGAGCTACAGACATAACCCGTGAGTCAAACTAGTCGACGCGGCCCACCTAATCGGCCTTCCCCATCAATTAGCCCTTGACCGCACCTCTTTTCGCAAGAAGAAGAAGAGAGAAAAAGAAAGCACGTGTTGCACTGTCTTACACTCGTGCCTAACAGGTGTAGGCCGAAACAGCAGGTTTATTTGTTTGAATTGAGCCTAGTCCGGCCGAAGAATACCGTAGGCGTACAAGAGGAATTTTTTGAAAATTTTAGAATTCAAAATTGATTGATATCAATCAATAGAGAATTTCATTGCGCATTTTTATATATAGGCTTTCGATCGACTGCGGCTTTGTTTAAGCGGTATTTAATTAGCGATATTTAAAATGTCATTTTTTAGCTAACCTGAATGCGATGTCCCGAGCGGCTCCGCTGCATCGTTTTCTTTTTGAAAGTCTTTGTGTTTTTTTTTTGCCGCAGTGCATTTCACTTTACCGGGCCGAGAGCTCGCAGCGGCGAGACGACTCGGCCTGCACTGACCCCAGCATCGTTAGCCCGGCGATTGTGATAAGGCCTATGCGCAATACTTGACCGCAGCGGCGGTCAGCGTGCTTAAATTTATACTTATAAAAGAACTTAATCTTTTAGCTTTTTAGCTTTCCTTTTTTTCTTCTTTGGATTTATTTTTGTTTCGCGAAAACAGCTCATGTAAAGGCGATTCTTCTCCTTCTTGTAAAAGCGAGAAGGGTATTTGAATCCATTACACACAGCGAAGTCGGCTAGCAGCTCGACTTTCGTAGCTTCGCAGCGCCTTCCCGAGCCGAGCCGACTGCGCTGCAGTTTCGGATATCCCTGGAGAGCGCAGAAATAGCGCGAGCGTGGTGCAAGTCGAGAGCGACTCGACTTCTTTTATTTTGACATATATACGATAAGGTACATCTTCCGCAAACTAATTCAGCATCCGCCGGCACTCGATCAGAACCATGAGAGAGGGAAGTAACGCGATTGTTCAAAATAACGCTGATATGACCGTTCTGACCATTTTCTACTTGGTGCAGCGACGAAGTTTTCAAGTCAGTCATCGACCAGAGGCGCAAATCGAGCGCTTCCACGAGACCATTGTGATTCGAGCCCGTGCGATCGATTTAATACGCGTGGCTTTGGTTTGCCACAATCGCACTGTTCTTGCGTTTTTTTTTTGTTTATATTTCTGACAAAAAAAGAAAGAATTTTTTTGGCTCATTGCAATTAAACTAGTGACGCTATTTGTGTTCTCTTCACCTTCTTCATTAAACACCTATCCGCGGCCCATCCCTTTTCGCAGTTTCACTTTGTGTACGCGCAGCCTTGCAGCGAGCAGCAGCCGCCGAGATCCAGCCGTGCAGCCCTGCAATAGGTATACGGAGAGAATTGTAGGCTAGCTGCTGAAACAACAAGACCACCGCCATGCGAAATTGGCTACGGCAACCACGCTAGGGTTTAGGAGCTCTGCCGTACTAAATTCGGGTACGCTAGGTACGATACTAGCGCTATCTTGAGACATCAGTAGTTGAGTGTTTGCAAAGTTTCGTAAATTTTAGTACGGCAGCGGCCCGAAATTGGGTGAGCTTCCGGCCTACCGTCGTAGGATAATTGCTATACTAGCGCTGTTTCGGCAGATACTCTAGAATTCTCTCCGTGTAGCAGTGTTCACATCGGTTACCGCTAGCCGTCCAAGGTTCAATTGTTTCTGCGTATTTTAGATCGAGTTAGGAGTACTGAAAGTAAATTAAGATTGTTTTATGATTTTTTGTAATAAAATGTGTAATTTCGCAGAACTTCGGATGAAAAAAGTATCTAGAGAATTTTTGAGGTGAAAATGTTATCGCGTTAAAGTTCTTTTTATGTAACGAAGAATTTTTGGCAACGTTTTATACATAAATATTGATTAGGTAAAATGTGTCAGGAGTTTTTGGATTACCATTCAGAAAAATATCGCAGCCCGATCGCCCTTGGCAGACGACAGAGCATCGTGCATCTTCTGTTACATGATGTTGTGTCACGTCGTACCCTAATTTTCCCGATTTTAGCGCCGCATTTCTAGTTTGAGAAATTCTCCGAAACTAATATTTTTTATGCTTGTTGGTAAGGAATTGACCCAGAGGATAAGAACATCTCAGGGCATCACTTACCCACAGAATAGAAAAAATAGGCCCGCTCGGTCACCCTGCAATTCAGGGTTGGCCCTCGCTTTGTTTTTTCTTTTACTGTACTTAGCCAGCGCTGCCAGTAATGTGACAGCACCCTAAACCGCTCTGGGAAATCCACTTTAACCGTCATAAAGAAAAGTCGTAAAATCGCCGCTTCTTACTAAGCTAATCCTAAACAGGCGCGTTCGTTCTTTTTTTAATAAACTTTAAAATAACGAGGATTATAATTAAGAATTCTTAATAATATTATTCATTAAGGAACTATATAATAAATGTAAATTTACTGTAACGGGGAGGTTGTTCTCCTTCTTTCTGGACACTCTCTCTCTCTGCCAAGGCCCACCCCCGCAAGGACCACCTCTGTCCTATGCCTAAGCATTGGAAGGCTGACCCACCGACCCCAAGGAAAACCCCGAAATATTTTCCTCCAATTAGTAAAATTTCAGATTTTTATCACCCTCTCCACTCTCTCAGACAGTCGGCCAATTAGACATCATCTCCATAAGGCAATTTCTTTAGCTTTTTGTATAAAAAGCCCTGCAATTGCTCCAAAAACGACTACTTCTTCGACCATCTCCAAGAGTTTTCTTCAAATTCATTCACCTTCTTCGAGATCAACGCTTCTGCCGTCTGCTGCTGCCGACGCCGACGCTGCCCGCTGCTGCTGTCGCAGCGTACCCATCTCCTAGTGGTTACTGGGGTCTGAGAGAGAGAGTCAGAGAGAGAAAAAGAGAGAAACGCCCCCCTAGGAGAATTTTTCGACAAAATAAAAGTAAGCGTTATAGAAAAATTATATTTATCTTCTTTTTCTTTATTATTCTTTCCTCACTTATTTCTTGCTCTCCTCTTTCTAATAAACCTAAAAAAACACAATTCAGGATTTTGGTGCGCTTTTTTAAAGGATAGTGCCTCCGAATTGTTTTTAGGTTTATCATTTACTAACAAATAAAACGATGAAACTGGGGAAGTAAGACCCATTTTTCGAACATATTACTACGACGTAACAATTGTTACCACTCGCGCGTAACAGGCGTCGGCCGCAACAGCAGGTTTATTTATTTTAATTATTACCTACTCCATTTGAGTATGAGATTTTTCATTAAACTGATAAGTAAAATAATCATTCTGATAAGTCTTTTATTCAATACCTTAAAAAAATTCACGTTTTTGTTTTTTATGAATACCAGCAAAATCTAGTACGCAAAAAGCATGGAATTTGTTCCAAAGATTATTGGCTGTTTTTACGCAATCAGATGTCTTATAAAGAAATTTTTATGTCTATCTATCTTTAGGTATAATGAAATTTCTAAGAAACATATCCCGCTTATAAGCCATAATTGCGCAAATAAAGTATCTATAACAGATAAAATTTCGCGCTAATGATTTCAACAAATCCGGTCTGGAAACTAAAAGATCAAGAAACTATAACTGGGATACATTTAGTGGTCGCGTCAAACACTAATTATACTCGATCTGGCCTATTAACATTTCTAACGACAAAGCCATTCTGTATCAAACGTTCTGTTTCTCTAAAATATAAAAGTTCATGAAATCAGGGTTCCTGCAAAATTATTTCTTGAGTAATCACAGCCGCATTATGGCTTTAGTTAAGATACTCGGAATTTCCCCGAGTTCCTTTTACTACGAGAGACCGATCCCCTACGCATTATTGACGTTCTAACTCGTCCTTTGGAGAATTTTCAATGTGTAACTCATATTGCTAATTATTTTTACCAGATTTTTTAAGTGCATTGAGACCAAATCAAAATAGTTACTTTTTTCATAAATCGATAAAGTAGATTATAAACTCTTGATTACATTAAGAATTTTTGTTTCGTGGTTCTGAACTCGGAATTTGTTTATGATTTCTCTCAAAAAGTGTGCCAACATTAAGTACTTTATCTTATTTACCCTTGAATTTTTCACACAAATTATAAGGGAACTTGAAAATAATTCCATTTTTTTACTTTTTAGCCCACCGGAAATATTATGAATCGACATTTACAATATGTTAAATCCCAATAAAAATAAAAGGAATAAAATCTTAAATTATTACTTTTTATATCTTTATATATAAATGGCAAATCTATTTAATACTTGACAGTTATTCAAAGATCCATGTAAAAGTATGCATAAATATTAATCTCTTACCTAAATCTGAATCGCTATCACTGTCAAAAGGGTTATAATCTGAGCTAGGATTGCTAATTTCCTGATCTGATTTATTATCTTCTTCGCTATCTGAGTCGCTCATTTTAAATTCCGAATCGGAGCATTTTTTTTTATATTCTTCTGATTCTTCTTCTGAAGACCATGCACGAACTTTTTTTGAAGCACGTTGAGCTGCTTGTCGAACAGGTTTACGTTTACTACATGATGAGCTAGCTATGCCCTCTTTTAAAATTTCTTCTTTTTGACTAAGGGTCTCTTGAGATAATTCTAATCCAAGAACACGATGAATGCGATTTCTATCTGGTGCAGGGAAATGTTTTTCCACTAAAGACTGCATGACTCCCCTATTAAATAAATGAAAAAGTTAGTAGATACGAGATAAAGTATATAACTATAAAGCCCATAATATTTTATTTCAAGACCCTAACAATAACTCCTGGCGGATCAGTGGACTTTTTGTCTAACGCACTCAGACGTTAAAACAATATCAAAATCTTACTTCAAATCCACTAAACTATCCAAAGCGGAAAAATTGAAAAAATGATAATAAGCTGGCGCAAACCTTAAGAGCGGTCGTTAACGTATAAATAACCCGCTTGTAAAATCAAGGTTGCGTTCCACTTTAAAAATCGAATAAGCACTAAAAAATATTTAAGTCGCCGAATCAGCACTAAAAATATTTAAGTGCATCATGCATATCTCTTTTTAATAACAATTTGGAATACAGTTCGTATACCAATATCTGTGGGTATTCGTAACATAGTTTATCATTTTTAACCTTTAGAGGGCCGGCATTTAGGATGGCATATCCTCCATAGAAAAGTGGTAAAAAAGGTATTGTTCGCGATTTTTAATTTAAACGCTCGCGCTCCGCTCAACTCATTACGAGGGCCGCCAGGAGGCAGCACCTCCCGAGCGCTGGGCCCTACCGATGAGCGCTTGCTGCAGCGCTTACGTCGGCACTAACCTCTCTTCTCTCGCCTTCTCGACCGAACGCCGCACCGATCACATCGCAAGCCCACTCGATCCAGCTTTTTTTCCTGCTCATCGCTTTTTATTCATACTCATCGCTTTTTGCTGTTCCTGCTCAACCCTGCTTATCAAGGCTCATCTACTACAGGCTACACCGCTCATCAGGATTTCTCTCCAGCATCACTCAGTCAAGTATCCCGCTCAGTCACAGCTCGTGCCACGTGGCACTTTAAGGTTACTTCAGGTACAAGCGGACTCGCTCGAGAGCTTTCTCATTGTATACTAAAATAAACGCTCATTCAATTAATTCAATGTGTACCGGCTCAGTGTAATTTCCCATGATCCAATTTCCATCCAAGCAATTTCTCAAACAATTTGGTCCTTCGAGCCGGATCGGAAATTTACACTGAGCACATGTGTGCGAACCGAATTTAATTGAAGTGCTTAACTCAGATCATTGCGCCCGCTCGTCGCTGCTTTACTCATCGCTCCCGCTCCTCGCTGTATTACTCATCGCTGCCACTTGTCGCTGCTTCGCTCATCGCTGCTTCGCTCTTCGCTGCCTCGCTCGTCGCTGTTTACTCATCGTTGAATTTGCCAACTCATCCCATTCAAAATGGCCGACCAAGTCAAGGATACACTCAAGATCTCAGACACCAAGAAGGTTAAGTCAGCGACCAACTCAGCCAACAGTTCACGCTCCGCTTCACCGATTCAATCGGAGATTGTTCTCTACGTGGAAAAAGAAAGGCAGTCTACGTCAACTCACCCAGCACCAACACTGGCAAATCAAACGAGATCGCAGTCTCCAATTACTCGCTCGCACGTGCCTCCTCGCGAATTAAATGTACGCTGTAACGCTCAATTGTTGCGAGTCACAGAGCTTGAGGATATTGAAGTACTTCTGAAAGGAAATGAAGAGTTTTCTTATGCCGTGATTGAAGAATGCCTCAACTAAGTAGACAGTGTGCGTTCCAGAGCCATCAGAGATCAGGAAGTATTGGAGATCCTTTGAATACCAGCCGCAGCGTATATGCCTTATTTCCGCGACAATCTCTACTCACGTTTGATCTTGCTCGCCAACAAGCTCAGGCGAGACTTAAGCAGCTCCTTGCCAAACTGCCATCTCCTACAGCTCAACCTACTCAATCATTCGCTCAAAGGCTTTCAAAGCTCCCCGACATCAGGTTGCCGCACTTTAGTGGAGATTACTCTGACTGGCCGCATTTCCACGACATGTACATCAGCCTAATACACAGTAATCAGGATCTAGCACCCGTGGAGAAACTTCATTACTTGACCACCTGTCTGTCGGGAGAGCCAGCTCAGATAGTAGGAGTCTACGAAGTAGAGGCTGACTCCCTGGAGCCAGCACTCAAAGCACTCAGGGAGCGTTATGCTAACCCCCGGCTCATTGTCAACTCACTCATCGACAAGCTCTTAGATTTTCCAGCTCTGACCACCAAAGGTGCTGCGGGAGTGAACAGCCATGTAATTGCCATCGCAATGCTCAGAGAAGGATTCTCAAAATTAAGGATGTCCGAGCAAGCTGGTGATATGATGATGGTGCGCATCGCATCACAACGGCTTGACCCCTCAACAAAGGAGGCCTGGGAAAATTCCATCAGCACGTCTCGAGATTTCCCTTCTTCAAAGCAGCTCGAAACATTCCTCAAGGCAAGAGCTCGCACTCTCGAGATACTGGAGCGAGATGCTGCCAAGAAGAAGACCCAGGCTCCCGCACGGTCCACTCCAACAAGACGATCAGCTCACACAGGCTCAGCACCAGTTCAGCTCACTTCTGACCAACAGTCAGCTCACCAGTCTACGTCATCACAACCCGTGGCCTCCAAGACTGCAACTTGCAACCAGGGTAACACTGCGCATGCCTGTGACTATTGTGGTCACAATCATTTCATTGTCTCCTGTCCGCATTATCGTGGCTTGACGCTGGAGTTGCGACGTGAGACTGTGGAGGACAAGAAACTCTGCTTCAATTGTCTAGGACGCCATCGAGTACGTGTTTGTCGCAACAACGCTCGTTGCAAGGTGTGCGATCAGCAGCACCACACCATGCTACACACCCCTAAGACATCTCAACCGAAGCAGCCAGTTCAGGATGATTCAACGCTCACACCGTCAACTTCATCCAACTCACATTGAGGAGTTGGTGCAGTCGTCTACTCATCTGTCAGCTCTAAAGGTTTACCTCGCTTACCAGTCTGCTCATCGCTCAGCGTCGATCAAGAGTCACCTCACGTCGCCCCAAATATGTCAACTCTCCTAGGCACGGCTTTAGCTCATGTCAAGACTCAAGTGCACGCTCATACAATTCGTATGCTCATCGATTCAGGATCCGAGTTGTCCTTTATTCGTGAACATCTCGTTCAACAGCTCAACCTGCCAAGCCAGGCGTCGTCGATTGTCATCAACGGCATTGGAGGTGCAAGGGCAACTCACACACTTGGATCTGTAAGGCTCACGCTATACTCAAGACACATACCCGAGGCAGTGACTATTGAGGCTCATATTCTTCGAGCGGTCTCCTCAATAGTGCCATCCAGCAAGATTACCGTTCTCAATTGGCCGCACCTGCACAACTTGCAACTTGCTGACGAGCAATATTTTCTGCCTCGCCCAGTGGAGCTTATCATTGGAGTAGAGTACTACGGACCTATCATCAACCCTGGAATCATTAAAGCTCATCCAGGAGCTCCAATCGCTCAGTTATCAATGTTTGGCTGGCTCATACTGGGTCCAGCTAACGCATCAGCTGTCAGCTCAGCCACAGCTCATCATGGTTCTATTCATCAGGATTATCTTCACGACTTGCTCAAACAATTCTGAGTCCCGAGGAGGAAGAATGTGAAGCTTACTTCCGCTCAACGCACTCCAGAGATGCAACAGGAAGATACATTGTGCGTATCCCTCTCAAGGACTCACCAATGAAACTCGGCAGCTCATGTGCCACCGCATCTAAGTGCCGGGCCAGAATGAACAACAGAATTACTCAAAATGCTTAATTTGGACAGCTCTACACAAAGTTCATGAAGGAATACCTCGAAATGGGACACATGAAACAGGTAGATTCAGCTTCAGGCCACTCAGTCAATTTCTCTCCGTATTATTTGCCACATCATGGTGTCCTCAAACCAGACAGCGCCTCCACCAAACTTCGTGTTGTATTCAATGGTTCAAGCACAACTTCATCTGGCAAGTCACTGAACGATCTCATGTACACGGGTGCAAATCTCCTGCTTAACATCGTGGATGTACTCACGTGGATACGCCACTTCCGCCATCTTTTCACTACGGATATCGTCAAGATGTATCGCCAAATAAAGGTGCATCCGAATGACTGGGATCTACAGAGAATCCTTTGGTTCAATGACACTCATCAGGAAGTGACCTTCCAGCTCACCACTGTCACATATGGCACCAAGGCAGCTCCATTAGTCGCTACCAGAGCACTCCTTCAACTAGTTGACGATGAAGGACATAAATATCCACTCGCCACCCCGTCCTTGCAGAAAGGAAGATATGTTGATGACATATTTGGAGGAGCTGATACCACTCAACAACTCAAGGAGATTGCTCATCAGGTGACTCAGCTTTGCCATGCGGGCGGTTTTCCACTCTCCAAATGGCACAGTAATCATCCAGAGTTGCTCTCTACTACCTCACCTGAAAGCTCAGCGCTCACCTTAGACGACTGCGCAACCTCTCTTCTCGGAATGAAATGGCTCCCTCAAGAAGACTGATTCACCTTCACTTCTAAGTTCAAGGCTCAGTCAGGACAGCTCACCAAAAGATCTATTCTCTCAGAAGTTGCTCAGATCTTTGATCCACTGGGTCTAGTAGCTCCAGTGATCATAAACGCCAAGATCCTGTTTCAGGAGCTTTGGCTTCTCAAGCTTGGCTGGGACGATCCACTTCCTGCCAAGGTTTGCTTAAAATGGCTCAGCATCAGAGGAGAACTCACACTACTGGCCAGTATCTCAATTCCTCGGTGGTTTGGCACTTCATCAACTCACCGTTCTCAGGCTCAATGACGTCATTGATTTGCTCGAAAACCAAGGTAGCTCCACTTAAAGAGTTAACCATCCCTCGGTTAGAACTCACAGCAGCGCTGCTACTCGCCAAGCTCATCAAGAAGACAAAGGAGTCTCTTCAGGTCAAAATCGATCATACTCATCTGTGGACGGACTCTCAAGTAACACTCATGAGGATCAACTCACCTGCAAGTCGTTGGAAGGACTATGTCAGAAACAGAGTTACCCAAATTCAGGAATTATGTGCACTTAATACCACTTGGCGACATGTTCCTGGCACGGAAAAGCCAGCAGATTGTGGCTCAATAGGCATCACCACATCTCAACTCAAATCTCACCCACTTTGGTGGACTGGTCCAACTTGGATGCAGCTTGATCCAGTAACTTGGCCAACTCAACCGTGTACTGCTCAGGTCAACATTGACGCAGAAGCAAGATCTGGCGTCCATGGCTCACCACAACGCATATCATTGGGACTTGATACTCAGGTACTCAACTCTCAACAGATTATTAAGGGTTACCTGATTGCTTTTTAGAATCAAGAACGTGCTCAAACGCCAGGCCAGACCCTCGTCATTGTACACCGCTCAATCTCTGAACGATGCACTGCTCTTCTGGATCAAGGCAACTCAGACAGCTTACTTCGCTCCAGAACTTAAGCTTCTCACGAAAGGCTCTACTCTGCCAACTGAACACGCTCTCACACGCCTGACTGCATTCATCGACCCAGAAGGAATTTTCCGAGTTGGTGGACGGCTCGAAAAGTCAGCTCTCAGCTTTGATGAAAAACACCCTGCGATTTTGCACATCAGCTGCTCATATTGAAGTCGTAACAGACTACTCAGCTGTCTCACGCAGGGGAGTAGTTCAGACCATGTTCTCAGACTGCGGTACAACCTTTCAAGGCGCCGACGCTCAACTTGAACAGCTCTTCAATCAAGCATCTCAAGAACATCAGGACGTCTTATCCACTTTGGCAGCTCAAGGAACGACGTGGAAGTTCATCCCTCCTGCCGCTCCTCACATGGGTGGAAAATGGGAAGCGCTCGTGAAATCGATTAAATTTCACTTGCGACGCACTATCGGCGGTACACTGCTCACGTACGAAGAACTTACAACTCTTCTTACGCAGGTGGAGGCTGTTCTCAACTCACGCCCACTCGAACCACTCAGCGACGATCTTGAAGATGTCTCAACGCTCACCCCAGGACATTTTCTCATTGGATCAGCTCTAAACAGTATTCCTGAACCATCGCTCTTAGATTTAAACTCATTGCGGCTCTCGCGATGGCAGCTCATTCAACATAGATTACAGACCTTTTGGAAACAGTGGTCTGCTCATTATCTACAAAGGCAACAGGCAATCTCCAAGTGGCATCACCCATCACATGTAATTCAAGTTGGAACTCTGGCGCTGCTCATGGACGAAAGGTCTCCTCCATCACGCTGGCCTCTCGTGCGCGTCACACAAATCATCCCTGGGAAAGATGGGCTCACGCGGGTGGTAACACTAAAGACTGCCACCACGACTATCACTCGACCAATTAATAAGTTGGTGCCTTTGCCAGTTCCTCTCACAAGCAAGGACTCATTTTGACTCATCGCAAGCTGGATTTACGACCCAGTTTGCACAGCAGTTTCAACTCGGCAGCTGACTGGCCTTACAACCCAGACAGTCCTCCTCATCAGTTCTGACTCATCATGGATGGATTTACGACCCAGCTGTTCCTCGTCTTCTCATCACGCTTGGCTTTTAGCTCACCGGCAGCTCTCATCAAAGTTATCATCACTCAAGAATTTTAATCACCAAGGACGTTGGTGATGCGGGCGGAATGTTCGCGATTTATAATTTAAACGCGCGCGCTCCGCTCAACTCATTACGAGGGCCGCCAGGAGGCAGCACCTCCCGAGCACTGGGCCCTACCGATGAGCGCTTGCTGCAGCGCTTACGTCGGCACTAACCTCTCTTCTCTCGCCTTCTCGACCGAACGCCGCACCGATCACATCGCAAGCCCACTCGATCCAGCCTTTTTCCTGCTCATCGCTTTTTATTCATACTCATCGCTTTTTGCTGTTCCTGCTCAACCCTGCTTATCAAGGCTCATCTACTACAGGCTACACCGCTCATCAGGATTTCTCTCCAGCATCACTCAGTCAAGTATCCCGCTCAGTCACAGCTCGTGCCACGTGGCACTTTAAGGTTACTTCAGGTACAAGCGGACTCGCTCGAGAGCTTTCTCATTGTATACTAAAATAAACGCTCATTCAATTAATTCAATGTGTACCGGCTCAGTGTAATTTCCCATGATCCAATTTCCATCCAAGCAATTTCTCAAACAGGTATCTTATATCACGGATTGAACATTGACAAAGTGCCCTTCATAGGTCGAGCCACTATAGTGGTTTTCCGGCCCTCTAAAAGTTAAAAACTGAATAAAGTTCAAATTGAAAAATTTTAAATTTATCTTTTTAAAGTTGCTCTTTTGTACGTTAATATCAAGCGTATTGATAATATTTTTTGGTGTCGGGATCTGGAAGGTTTTTTCCTGGAGGGTTTATCACGTAAAAAGGAACCATACCAGAGAAAAGGCAAGACGCACCATTGGATCCAATTCAACGGAAGCGCAAAAAAAATATACAGGGTGGGCCATTTTAATCAAACGAGTCTAATAACTCCTAAATGAAGCCATAAACCAAAAAGTTGTTCGGATGAATGTTGTCCAGGATCAAGGGGGACATCTTTTTGTACCATTAGTTTTGACCTTGATCTCAAATTTCAAGGTCATTTGAAGGTCAACTTTTGTTTTTTAAATAGGAAACCCTATTTCTGATACCGGATTTTGAAAGAACATAAAATTTAGAGTCAAAAGTGTTTTTAGCATTTTTTTGACCAAACGCATAGTTTCTGAGAAAAAAATTCGCTAATATTTAAACATTTTTAAACTCTTCAATTTTTTTCTCGAAAAGGATGCATCTAATCGAAAAATTACTAAAAATATTATTGATTTAGAATTGCATGAAAAAGAAGGTGGTATTTTTTATTTTTCTAATTTTGTGCAATTGTCTTAAAAACAATATTCTAAAAAATTGTAAATTATAAGTTAGACAAACATTTTCTTCCTGGCTTAAAAAAGGGTTAAAAATTAAAAACTATTTCTTTTGAGTGCAATTTTCTCTGAAAAAATTTAAAAACAAGCATGGATATTTCATACAAAAAGATACATATGTAAACATTTTTTTCAGATTTTTATGTTACGAATTGTTGCAGAAAAAAAATTAAAATCGAAAAAATACGTATTAGCTTGTTACAGGCGCATCAGTCAACATAAACGGCTGAAAATTTGCCTGGAGAAGTTTTTAATAGTGTTCTTTTGGATTACCAATTCCAAATAAAAATCCAGGCTGGAGCATTTACCCGGCTAAATCCTTTGCACGACACCGCATTTTTAAGCTGAAAGCATAAACTTTCAAATACCGTTGAGATTTTCGAAATGCGAATCGGTTCAAAAACTATACGGAATTTTATGAGGGTTAAAATTTTTGTCTTTTTTAGTAGTTTTTAAATGTTAATAAAAAGAGAAATAGTTTATTACGTACCTAGCCCTGTATAATGAGAAATTGTCTCAGATCACATGTAATTGTCGACTGAGGCGAAGCCGCATACCGTAATTCAAACAGCCCGTATCCACGGTGACGCGTTAACGCATATCGTCTCCATGACAGCGGGAAACAGCGATACTGGCGCGGCATCAGTTCAGAATAGCACGTCACGAATTCCTGCACAAGTAGTGTCATTTCCTCAAACGACCATCGATATTACAGAGGATGTGCAATTGCTGAACGATGAAGAGGTAGGGGAGGTTTCGAACGCTTCTTTTGAAGAAGGTGGATTACGGTTAATCGCGGAAGACTCGGTTGATTTTAATATCATGTACTTTTATGCCAACGTAAAGATCCATTTTTAGACTTTATTCGAAATTAGTGAGTCATTGAAATTAAAATTAGAACAATCCAATTGAAATTCGCGACTTCAAAAAGAGAAGTTTATACAGCGAGCGTGAGTGTATCGTAAAAATTATATGACCGAGGATTATCGAGATTTTGTTATAGCTCCAAATTTCGACTGTTGGAAGGTAGCAAGAACACAAAAATTGTTTTGTAAATGTTTTAAAGAAAGGGCTGTATACGATATGGTTTAAATGATCGATACAGCCTGCTAACAAGACGATATATTTAAAGAGATCAAACGATGCGACGAACAAATTGCGAGAGGTAACAGCTAAATGTAACGATTCGGTGGGTTCAGAATTAAATATAAAAAATGTTGACTATTGCCTAATGTATTATTAAAATTTTTACCTGCTCTCGTAATTGGTTCCGAAAAATAAAAATTAATTTATGCTTTATTAGATGAGGGATTTGCGATAAATATAATCAATTCACCAATAATTGAAACCACACGTGATTTGTTTTGTCTTGCTGATTAGATTGACGAAAGAGAAATAAATCTCTCTAACATTTATTTCGATCTTTCTGTTATTTTCCTGGTAACGTCCAACCTTCCGAACCGTGACCGAGAGCTAGCCGGCGCGGGGGATTTTCGCGATCTCATTTCAGCACGCGCTCGAGCTCAGCTGAAATTAAATTTAAATGCAGAAAGTAAGTGCTTCACATATAAAAAATTAGTTGGAATTAAAATTTACGAAATATTTTAGCGATTCTTAATTAGTTCCACTCGCAAAAAAATATTTAGCAAAACCTACTACGTCAAGCTATATTGTTACCTATAAAAGGTTCAGTCTCCGTCCCGAAAATTTTGATAAATTGATTTCTCTTTGTCACAATAGATAGTTTTTAAAATTAAAATAAAATTTTATGAGAAAAGACAATAAATTACTATAAATTAATACAAAAATAAATTAATATAAATTAATATAAATTAAAATAAATTAATAAAAAAATAATTTTAAAATTATTCTTTATTCGACTCTTCATAGGCATGCGATCCTTTGGATATCCAGATAATGGGCGTCCTTAGATCAAAAGTCTTTGCGACTGTAGCATATTGGCGATTTCCTTTACCAAATGGAAATTTTCGTATTTCAGTGGTTGAAAGTAGAGTCGCCGGTAAAAGCAATAACAATCCTACGCCTGGAATTGCCACCGGCCCTGCAAAAGATTACATGTTCTCTGCTCCGCGTAAACAACAAGTACGTTTGATCGGAGCAGGCCGCCTGCCTGCTCCGCGCTGTGCACATCAGGTACGGCCTTGAGCACGCGCCCTTGACCCCCGTCGCTTTGTTGTCGTACGTCAATACAAGCCGCGACTCTCATCCGCACGAGAGTCCATGAACGCGAACTAACATAGAGAGAGAGAGAGAGACTTCGCGACAAATTGAGTGGGGAAGTACTTACTCGGACTGAAGTCACTCGATTATACCGGTAATGAAATAGTTAATATTCTTCCTGTTCTAGGAATACGTCGAGAAAACTATAGAGCAGCAGCAAGATTGTATCGACGCCCCGTACGAAGAAAATCCCCTGTCTGCATTTTGGCGACGAAGAAAATCTCCTCAGCTGATTTCCCGACGAAAACTATCCTTTTTAGAACTTTTGCGGCGAAAAATATCCTTTCTAGCATTTTTGCGGCGAAGAACATCTTCTTGAACGATTTTGCGGCGAAGACTAGCCCCTCTAGCATTTTTGCGACGAAGAAAATCTCCTTAGCTGATTTTCCGACGAAAACTATCCTTTTTAGAACTTTTGCGGCGAAAACTATCCTTTCTAGTACTTTTACGGCAAAAACTAGCCTGTCTTGTCTCTGGCGTTTTTGCGCTTTATTGAAATAAAATAAATGAAGTAAAATTGCTGGTATACTAATAATTAGCTATGGTTTTAGTTAACGAATAAGCCAAAAATAAGCCATGAATAAACCAACGTTTAACATTAAATTGTATAAAAAAAAGATAACACAAAACGTAAAATAAAATAATTTGTTTAAATAAATGCACCCTCGATTAAAAAGTATGGGATAGTATTGGTAGAAAATTGTTTTATAAGATTGTAGGAGATCTTTTTCGTCGGAAAAATCAGCGAGGGGATTATTTTCGTCGCAATAGTGTAGAAGATCTTCTTCGTCGGAAAAATCAGCGAGGGGATTATATTCGGCGCAAATTTTGGAAGGAATTTTCTTCGCCGCAAAACTGAAAAGAGATTTTCTTCGTAGGAGGCGTCGGTATGTTGATCGCTTCCCAGAAAGAAGAGATTCCAAAGCCGCGGTTATACGAAAGACTGCACTTCGCGGCAGACAAGCAGATTTCAGTAGGCAAAGGAGATCACAGGATGAAAAAGACTTTGCAAATGATCCTCGCTTCATTGCTGTAGCTATGGTACATTTAAACGTTCATGATAGCTTACGTGGGATTGAAGTAACACTGGGAGATGCAAGGTCTACTGTCAGTAGGTATTTACGAAATGTAAATTATCATCCTTATCATATCATTCTGAATCAAAGTTTAACAGAAGCTAATTATCAGCGAACGATTAATTTTTGCCAATGGACAACACAACAAATTAGAAACGATCAAAACTTCTTCAACTACGTTACCAGTAATGCGAATTACTGGTCTTCGATTAATCCTCATTGGATGAGGGAGATTGATCGTCAGCATCGCTGGAGTGACGGAATGGTGCGGTGTTGTTAATGGATACTTCATAGGACCTTACATTTTTTATCATAACGTCAACGCACAAGTTTATCTACAATTATTTAAAGATGAACTTACAGGTTTCCTAGAAAATGTTAATCTGAATACACGGACAAGGATGTAGCTGCTACATGATGGTGCTCCACCGCATAACGCTAATATTGGATGGAAGAAGAGGGCCCGTTGATTGGCCAGCTAGATCATCACCTGATTTTTACGTATAGGGGAATTTAAAAGGTGTGGTGCACAATACTCTGCCAACTACAAGTGGTAATATGATCCAAAGAATAAGAAACGCCAGCGAAAACATTACACGCTATGTATTATTGAATACTATTAGGCACTTTCAAAGAAAAATTCAACTTTGTTTGCAAGTAAATGGTACTATTTTTGAGTATATTTGCAATAAATAGGAATAAATCACTTATAGTGAGAGGTAAGGGGATTCACTCTAATAAAGCACCCCGAATAGTGAGAGGCAAGGGGACTTAGTCTAATAAAGTACCCCAAAGAGAACAGGATCCTACCAGGTCCACTTCGTTGTTCCCGGGTCACACTAACAGTAGGACGAAATTTCTTATCTGACCTACAAGAGAAGAATTAATTTGTTTAGCAAGTTCAAGTCTCAATTTTAAGGTCAATTTTAAGGCCAATTTTAAGGCCAATTTTAAAGTCAATTTTAAGGTCAATTTTAAGGTCAATTTCAAGGTCATCAGTAGATGAATCCCTTTGAACTGAACCATTATTAGTGAACAAATTTTTGCATATCTTGCATAGCTAACGCAATATTCCCACCGTTTAACTTTAACCGTTAGAGGACGGGGAATTTTGGAATTTTCAAATTCTCAGTATTTTCTCTAAAAAGCACATAATATGTGTCTCTAATATTGGGAAATACTCATATGTAAAGTGTCTATCCATGGTCGAGCCACTATAGTGGCTTAGCCGTCCCCTACAGGTAAAGGGTAGTGCTGACCTTAGCATGACTTTAGGTTTATTTTGATCCATGAACAATAGATACTATCTGGATACAAAATTTCCGGCTCTTTCTGATTCCTGATTAAAAAATAGGAGTTCCCATTTAAGAAAACCGATTTAACTTTGAAAAACCGTCAAGACCAAGTTCAAGGTCAATTTTAAGGTCACCATCAGATGTCCCCCTCCAAAACCCATAACTTTTGTCTGAAACATTTTATGAAAAAAAAGTCAAATTCAAAAGTTATCTTGGTGAATTTTTTAAAATGGGACGCCCTTTATATAAGAAAATTATGTACAAAGAATTCGAGTTTTATTAAATATTTAAGTGAAGATTTAGAATTCCCTTCCTGAATTTTTGATATAGCAAATCGATGCAGTAAGAGTATAAGGTTCTTAGCAATATTTACAATAGAAATAAACGATGTACTAGGCGCGCCGTTATTTTGAACAACCCGTGTATAAATCTTGTAAGATATAAAAATAGTAAGCAATAAAGTGATAAAATACTTAGTAACCATTTTTGTTGGGTTTTTTTTTATGCGATAGAAACTTATAAATTAACGTTCACAATATTTTTCTTTTCACTTTCCTACAATCAAAACTTATAAGTATTGTTATCATTTTATTTTGTTTGGTTTATTAACTAATACTTTGAATTTATAAATTAAACGGTATTTTAGGAATAGATACTGCTGCCTACTAAATCATAGCTATAACAAGCAATGATTTAGTAGGCAGCAGGTAATAAGGAAAGCCAGATTACCGAGCGCCACATCAGTTCACTCTCATTACAATCTATCTCTCTCCTCTCTCTCTCTCTCCCTCTCCATCCTCCTCTGTCCGCCTCCTGTCTCCTCCCCCTCGTCCCCTCCCCTCTCATCT
>JACCID010000223.1:0-193996 GCA_018906775.1 Sycophila sp. Sp_5 | reverse complement strand
TATATGAATTTGGGTACAAAAAAGGTCTTCATGTCTGACCATGAGCAGATCCGCTTTTAGTTAGGGGCGATAACTAAAGAGTTTTAGACATGGAGAAATTTTAGAAGGATGAACTGGGATCTTTACTTTAAGTGCATTAAGAAAGAAAGAGATAAAGGAGAGAGGGTCGACTGGAGAACAGCAGGCGGAGTGCGTGTGTGAGTGCGAGCGGGTTATGGACATGAAGAGTCTTAGGGTTCAGGCTCCACTGCTGGACGTCCGGAGGATCTTGAGGCGTGAAGCCTAGTAGGGCAGTTGGTGGCGACTCGTCCCAGCTGTGTTTCCTGGACTCCCGAGGGTGAGCTGGCGCCTGGAGCATGAACTCCGCGATTGAGGGAGGCGACCGGAATTACCGACGGAGTGGAAAACTCATAGCATGGGTGAGTACCGATGTACCGTCCTGCGCCTTTATGCAAGAGCACGATGGCACTGTCGTCGGCAGATCAGCAAGCCAGCAGGCGGGAGCTTGCGCGGCACTCTGTCTCTCTCACGTTACTGGCAACTTGACGTCACGTAAACTTGCTGAGACTTTTGTTGAGTTTCTATTTAGCAATTACTTTAATTAAATTCACGGTAAGGGCCTAGCAGGGGCAGTGATTTTATATCGTTCTTTGTGTATGTGTGTGTGTGTGCGCTTGGAGGGATTTTGATGTGAGCCAGCTACGCCGGGAGTAAAGGAGGAGGTTTTGGGTAAGTTGCGGCGGTACCCTGGGTCGTGCCCAGGAGTAATTGTTTCTTAATTTTATTTGTTCTGTGACCTAACGACTCTACCCGATGGTGCAGCCAAGCTGAGTTTTCAACCATGTTTAAATAAAACATTTTTATTCTATTACTTTCTCTCGATGTTCACCACTTATATTTTCCCCATACCGAACTCGTGAATTTTAACAAGTCTTCGTGAAGCTATCTGACCGCTGAAGTAACGTCGGTACTAACGTCTTAATAATATTCTTATATTAAATGGTTATCTGGCTTGGGTCGCGTGCGACTCAAAGATTGTAATGTCGTGATTTTTGTAACGGACTTATTTAATTAATTTAAAGCGGACAATAGCAAGACACAACATTATAGTGCCTAGCTGAGAAACTCTCAGGCACTTCAGGGAGACTGAAATCAAAAGAGGAAATTGAAGAGTACGGTAGCAGTATCTAAAGTTGAAACCGTTGAAGACTGCTATAGACCAAGACTGGAAACCCTACGCAAGGAGGTCGGAAAGCTCTTCAATAGCTGCAAGAAGAAATGAGTTTCAAATGAAACAGAATGGGTATTTACGCTCACGAGTATGCAGATGACGTATTGATCCTAATTACAGGACGGAACAAAACTATACTGGCATGCCTAATGAACTTCAATTAAAAGGGCGCCAGTCGCGAATACGAAGGAGTCGCGACACTCCTGTCCTACACGCTAGCACACACGCACAATTCGGCACGACCTCCTCAGGATGGAAAGAAAAGGGTAGCGTATCTTTACCCTGTAGCCGCTCTCGTGGTCGCTAGCTCGTCCTCTCGTGACGCGTACTTCTCGGCTGCCCACGAAATGTACCTCCTCCCTAGAGGCGCGAGCTCCGCCGCCGATCTTCTCGCGGAGCCGCCGAGTTCGTCCCCTCGCAGCGCTGACGTGGATCGTTGGGAGCGCCGGTGATGTGATGCTGGAATCAGCTGTTGTCTCGTGGTAGACGTCCACGTCCGCCTCGCCTCTTGTAGATTTCATCCGAAGGAGATAGTGGAGACCCACCAGCAGGGCCAATGCAGGGGATCAGAGCACATTCTTGCAGTCGGGCTCGTTGGTAATTTCTCATGTTGTTCCATTATCGTAGTCTGTCAGCTCATAGTTTTACTCGTTGTTTTGTTGAGTACGGGATTCTTCTGTCTCTGTAGCGGTAGAATAACACCACGGTTGTTAATGGTTGTTTCCGTGATTTGAAATATAGGTCAACCTAACCTCTCGCTGTGATGGTATAGTTATTCTTCTCCTTGCTGTTACTCTGCTGTGCACTTTATGCTAACCCTTATTGGTGTGTTTATTCCTAGATTAGGTTCACACTCCTCAGATGTTTTTCGCTCTCGGACAGTGCAGGCAGTGAACGTAGCCAACATCTTCTTCCTGGGTTTTCTTTGAAGCCTCCTTCGCATCTTCTTCACAGTCCTGCGAGAGACTTTAGTGGGGTGTGCGGGTGGGATTTTGTGAGGGTTGTAGGGCCTTTAGTGAGGTTTCAGGGAAAGTGCCGTGTAGTGTGTGTGTTTAGCCTTTTTTCGGGTAGGTAGATTAGCTGTATTGGAGAGCTCTCTACGGTTTACGCTTCTACTCTACGGACTCCGTGTGAGGGTTTTTCGTTGCTTCTCGGACTAGGCAGGTTTTGTACGGGCAGCTAGTTTGCCCCGATACATCCCCCCTCCCGCCAAACCGAAGTTACGGTTTCACCTAACTTTGTTTCCATAACAAAAGTAACCTACTATATAGTAACCATCTACCTAGCGCTAAGACAAACGGTTTTGTCTTGTTCAGTGTGAAAGTAGTTGTTTGTGTTATTTGTGTCTTCTTCACGTACGTGTTGTGCCTTTATTTATGTGGTGATCCTTCCTATGGCTCCTCTCCTATGGGTTGTGAGACCTTGACGATGGTGGAGGGGCTTAATGCCTGATGAATTGGGCTGCTCAACCTTGCACCGTCTGAGAGGAGTGTGTATGAGGATCCCCCTAAAAAGGGCTCTCCCCCGTATGAATGTTGGATCCCCGTAAAAAGGGCTCTCCGTATGAATGTGCGAGAATGTAGGGTTATGAAGTGTGGAGTCTGCGGTAACACGTAGAAGGCCATGCCCCATTTCCCCGGGACAAGGTGACCTCAGCCTCCCTGTGAGGGGAGGAGGAGGTAGAGGCTATGCTCATCAGGCAGACAAAGGAACAACCCTCGTGGCAGCACCCGGGGTGAGCTCCACGATACACTCACAGCACATCACTACAGACATACACAGACGCTGTGGCCCTTTTTGGTGCAACTGGGTCCTCCTTCCGTCTATCGCGGGGGGCGAACTTTGGCGCGGGTGTAGAGGGTACAGGGGTAAAACTAGGACAGACACGGCTAGGCCGCCGGGTAGTACAGGGGCCCGGTTACGAACCAGCCATTCGGACTGGCTGCCCCATCAACCGGCGAATAATCTCCTTCGACCTAGTGTTGCCGGGTGGCGACCGGACAGGGCCGCGCTGGGTCGGGGGGGGGGGGCACCTCCGAGGCCACTACAACGTTGCGGAGCGAGCCTGCTGCGAATTGGGCGGAGGAGGGCTGATGGTTCACCAAGGGGTCACTTCGGTCACACACACATACACTACTCTCACCCCAAGTCAAATTCCATAAAATGTCGAAAGTAACAGATAGCGAGTATACCGTCTCCACTCGCGACGAGCCCCCCGGCTCAAAAGGTGACCTTGCACGGGCGTCTGGGCTGGCACAGCCTACAGGCAACACCGTCGAGATGAACAAGGATATCAAACACAAGGGGGAACAGATGGAGGTCTGTCCGTCCACTAGCGCAGACAAGGCTGACTCCCAACAGAGCCACAGCCAGTCTGCCGGACCGGTACAGACCAACGCTGTTCCCAATAAAGGTAAAAGGAGGAAGCGACTTACGGGGTCGCAACTCCAGAAAAGGCGAGCGGAGCGGGAGGCCGGAAAGGGTGCGTGCACCTCCACCGACCAGACCGCAACCGCGGCAAAAAGAACTAGGGGAGAGCTGTCTTCGGACAACTCGACTCACCGCCAGATCAAGAAGGTTAGCGGAGAAGCTGGACAGCGGGTTGCCCAGCCGGCCTACAGTCAGGTGGTGGCCAGCGAGATGAAACTCGCAGTCATCCCTGACATGTACCCGGAGGAGCGGCTCAGCGCCGAACAGGGCCTCCAGGTGGCCAGGGCGGTAGTCACAGCCATCCTTGGACACAGGGAGGGTCCAGTTAGGCCGTGTTTCACGGACAACTGGTTTCTGAGGGGTGCGCAGGTCTTCCACTGCGGCTCCTTAGAGACCAGTCAGTGGCTAAAGGAAACGGTGTCAACATTGGCACCGTGGGAGGGCGCGAAGCTCAAAGTCGTGGAGCAAAGCGCCCTCCAAAAAATGGAGAAGGTGACCTTCTACGTCCGGGGTGTGGAGAACCCGGGCGAAATGATGGAGTTGCTGGGCTGGCAGAATATCACCCTGCCAGTCCAGGAGTGGAAGGTATGCCAGTCGTGGAAGGTCAAAGAACGGCTGGCAAGGAGACAGGGGAGATGGCGGTGCGCGTGCTGATGGAGGAGACGGGGGTCAGGGCCCTTAGGGAACTGGCCTTCAGACCCTTCTGCGGAGCGGTGCGCGCACATGCCGTCTTTCATGAGAAGAAAGGTCAGGAAGGTGGGGATAGAGCGGAGGAGGCGGCCAGTGGACAGACAGCGCGGCCACCACCTACCGTACAGCAGGAGGAGGCGGCTGGAGGCATGCCAGTGCGGTCACCGTGCGGGGTTAACCCGCAGGAGACGGCTGGTGAGCCGACAGCGCGGCCACCAACCGAGGTGTACAAGGTGGAGGCGGCTGGACGACCACTGGTGCGGCCACCTACGCTGAATGCCCCACCCAAGCAGTAGGAAAAAAAAAAAAAAAAAAAAAAAAAAAAAAAAAAAAAAAAAAGGTATGGCAACAGCCAAAAAAAGGATGAAAGGGACAAAGGAACGTGCCAACAATGCGCGGGCCAACATCCCTTTTACCCAAATCAATCTGCATCACAGCAAGAGCGCCTCGGCAATATTAACGAAGAGCTTGGCTGAGATGCAAACAGGCATCGCACTAATCCAAGAACCATGGATTAATGCGAAAGGCATTGTGGCTGGACTGAGCGGTTGTGGCAAGGTGTTCTACGACAACAACACTCGTACTAGAACCTGTGTGATCCTGAAGGGACTACAGGGCAAGGCGTGGTCGAAACACTGCCACACAGATCTCACAACAGTCGTAATTAAAGTGAAAAAGAAAGGAGGCGACACCATGGAAATAGTGGTGGCATCTGCCTACTTCCCAGGAGATGCCGGAGAAGGGCCTCCGCCGAATGAGGTTAGGGCCCTGATAGAGGAATGTCATAAAGATGGCAAGGAAGTTATCCTGGGATGTGATGCAAACGCACACCACATCATCTGGGGTAGCAAAAATTGCAATAGCAGGGGGGAAGACCTGCTGGAATATGTGACCTCTACGGAACTGGACATACTGAACGAAGGGAATACCCCAACCTTCAGAAATGCGGTAAGAGAGGAAGTCTTAGATATTACTCTGGCATCAAGGGGAATCAGTCGCATGGTCTCTGACTGGAGAGTCTCGGAGGAGGTCTCAATGTCGGACCATGAGATGATACGATTCCGGCTGGAGGAAGTAAAAGGAGAAGTACTAAAATGTAGAGACCCCAGGAAAACCAACTGGGACCTATACCTCAAAAGGTTAAAAGAAAGAGTAACCGGTGTTGTGGTTACACCCACGACAGCGGAAGAAATAGAGAAAGTCTGCAGACAAATCCAGGACGCCATTGTGGGTGCCTTTGAGGACAGCTGCAAACTGAAAGAGAAAAGATGTAAAAAAGGAGCACCCTGGTGGAATCCGAAACTGGAAACCCAGAGGAGAGAGATTAGAAAATTGCTAAGGCGGTGGCGCAAACGCAAGGGAGCAGCGGATAGGGAAGCCTTTCAAGCAGCCCAAAGACGCTACAAACTTGCAATTGAACTAGCCAAAAGAGAGGGCTGGAAACGCTACTGTCAGGAGCTGGATGGGGTACCCGAGGTAGCAAGGCTAAACCGCATCCTTGCAAGGACTGCAACCAATACCTCGGGTAAAATAAGAACTCCCTCGGGGGAATGGGCAGCTGACGGTAATGAGGCGCTAGAGAGCCTGTTGGCAGCACATTTTCCGGGGCTGATAAAAGATGATCAGCCAAGCACATCACCCATACCGGAGACAATACCGGACTGGGAGACGGCTGAACTCATAATCACGGAAGAAGAGGTGAGGTGGGCTATCGGCTCGTTCGAACCGTATAAGTCACCAGGACCAGATGGCATTGTTCCAGCAATGCTACAGAGAGGAATAGACACCCTGGTGGAACCACTCATGGGCATCTATAAGGCAAGCCTCTCGCTAGGCTATATACCAAACGAATGGAGGAAAGCCAAAGTGATCTTCCTACCCAAACCAGGTAAACCGGTTTACGTGACGGCAAAGGACTACAGACCCATAAGTCTGACTTCCTTTGTCTTTAAAACCTTGGAAAGGTTAGTGGACCGTCACATGAAGAATGGGCCACTGGCTAATGACCCTCTATACCCGACACAACACGCGTATAGGGAGGGAAGATCAGTGGACTCAGCGCTAGACGAAGCGACAACTAGAATAAAGAAAGGTATGAAAAAAAGAGGGATGGTATTAGCAGCCTTCTTGGATATAGAAGGAGCTTTTAACTATACCAACGAAAGAAGCATCTGCCAAGGGGCAATGAGGCACAATGTGCCAACGAGCCTGGTAAGATGGATTAGCCGCACCCTACTTGATAGGGTGATTGAGGCGAGATGAGGTGAGGCGAAAGGAGGAGGGCGCGCAACCAAGGGTTGTCCACAAGGTGGCGTGCTCTCACCTACGCTTTGGTCCCTGGTGATAGACGAACTACTAAGGAGACTCAATGACAGGGGCATCTACGCACAAGCCTATGCTGACGACGTACTTATCCTAGTCATGGGTGACGTGGAGACTACCATAGCAGGACTGATGAGGTTTGCTTTTAGAGTAGTGACCGAATGGTGCAGGGAAGTGGAGCTATCAGTAAACCCTAGCAAAGCGGTTCTGGTAAACTTCACCACCAGGTACAAGATTAAACCACTAGGATCGATTAAGCTGTTTGGGGACGAGGTACCTCTAGCCAAGGAGGTAAAATACTTGGGGGTTACATTCGACTCTAAGCTTAATTGGAACAGACATCTGCAGACGAAGAAGAACTGCTTTCTAGCAAGCTTCTGGGCCTGCAGAAGAACCTTTGGAGCAACCTGGGGTCTCAAGCCTATAATGCTGAAATGGCTCTATACGGCCGTGCTGAGACCTAGGCTGATACATGGAGCAGTGGCCTGGTGGCCAAGATGTAGACTGAAAACAGGAGCGGCAACCCTAGACAGGATGCAAGCACTAGTTATGAGAGGCATCACGGGGGTGATGAAGTCAACGCCTCTTAAGGCACTCGAGATGGTGCTTGATCTCCCCCCCCCTGGAGCTGATGATAAGAGCGGCTGCCCTGAAGGCCAAGACTAGGTCAACAAGGGACATAGCCGAACATGAGGACACCGAACTGGTTAAGTCGGTGGACCTCGGTAACAATCAGGAACTTGACAGAACCCCCAGGAAATTTTTCTTTGATAGGAAATTTAAACTGAGGATTCAACCAAAGCAAGAGGTCAATCCGCAGGAAACAGGGGCTAGTCTCTGGTTTACTGACGGGTCCAAAAGCGAAAAAGGAACAGGAGCTGCGGCGTGGCTTAAGGGAACTAGCACAGAGCTGGTACTTTTCCTAGAAGACCATACAACGGTCTTTCAATCGGAGGTCAAAGCCATCAGGAGTTGTGTAGAGCACATGCTGGAGAAGGAATGGAGAGACCGCAAGGTCACCATTCACTCAGATAGCAGAGCAGCACTCCTAAGTGTTAGTAAAGTAGAAGTAACCTCGTTAGAAGTGGAAAGGTGCCGCAATGCTCTAGATAAACTTGCGGAAAGGTGCGACTTAGAATTAATGTGGGTCCCGGGACACTCGGGTGTTCTGGGCAATGAAAAGGCGGATAGACTCGCGAATAGAGGAGCGGCGGGAATTAGAGCAACCGAAACTAAGGCTGCCATACCGCTGTGCCACCTAGAAAGAAAAATTCAGAAATGGGTGGAAAAGGAACAATGTAAAAGATGGTACGACAGCCAGGGGTCAGACACATCAAAAGCATCATTGATGGTGTGGTACCCCGAAGCAGGAAGGCAGAGCTGATCAAATTCGAAAGAAGTGAGATCAAGCTAGTGGTGAGCTGGCTCACGGGTCACTGCGACCTGGAGTACCACAAGCACAGGATAGGAAAAACGAGTAGGAAACTCTGTAGGCTCTGTGGTGAGGCAAATGAGACCCCCGCGCACCTTTTGGGTGACTGCCCTAGACTTATGGGAGTTAGGCGGAGCGTGTGTGGGGACTTCACACTAGAGCCAAGAGATGTTAGGAACTTTAGTTTGCCGGGCCTCATAGGCCTAATAAAAAGGATTAGATCCAGCCTATAGGCAGGGGAAGGTAAGAGGTTACCGGGCTCTGCCGTTACTAGAACCCGGGGGCATAGGTACATTTGACAGGATGTCGATTCGGAATGATGACACAAGGAGGCAAAGCGCAATGGGCCTTCGGCCTACGCGCGAGTCGGCACGTCCCCGAGCAGGGGCAGCCGGTGCGTCTCCACTTTTGACCGACTATCGACTATCGACTTCCTATGGCTAGTGTAAATCTGTGTTTTGTGTACGCGGTGTAGTCTATCGGGTGTACTGGTTGCCTTTAATGTTTTTGTTTTTCTTTTAACACTTACTCTTTACATTTCATATAAACAACTTATCTGTTCTTAAGTATATTACACAGTTTCTTAATTGTTTGAGAATTTGCGTGGTTAAATTTAGGATGATGGGAGTTACAGAGGGCGGGGAATTTAATAAACAGAGCTGAGTTGAAAAAGAGCTTTATTGATGAGTTCAGCAACTTTCATACCTTCCAATAGTCAATTACTTGAATAAATGAGCAAAGATATGTAGAGCTGCAGAAGTGTAGAGTTGAGCAGGAAGTAAAGCAGTTGAGCCTTGCGGTGATAAGCAGGTGATGAGCAAAAGCAGGGGATGAGCAGGTCGAAAAAAAGCGAACAAAACTTCAAGAGAAAAATCAAGCGTCCTTTTCCTTGCAAGAGTTGTTTGAGAGAGAGAGATAGCAAGAGCGCCAGCGTTGCAACACTATCTTTTGGCGCGAAGACGCCTGAGCATGCGCGAGCGTGCATGCAGCGCCAGTCGACTCAACAGAGTAGCGACGCGCGCATGAGCGCGGTCGATAATCACGAGGGCGCGCGATTCAAACATGTAAATCGCGAACACTTAATATTAATCTGAGGATCAGATACCTTACCTCCCGTCCTCTCCTCTGCTTGGACATATTGCCTTACCTTATCAGATATGTTATATCAACCGAAAAAAAATAAATTAAAGTAATTTCTTAATTTTAAATTTTTTTGCCAAATTTTTCCTATAGCAAATTGCATTTATTACTTAAATAAAATTTTCTTGTCAGCCACTACTAAATTCAGAATTAAATTTTTCTCTAAAATTATATTTTCTTAGACAGAAGTTATATCTCCTGTATATCTTGCATATATTTATGGGTTAATTGGGAGTTGATTGGGGGGGCAACGGTTCCAGCTGTCACCTGCACCGCCGCAATTCCAGCACCCCGGACGTCGTGTCCCCGCCTCTGGAGGCGGGGTGCGGTCCTCTAATAATGGCGGCCAGACTCCACCTCTCGGTGGAGCTAACTGTCCCGGCGGCAATGCGATGTTCATAAGTGAATGTCGTGTTATAAGTGAACGTCGCGGACATGTCCGGTCTGGCAAGCATTGGGGCTTGGGTGAGGGAAAATTTCAAACATTCGAATGCTTCCTGCTGTTCCGCTTGCCAATGTCATCTAATATTGTTCCTCATAAGCTTGGTGAGTGGTACTTTATATTCAGCTAACTTCAGAATAAACCGGGAGTACCATCCGATCATACCTAAAAATCTATGAAGTTGCTTTAAATTGGCAGGAGGGGTATATTCGAGAATTGGTTTGATCTTGTCGTCGTCGGTCTTTAATCCTCCTTCATTTACGACATAACCTAGGTACTTAACCTCAGCACAACAAAACTCGGATTTTTCTCTATTTATCTGCAGGTTCGCTTCTTTAAGGGTCATTAAGACTTTACGGAGCTAATACACGTGTTCTTTGAACGTGGCAGCCACTACGATTATATCGTCAAGATATGAAAATACGTGTGGAGCCCACTCTGGACGTATAATTGTATCCATTAACTTCTGGAATGTTGCGGGAGCATTAACTAAACCCCAAAACATTTCTTTTGCGAGTGTCCTAATCTCACGGGTGCTCGCGTGAAATCGCTCGGAACAGGGGTTTTGGACTCGGAGCAATTCAGCAAAGTGAGGACAAACAACCTAATGGCTTACTCCAAAGTCTTAGGAATGAACCATTTTCCTGAGAAATAGCTAGGGGGATAGGGATACAATGGCGAAAGTCAAGTGTCCCTGAGTTATACCCGGGCAATTAAATAATAATAATAATAATAACTAAACCGTATGGCATATGCACAAATCGGAAAAGTCCACGTCCGGGAACACAGAAGGCTGTTATGTCTTTACTATCGTCATCTATAAGTATTTGATTATACGCAGCACTCAGGTCTAATTTACTTATAAAACACGCAAATCGGACATTATCGAGGATATCGTCTACATGCCTCATGGAATATGCAATCTTTTTAGTGGATCTATTCACGTCCCTGTAATCTATACAAAAGTGGAATTTTCCATTTGACTTCGGTACAATTACTGGATTACTGCACCATGGGCTGTCTGACGGTTCAATAATACCTTCTGCTAACATCCGATCTACTTCGGCGTTTGCTGTCTCTAACATTTTAGGAGAATATCGTCTGGGTCTTTGGCGAATCGGTTTGTCACCTTGCACATCAATTAAATGCATCTGGTAATAAAATTGGGGAAAGGTAATTGTTGTAGGTGAAATGAAACTCCTGGTCGGTATTGAAATTAAGTATATTTTGCTCACTTCACTTAAACACGGTCGGCCATGATCGGCGCTGAACAAATGGCGGGGGGTGTGGATGGTCGTTGATAGTCGGTCTGTCCCTCTAGGCAGCTCGAAACACAATAAAGCGCCGGGATCCGACGCGGCGCTCGATCACCAGGCCCTCAGAGCGCCTCTAGCGGGAATTATTTCAAACATCCCGTCCGCCTCGTTCCGAGAACGAATGACGAGAGAAAGGGGAGACGAAGGCGGTGAAAAAAGAAAAGAGAAGGGAACTAAAAAGGAAGAAAATGGGAATTGTGACGGAATCTGTGACAGGGCCGCCCGCCGACGCGACCCAATTAGCCACTGCCACCGGAGAGGGGTAGGTAGACAAGCTTGGCTATTAGACGAGTACACTCGCTCAGAGAAGTCTTGACGGTAACGACACTGGTGTGGTGATCCTGGCTGGGAAACACTCTGATGATTCGACCGATCGGCCAACGCCCTTGACCTTTAAGGAGAGAAGGGTCAATGATCAGGACAAGATTGCCTACTTGGTGATCCCTTTGAGGACGACTACATTTGAACCGTTGTTACAGGATGTTCAGGTATTCTCGACTCCATCGCGCCCAGAAGAGGTCGCGCATTCCTTGGAATAGTCGCCAGTGCGTGGAGTGGTCGAGATTCACATGTGGCTCGCAAGGGCGAGGAAGCGACAGCAGCGATTCACCGACGAGGAAGTGGGCCGGGGCGTCAAGATCGTCGAGGTCGCCAGAGATGAGTCCAAGAGGGCGGATGTTAAGCACGGCGTCAATACTTACAAGAAGGGTAGCAAACTTTTCGTAGGTGAGACGCCTGGTTCCGCTAAGCCGGCGTAGATGGGTCTTCATGGACTTCATCTCGGCTTCCCACAGCCCTCCAAAGTGAGGTGAGGAGGATGGGATGAACCGCCACTGAATCCCCTCTAGAGCGCGTTTGTCCGTGACAACGTTCCAGCCTAGCTCGGCCTGACTTAGCATGTTGCTCAGCTCGTCTCGGGCGCCTTGGAAGTTAGTCGCATTGTCGCTCCATATCTCGCTGGATATTCCGCGTCGTCCAGAAAACCGAGTGAGAGCTCCCAGGTAACTGGCAGTGGTTAGGTCGCCGACTAGTTCCAGGTGTAGTGCTTTGGTGCTCAGACCGACGAACACCGCGACATAGCTCTTCGAGGAACGCACCCCGCGACCCTTCGAACTCAGTACTTGAAACGGACCGGCGTAATCTACGCCGCACAGGCTAAAGGGTTGGGAGGGGGTGATTCTGGGCGCGGGTAATGGCGCCATTACTTGAGTCGACGGACGGGATGTCGTTCGTGAGCAGATTACGCAGCGCCGTATATAGTCTTTGACTCGGGCTCGTCCACGGACTAACCACGCACGCCGCATGGCATGGGCTTAGCTGATACAGAATCCACCGTGGAATGCCTTGACGTGGGCCCAGTCGATAATGAGCCGAGCCAGATGGCACCTGCCGTCCAGTATCGGCGGGTGCCGTTCCTCAAAGGACAGGCGCGAATCTTGAAGCCGCCCTCCGACTCATAAAGTGCCGGCGACATCGATGATTGGAGAGAGGGTCCTGAGGGGACTCGACTTACTGTCAGTTCGACCTCGCTCGAGGCCCTTGATCTCGGCTTCGTAGCATCGTCGCTGGCTCCACCGGAAACATTGAAGGAACTCGTCTCTAATTTCGCTGGCCGTGATGGGGCTCAGTGCTTGCGGCCCGTGAGGATCCAACCTGCGTCGAATAAGTCGCCGACAGCGCACCAGGGTACGGAGGAGTCGGGTAAGGCAGGAGAAACCGGCCACGATGTCGGCTTCGGCGTTCTGTGTCGCGAGACAGCTCAGGCGAGTGGTCGAATCCTCCAAACTCGGCAGTGGGCCCTTGTCTACCGTTGTCAGCGATGGCCACTGATCAAACGACTTCGACAGCCAAGCGGGTCCAACCCACCAGAGTTGGTCGCGAGCGAGTACAGCTGGAGTATTCCCTCTCGTCGCGACGTCCGCTGGGTTATCGGTGGTCGGAACATAGCGCCAATGTCAGTCTGGCATCATCTCCTGTATGCGACTCGCGTAGTTGTCGACCAAATGGTTGCCGGGCGGTCTGTCAGATCTGATCCAGTGTAGGGCGCTGCTTGAGTCGCTCCAACTACAGCATTCCTGCGGGCATATATCCAACTTGTGCGAGAGGGTTTGGAGAAGTTGCGCGGTCATCAAGTTCGAGGCGAGGAATCGTCATTCTGGAATTTGGTTGATCGGCGCGGTTCAGACTCTTGAGCGACACCAGCCTTGTTTTGGCCATTACGAGAGTGATGGAGACGGATCCATCGGTAGCCTCTGTGCGCAGATACACAACGGCCGCCATGGCGCGATTGCTGGCGTCGGCGAACGCATGCAGTTGTGCGCAGACGCGTGGAGTCCAATGGAGCCAACGGTGCAGAGCTATGCTTGAGACGTCCTTGAGATTTGATCTGAAGGATGTCCACTAATGAGCTAAGGATGGGGAAAGGCTGGCAATCGAACACGCTAGAGATCCTGCATAAACATCTTAGCTGTGATTACGACGGGCGACAGCCATCCTGCGGGATCAAAGAGGCGGGCGATCTACGATAACACTTGGCGCTTGGTCAAGCGGTCGTCGCCTTTGATCGCGGGAGCTGCGAACTTCAGACAGTCGGTGACGGGGTCCCTTCGAATGCCGAGCTCGTTGACCGGTCCTTCGGAGGCGAGGTGAAACCAGTCAGGCCTCAGCCGATTTTCTGCAGGTATGACGTCCAGTAGTCGCTGATCGTTGCTCACCCAATCCTGAGCTCAAATCTCCCTAGTTGCAGCAGTTGGATGAGCTAGTTGCGCTTGTCTAGGGCGTCCTCGACGAGGTCATCTCCGGAAAGGAAGTCGTCGTCATACAGGTCGTTCTTGATCGATCGGACGGCCTTTGGGAACGCGTGACCCTTGTCGGTGCAGAGTTGCCCTAAGGTTCGTCTGGCAAGGTATGGCGAAGGGGACTCGCCGTAAGTAACCGTTTGAAGCGCAAAGTGCTTCTCCGGTTGCTCTGGAGACTCGCTCCAAATAATTCGTTGGAGGTGGGTGTACTCTTGGTTAACCCTGATCATGCGGAACATCATCCTGATGTCCGCACAAAAGGCAACCTTCCATTTCCTCCATCCGGTGACGATCAATGGAAGGGAGCTCTGCAACTTGGGCCCTGATCGCAGCACGTCGTTCAGGCATCGCCCCGATGACGTGGGGTAGGGTGCGTTGAAGACTACTCTCAATCGTCGCCCGCAGTCCCTCATCTGCCATATCCCGTGGTGGGACATGAATTTCGCAAATTCGGCTTGAAAGCCCTGATCCCGACGCATGCGCTCGTGTCCTGAATGGAGGACCTTCCGGGCATTACTCAGACTCTCCCAGAGAGAATTCAGCCATCCTGGTGCCGCCTGGTCCTCCGAGTCGCCCGCCATCGTGGCCATCAGACTCAGGCGCTTTAACCGAGGGGATTACAAGAGAGAGAGAGAGAGAGAGAGAGAGAGAGAACTGAGCGCGAATAGCACGCTCGATTTAATAAGAGAGAGACATACGCTGTGCGGCACCCAACACGTGGGTGGGGCCCTTAATTGCTGTCTTTACTTCTGTGGACAATTTCTTGAAACTTTTAATTTCTTGACTATTAACACTCTTCAACTTATTTTCTAACTTAAATGCTATTTACATCTTCAAGAGATTTCCTGCCTGTACTATCTGTACATGGTGTCGGAACATCTGAAGAGGGGTTACTATCTAATCTGGTTATCTCTACCTTTATTTTTTAAGAGGAGGGAACCGTATGATCAACCATAGGTTCTTCAGAGTCCTGCCCTTTCTTAACCTTTGGAGAGCGTGTAGGGATACTCTGTAATGTACTCCCTATGATTTAAAACATCTACAGTCCTTCTGAAACCAGGGGTAATCTGACAATCTGATACTGCGAGATTTGAGCCTGTGGTTTCTCTGTGACCGGAGCATCGGCTCTTTTTACTCCGGTTGCGGGACGTTTCCCCGCAATTTAGACATACACGGTTTACACTTGCTAATCGTGATGTTCGGTGTACCACAACCAAGGCAATTAATGCCCTTAGGACACTCCTCTCTTCAATGACCCAGCTGACCACAGCGGAAACATATTTCGTACCGTTTTCGTCGCTGTACTGCATCTTCTTGTGTATTGGCTCCGATGGTGTTAGGACTTGGGGCTCCTATTTCTTGAGTATTTCTCGGGACTTGTTGGTGTGGTTGGACGTTCTGGGGCTAGTGGTGTTCACAGAATTGCTATTTCCTCGTTGTTTCTTCTGGTTATTCGCGGAAGTAGGTTTCTTCACTTTGCTGTTGTCCGTTACGGGGGCCACAACGGGACTGTCTATTGATCGTGTAGTATTGATATCCTGAAACACATCGTCAGGCTCCAATGCCGCTATTCGGGGAAATCGTTTGCTCTTTGGGGGAACATAGGTCTGAAAATAACCATTCTTTGGGGGCTTGAAGGTGGCCGATACGCTCTTGCCTGTAGTCTTCGGGCTTCTTCCTTCTTTCCAAGGCGTTGTAATTCTGGAAAGGTGGTGAATTGCTTACGGGTGAATCGTTCTGCATAACTAGGATGTAAATTATTGTATGCACGATCCAATTGATCCTTCAGACACATCTCTGGTTTTCGCTGGTCTAAAAGCGTTCGAAACTTGGAAATAAAATTGGATACAACCTCATATATTTCATCATCAATGATAGCCGCTAGAGCTACCGCAATATCTCTGATGGAGAATTGATTAGCGATGACGCAATCTAGCAAATTCTGAAGAAAAGTTTTTGGCTCTGCCTTCTTATTTCCTTGAAATCGATGTGCTAATTCTTCAAAATTTCGTTTACCCTCTTCTCCCGGGCCATAAATGAACTATCTAAATTATACAGATTGATTGAAATATGCTTGTGAATAGGGAAAAACGTGGGGGTATGGAGTCATTGCGGAGGATCTGATAAGAACACCTAGAGGGTTGTTATTGATAATCATAATTTTGGGGTAATTCGGGTAGTAGTAGTAATTCGGGAACTGAGTAGTTTTCATAATTATTCGCGGCTCTATTTAAATTATGGGTTATGGAAGAACTTGGTAAATTACTCGATTTAGGATGGCCATACACTGGACCATAACGATGTACCGGTTGAGCTTGTGAGTTATTGGGTGGCGCCGTTGTATATGTACCCGTCGAAGTCGCTGGTACTGGCAGAACTGTTCTTTCCGTTGGTCCACGCAAAATACTGGGCTTGTACTGGAGTGCGGTCGTTATCATCTGGCGTGGAGCTATTCCTACGGTAAACGAGGGCGCGGGTGAAATTCTCTCTCGAATGATCTCATTGACCTGTCCCAGGCCACTAATCCAATTGCTAGGATGCGTTATTGCCAATCCACGGTACGATGTTTCATTTAACCTGAGTCTTTCTTGATCGAGTGAGAAGATCTGGGTGATCTCTATTGGCTGTCCCTGCGTCAGCTCCACGGAATGGATCGAGCGTGCTATTCGCGCTCTGCTATAATCGACTCATCGGGAACCTCGTGGACTGAGCTTGAGGATTCATATTAAGGCTGTAAAGTCGGTACAATACTTACTCGCCTCGCCTCGGTGGAGACGGGGAATTGTGATTCAGCCTGATCCCTTAATTCAGTATCATTTGTTCGACGCTGGTCCTCATTTACTCTGCTTTCGACATGTAAGGTGAACGTAGAGGACGGGGCACGCATGGATATTGGATCTTGAAAGGGTCCCATAGTCTGTATTTAAAATTGGCATGGGCTCAGTGGTCGCTCGTGACGAGTCACCCGCGGATGGAGCTCCTGCGTCTACGGGACCAGGTTGAGATCTTGGCGAATCCTCCGAAAAGGATGAACTTAAAAACTAAATTCCGTTGCCAATCTAATTGTTCATTCCAAGGGGCCGCGTTAGGACCTTAGTAACGTCGCATCTCGCTGCACTCCTACCTATCCCGGAGGATGTCAATAGTGCAACCCACATTAAGCCCATGTCGCATAGAGTATTAAAAAATTCTTCCGTCTGATAATTTATTTAAAACGTTCTTAATAATGGACGCTCCTGCCTCTGAATCTACAGCTATTAAATCTCTAGAGGCGTTCAACTCCGACGCAATACTCGTTTCCAAGTCCGACATTTTCCTTACAATAATTTAAGAAATATAATAGAGATAACACGTTATGATGAGGGATGAATTTCCTGTAGAGCCTGTATTTCCAGATAAACAATAAAATAATCTCTAATTTCTAATCTCAGGATTTTCCCATGTAGTACTCTATATTACCCAACAGGTACTATTACTAAGATCAGTGATCATATACAGTAATAAAAAATTGTAAAAGCCTATAAATTTATACAGCAAGCAAAAAAAAATAAATTTGTCTGTAACTAATTTCCCACAAGCAAGCAAAACCATGAAAAGTTAACTAAAAATGTTACTAGGCCAAAACAAAAAAAAAAAATTAACAGCCAAAAAAAGTTACCTTAACAATTAGCAAAATATCGTATACAAAAAACTATTAAATTTTTCTTTCCTCGACAACGACTTATTAAAACAACAGAAAAAAACAACTAATTAATACTATGAATCATTCCGTGCTAAGCTAGTCACTCGATAGCTTTAAGTTTAATCACGTACACAGATAGATTTGTCTGTCCACAGCTGCAAACTCTTTGCTGTGTAACTACAAACTCTCAGTAAGTGTAACAAGGGCTTGGAAAAATTCTTTAAAGTTAATCAAGTGAATATTTCCAAAAATGTGCTAGCCGTTAGAGCATTAAGCGTAACAGGGCATATGGATTGACTAATGCTTCAAAACAAAGCAAACCAAACAATCAAGCAAATATGATCTTGAGCCAGTAGTGGTGTGGGAGGTTGTTATACATATGAAACATGTGCAAAATAAATCAGCATGACATATAATGAAAAATATTACCAGCATCAAAGCATATGGATAAGAACAGCCAAAAAATAATTAATTAATTAAGCAATTGACAAGAAAATTATAATTTAAGTATTACCTTTTTAATAAACTTGGTATCTGGTAAGGTGGTAATATAATGCAAATTCAATATTTTTAACTTTTTGTTGATATTTCGAAGAAAACTATTTTAAATTAAATCGCCTGTTATTCAAATACGAGGCTAGTAACAGTAATAGATTTTATCGCGTTCCAAAATGGCCGCCAAGAGTCCTCCTGATGATATCGTGCTGTATGTGCGATCCCGTGAAAATTTTCGACAACAAAATTCATCTTAGAATTTTGTGTCGGCCCCACGTTGCTTCGCCATTTGTAACGTGCAGCTGGGGATTAGGGCTGAAGTACTAAGAATACACTGTTTAAGAATAAAAAGAAATAAGTACTTTTATTACTGGTCTAAAAAAAAAAGAAATGATACACTAAATGCCCGTAGCCGATACGGGACTTAACAGGGCGGCAGTCGCGATTACCAAGGAGTCGCGACACTCCTGTTCTACACGCTAGCACACACGCACAATTCGGCACGACCTCGTCAGGATGGGAAGAAAAGGGTAGGGTATCTCTAGCCTGTAGCCGCTCTCGTGGTCGCTCGCTCGTCCTCTCGTGATGCGTACATCTCGGCTGCCTCACATGGAATGTACCTCCTCCTCCTCCCTAGAGGCGCGAGCTCCACCGAACTTCTCGCGGAGCCGCCGAGATCGTCCGCACGCAGCGCTGACGTGGATCGTTGGGAGCGCTAGTGGTGTGGTGCTGGAATCAGCTGTGGCCTCGTGGTAGACGTCCACGTCCGCCTCGCCTCTTGTAGATTTCATCCGAAGGAGATAGTGGAGACCCACCAGCAGGGCCAATGCAGGGGATCAGGGCACATTCTTGCAGTTGGGCTCGTTGGTAATTTCTCATGTGTTCCGTTATCGTAGTCTGTCAGCTGATAGTTTTACTCGTTGTTTTGTGGAGTACGGGACCCTTCTGTCTCTGTAGCGGTAGAACAACACCACGGTTGTTAATGGTTGTTTCCATGACTTGAAATATAGGTCAACCTAACCTCTCGCTGTGATGGTATGGTTATTCTTCTCCTTGCTATTACCCTGCTATGCACGTTATGCTGGCCCTTATTGGTGTTTTTATTCCTACATTAGGTTCACACTCCTTGGATGATTTTCCCTCTCGGACAGTGCAGGCAGTGAACGTAGCCAACATCTTCTTCGGTTTCTTTGCAGCCTCCTTTGCATCTTCTTCATAGTGCTGCGAGATACTTTAGTGGGGTGTGCGGGTGGGATTTTGTGAGGGTTGTAGGGCCTTTAGTGAGGTTTCAGGGAAAGTGCCGTGTAGTGTGTGTGTTTAGCCTTTATTCGGGTAGGTAGGTTAGCTATATTGGAGATCTCTCCACAGTTTACACGCCTACTCTCAGGACTCCATGTGAGGGCTTTTCGGTTGCTTCTCGGACTAGGCAAGTTTTGTACGGGCAGCTAATCTGCCCCGTTACAAATTAATTAAAATAATTTAACAATTAAACAGGTACCTTATCTTTGGTGCTATGTAGGTATCTGCATTAAAAATAATATTTAATCTCCGTCACAGCTCGTTTATTAAAAAGATTATTAACGTATATGCAGAATACAAGTTAATACCCAGCCAGTTAGAATTACCAGCAGTTTTACAGGAATTTTGCTGGGATCAATCGTATAAATATGACTTAATCCACTGGAGGAAAGATCTAAAGAACCTTAGAGATATTGTGTATAATGATATCGAAGAGTAGAATCAAAGTAATCATCTTCCTGTCTGTGTGCTCCAAAGCTTGTTTACGATCGTCAAGAAGACATCTTAGCTTTGGAGCAAGCCATGGAGCATATTTCTTATTAGGGCAAACCTACTCAACAGCTGACAGCTGTTCAATGGACAAGAGGAGCTCTAAATTTAGCAATATGAGTGCTTCCTCCAAACATTCGGAAGTCGACGATATATCAGCATTCAAGGTCGCCATAATCATTTTACAGCTATATTCACCAAACACATCGTGCAGTGACCCGATGTTTGCATTGGAGTCTTCGGCAATTACTAGTTCATGCACGTCATATGTAAACGTGTAGCTATTGTAGTATTCGTTTAATAAAGCCATAGGAAATTAAAATTATTTTATGTATAAAACTCTTCAAAATCGCGGGAAATGGGTTAACATCATATTCAACTTAATTCAAAGCTGAAAAAAAATTTTTTAATCAACAGTGAGAAAGTTTTTTTTATATATTTTGATTTACTGAATCTAAATTAGGTGTTAGAATTACAAAATGCATGTATTTGTAACTTTATACGGGGCTGTTGCGCAATAGGATGCAGCAGGCATAACGAAAGATTAAAAAATAATACGTAAATATGCAGCGAAGCGCTTTTTAAACTCTCTCGAACTTTAACACAGGCGTTGAAATAACATATTCGACGTTTGAAATTAATTAATTATTCCTATGTGATTTTTATTACTTAAATTAATAAACTTATAATTTATTTCAATCTTAGATATTATTTAATTCACGTATACGATGCCCAAAAGAATATGCGGGCTTTATTTCTTTCAATAGGAAAAGATGCTCCGCGTTTAAAGCTGTTGGAGTAACTATATTTACAGAATTATATGCCTTCATTCCTGACCTTAATTATAGTTGTATTATTTCTCAAAAAAATCAATAATTAAAACTTATATTACAGGAAATTTTGAATAAGCTACCAAGTTATTATGAACAAAAGAAGCTGGAAAAATAAAAAACTTATCTGCACGATAAGGAATATAAATCCTTTCTCTATTATATTAAAATGTTTATTCAAGGTTTTTTTCCGACCATCGAAAGTTCCTACATAAATGATTCTTGCAGATAATTGGATCATTGTTTTATGTCGTCCACCAAGTGCGGGGTGTATTGTTCGTAAACAGAAAGACGTACTGCGCGCGGGCTCGACGTTTTTTTGGGATCATCTTGAGGAAGTTTATCGACGTCGAGTGCGATAGCAAGGAACTGTAATGGCAGCAGCAGCAGTAGCAGCAACCGTAGCAGCGAATGGAACGAGAGAGTGCTAGAGACAGTAAGAGCGTCGAGAGTCTGTCGGCCTTCGTTAAGGTAAGAGGAGTTCGCGAGTTATGGACAGACGTGTTAGGATATCTCCTCAGACTAGCGCTGCGCAGCGTGCACATGTGTGTGTAAGTGTGTGGGCCCAGTTAAAAATAGAAACGTTGAATTCAACATTGAAAGTCAACGTTGATTATAAACATTTCGCAAGTTGAAAAAACGTTTATTTTTCCATACTTGTAATTTTACCGGTTTAATAAATCAATAAAATAATTATTAAGGTTAATTGCAGCCTCCTTCGCATTTTCTTCACAGTGCTGCGAGATACTTTAGTGGGGAGTGCGGGTGGGATTTTGTGAGGGTTTAGGGAAAATGCCGTGTAGTGTGTGTGTTTAGCCCTAATAAATAAAAAAAATCATTATTAAAGTTACTTCACAACGGGCGAAATCCGACGGTTGACTAATAAAAAAATTTAAATCAATATTTTCATTCTGTTTCTACAGAAATTTTGTGGCTAAAATTATTTGGCATTCGATATAATTTTCCATAACCAGGAAATATCCTATATAATTCCTATATAATCCTATATAATTCCTGTAATCATGAAATATGCGATGCATCAAAAATATTTCTTACAAAAACTAGACAAAAAAAATTAATTATGTTCTTACGACCTTACTAAAACATTTAAGAACTTTGTGAGTATTCGGGTGCGTTCGGACCACATTTATTTTGCGCATCCGTTTACTTTAACCAACGCTGAACATGGGAGATGTATTGAAATCATAGTGCGGCAATAAAATTAGATCATTTATTCTTTTATTCTTTCGTCTCATTTTTCTTATCAGTTTTTCAGAACGGCTCATTTATCTCATTCAATTGTTCTCTAGCCCGAATCCTGGGTACTGTCGCTCTCCAAAAGAGTTGAGTAATTGGTAGACACAGACAAGTAGAAACAGCGGCATGAGCATGCATAGCAAACTCATACACTTAGCACACGAGTATAAAACTGTGTTCTAAAATTGCCGAATGGCTTTGTATCCAAAAGGTTTTTTTAGAGTCCCTTATTTATTTATTTTGCCCTTATGCCCTAATTTGTTACTGGACAGTAAGATACAATAGTATATTACGTATCTAGCCCTATATGATAAGAAATGTCTCAGGTCACATGTGATTGTCGACCGAGGCTTTGCGGAAAGCGTCAACTTTCTGCTCGCTGTATTTTTTAGCCTAGGATCGTAGAAAAATAGTATACATATATCTTTGCTAGTACAAAAAGAAAATTACATATAATTTGAAACATTTATTGCACTGAGTGACACAAGTGGCATAAATATTATTATAATTGTTATCAATACGTTTCACTTCAAATAGCATATTTTTTTACTGTTTTTAATTGTTTGCTTTATAATTAATATTTTCGCATATTCTTTTCAGGTTAAGCAATCTAAAAGACTTTCACTCAGATTCACAACAAGACTGTTAGAATTAATTGATACAGCCATCTTTGATTTTTTAATAGACAACGGTGACCGTCATCATTATGAATTCGTACAAAGTAATTCAAGCGAATCCAGCATTTTACTAATTGATAATGGCAAAAGTATTGGTAATCCTGATGTTGATCATATTGATATATTAGCCCCATTATATCAGTGCTGTGTGTTAGTAAATGAAAAAAATTATTTATTTACGATCTCTTTAGACATAATTATTATGCATTTTTATAATAAAATTTAATATTTTTTTATAGAGTTAACAAAAAAACGTGGGAGAGATTACAATTATTTAGTGGTGGATCGCTTAGTTATGCTTTAAAACAATTATTAATTAACGAAGCTTTGTCGGCAGATGTTTCTCCATTAATTACTGAAGACCATTTAAATGCTATCGACAGAAGACTTTTGACTGTATATGCAGTTATTGAGTTGTGTTTGAAGCAGAAAAAGTTAATTTCCAAAGTAATTATTAATTAGTAACAAAAAATAATTATGTAAAGAAAATAATTAATTGTATTTTTTGTATGTTGGTTCAATATCATATTAACATAAACATTCTATTTCTTGTCATATTGTGTTTTCTTCAATATTATTGACAAAGATAACAATCAATAAATTAATAATAATTTATTCTCACTGCAAAATATAAGCTAATTAACACGCTGAATATGTAATGTAATTTGTTATAGATAAAAATGAATAAGTTATCCCTATTCAAAAATCATACGTAAGATCTTACGTAAGTTCTTACGTGAGATCTTATGCCAAAATCTGATTGAAATTATTTTATTTATAAAGGACTAAACACCGGGCAAAATGTGGATAAACTCGTTATTAAAGATTTTTTTCCAGATGCGGAACTTAAAAATTTTGCTACACATCTGAAAAAAAGTCCCATCGAAAAAAATCTTTAATAACGTAAGATTTTTCAATAGGGGTAAATACGTAATTCAACGGGATCTTATGCCTAAAAATAAAAAAAAATTATTATTTGGTTATATATGTGCTTCTGAACGTATGAACAAGTTTTTGTGCAATAATTTTAAAAATCCAAGAAGTTAGATTTCAAAGTAAAAAACTAATCATCACTGTCTGCATATCAGTCAGATTTTAATATCAGCCGGCAAAAATAATCCTAACGTATCCTTGGCATGATTGTGGTGGCGCCAAGTACAGTGAATTATGTATCGTCGTTTACTTTTGAGTAGATCTAAGCTCATTTTCATCTTGACGGCGCGTCGGCGGAGAACGAAAGGGGAAGAGCCGCCGGATGAGGAGCCCGCTCGACTCGGGAGATGCAAACCATAGAGTCGGAGTTGCCGAATTTTCGTTCGTCCAATTCATAGGAAAATTCAAAATTTATAAGCCGATCTTATAAATGTACTTCTCGTAGTCCTCGTTTTTATAGCCGGATGCGCGTTTTCGCTGGGTGAATTTATCGCCGCATTACGCGCGGCAATCGCCCGCTCGCATGCAAACCACCGCGCACAACCCGTGCGCATCCGTCGCCGACGCGCTTGCAACGGCGCTCCCCCACCACGCGCCTCGCTGGCGAGATAGCGGCTGCCCCCTCTCCGCCTCGCAATCCGTCGGAGCTGTTGAGCGAAACAGCATAAAAGGAGGAGCGAGAGCGCCAAGCTGGCAGTCGCGAATCAGACAAGCCAGCGAGAGGAGCTCCCGAGGAGGACCACCGGAGCCGCCGATACCCACCGCCGGAGACACCGGTCCACCCGCGGCCGGGGCCACCCGTCCCGGCGCGACGTTCCGCGGCCGACGCCTATCCCCCCCCCCCCCCCCGCCTTGATCCAGATAGGGACTTCCTTTAAATAAAACGCACTATATACCATATTTTTATAGCCTTTTTTCTTCTTTCTCTGTCTCCCCTTTAAGACGCTCCCTGGTTACACCAGCCTTTATCAAGGCTCCTTCCCTCGCTGACAAACAGCCTGTTTGAAGGCTTCGCGGGTCCTGGAGACCTCCGCCTCCGGAGACGATCAAACGCGCGCGTTCCGGCTTCCTCTACGTTGAGGAGGCTTCACTCCCAGGGGAGACGCATGGCTATTGACCTGCGGGTATCCGGCCGAAGGGGTTTGCCTGGGGCTACTCGCCGCGGCTAGCAGCCCGACTAGGCGGTCACCCGGACCCCGTTGCCGGCAGCCACGAGCATTCCTCGGGACGCGCGTCGCAACCCCGGAGAGCAGGAGCGGCAGTGAAGCTGGGATAAATTCCTGGCTTCCTCTTGGACTTACCACCAACGGCTTGCGGAAGGCACGCTCGAAGCAAAGACAACGCCCGCGGCAAACGGCGCCGGGAGAATACTCCCTGGCCAGCCTAAAGTTTCCCGCGGCGTTTTTCTTTGTTCTTTAATTTTTAAATCTTCCCTCGGCCCGCAGCGCTCCCCCTTGCAAATGCATAAAAGGGAAGCGGGAGGGCCACGGCATTCATTCGGCCCGCGGTACTCGAGCCATACGCATCAGTACAAGCAGCACAGCTCCCACCGGAAAACCCCGTATCGGCTCTGAGCGGCAACAACTTCGGCGCAACAGGCGTCCGCAGCCCAACCGGGTCCGGCGCAGGAGGACCACTCCGCAGCCGCCATCCCCGCCGTGCACTCCACCTTCGGCTGAAGCAGCGGCAGAGGTCCCTGCGGGATTCCACCCGGCACCGGAGGCGCAATCACCGGACCCTCCTGTGATAAGGAGTGTGGTGATCCGGGTCCAAGAGCCAACCTCGGCCCCTTCGACCCCGGATCATCCAGTGATCCACATCCCGGAGCCAACGGAGCCTCTTCCCGAGGCCGCGGAGATCCTCGCGGAGCTGGAGGAGCTCTGCTCATCCCCGGACGGAGAGACAGTAGTCCTTTGTCTCTTTCCGGAGAGCAGGGAGCTCGCCAGCCCCAAGCCTTAGGCGGTCTTCAGGAAGCCCACGAGGCCTACACCATTCCGGCTGCCAGCCCGTCCGACGCCTCTCAGCGGCGAAGCGACGACTGGCTCTCCCCACCGCCGGCCAAGGGAGTTCGTTGTTCGTGACAAACGAATTCCCCAAGAGCCGAAGCGCCAGCAGGAGGCGCAGCTTGCGCCGTTTGCGGCCTTCCAAGCTGAAGTCGCCGGAACGAGAAAACCGCCCGCCTTGAACAGTCCTTTTTAGGACTCCACGTTTTTCAAATCGGCCCTTTTCAGGGCCACCAATCCTTCTTGATACGCTGGATCGAGGCTTTTTTAATAACCTCTCCCGTAATCGCCACTCCCCATTGTCGTGCCATACGACAAATTATTGCATTGTTCCGGGAGATAACATTTTCCAGTGTCTTGTATTCCAATATCTTGAGGTAGAATTGTCATAGACCGAGAAAAAAATTTAGTTGGAACAATGACCGCGAGGACAATAAATAGCAGCAACTATCTTTTTTTGTTATTTTAACATATTAGAGGCAGTTAATTAAACAGACGGCAATATTTTTGAAACAACAGATATAAGAAGTTCATTCAATGAACTAAAGGTAGTTAACTGAATAGACTAAAATGTTACTGAAACAACAGAAATACGATGTTAATTTAATGATCTAGAGGCTATTGATGGATCGACTACAAAGAAATAAAAATAACACAATTATATTTTTTATTCAATCATGTATGGTATCACTTTAACTAACTGCATATATAAAAATAAATAAAAAAAGAATCTCGATTTCATATTTTTGGTTATTTGTAATATCGTTATCGTAGAATGGCCTGGAAACTTTCGAAGAATTTGAAATACAGTGAAGTTTTGTGGAAGTAGAGGATTACATTTTTATGTTATCAGTTACCTTATAATTAAATCTTTCGTAAGCCATACACCTAAAGCTAATATCGCACGCATGTTTTATTAAATAATACATATCATTAAACGCATCGCTTGCATACAATGTTAGAACCCTACGACTTAATTGTCCTTATATACTAACTGAGACGTTTCTCAGCCGCTTGCGAGAATAGCCGAACTCTAGCGATTATTTAAAAACGTTATTAGCTATGCTGCGATATAAATTCGAGAATTCGAGAACCATCGGAATGTAAACAAAAGTCGTGCGCCGGTCACCAACGTCGCCGGCTCTTTCGCCTACCGCGCCCCCTTTCCTCCCCTTATATCATGTAGTATATTTAAGCTTATATAGACACTTTAACAATTTTAGGGATGCGATACCATTTACTTCCCTAGTTTAATGTGATTATTATTAATATAAAATGAACTAATTCATTATCACATCGATCGTTAATATTTCGTTGATTTGCATAATTAAAAGAACAATGTTCGTTGATTTAATAGAAAAATCATTGTTACAATTAAGCGATAGTTTCTTTTAATAGAATTATTGTTTATTGAAAGAAACTTATTTATTAAATGAATACATTTTTTTATTTACTTTAATATTATGTAATATTCACTTAATGAAAATATTTATTAAATTAACCTCTGTACTATTCTTTTAGTAAAAAATATTTTTATTTTAATATAAATATTGAAGTCATTTTAATAAAAACGTATTACAATAATTTCACGAAAATATTTACTATACTAATGATGGATGCGTTTAATAAAAAAAAATTTGAATTAATCCAATAGATTTTTCGTTCAGTTAACGGAACAAGGGCAGTTGTTGCTAATTATTGTCCTCACGGCCATTGATCCAACTAAATTTTTTTCTCGGTGTATATGCGATAACTCCTGGGCCTAAGTGTAGTGTCAAATGTCCGCCATTTTATGTTTACGGTAATAAAAATTCTTGAGTATTTGATCCCTCTATTAACTCTTAGATGATTTTCCGTAATTTAATTATTCCTTTTCAAATGTCGAAGCTTCGTTACCTTTAATAGACGCGACATACTTTCTCGTAAGATACTAACTTAGAATCTCGCTCATACGTTTATGGAATTTTTGTTCATTGTGGAAAATTTATAAAATTATTATTTCTTATTTTCCCTTATCAAACTCTTTGACTTGATGTCATTCTTGGTGAAATAGTTGTTCTTAAGCCAGCGCTTTGCCCGCATCAGATCTCGAACCAGACCTGGCTTACTAGACCATGCGATAAAAGATGTCGAGAGGCCTTTAGGAAACACCAAGCTGTCCACCCCGATCCCATCGCTCTCCCCGAAAAGGGCTCATAATGCGAGTGCCGAAGATATTCTCCCCACGTAGTGAAGGAAGAACGCTGGCGAGGAACAAGTGGGCAGTGTTGTCGAGGATTTCCTGAGAAACCACCAATCCACTTTGAAAAATTTTACTATCACCTCACTTCGCGTCATTTTTGAGTTTATGTAGGTGAGCAATAACGGAGCACTCTATCGCAGCGTGGACAAGCTTTGAGTCACATTTGAGATTTTTAGTATTCTTGAGAAGCAGCTTCGTTTCATGCTAGTTGCTCTTAACACATCAGTTTAATTTATATATGAATATTTAAATTAAGTCAAAGATTTATTGCATTTTTCAGATGCATTGAGTTCAATGACGTGTGAGAGGGAGAAAGATGGACGTATCCTTCCGTGCTAGGTCGGCCGGGGTTTGCACCTCTCTCTCTCTCTCTCTCACAAGGATGGAGATTCGGGGGTTTTTACACATGTTTGGGAATACGTGTGCAATAGTCCCCAGTTTCCCCTTTCCTTTGTGGCCTACACGCACTACTACTCTTTGCGCTTGGCTGCTTCACTGCACTCTCTGCTCCACTGCTTCCAACCTGTAATAGCTTACTCGCTTTACCTACCACTCCTACTTATTTATTGAGCCCTAGGCGCCTTGTAGACGCCGCCGGGTCACGAACTCCTCGCTCCGGCTGAGATATCGGTTTCCCAGGGTAGGGGGTCCTCCCGAGACTACCACGTACACGTGGCAATGGCTGCACGCCCCTTCGACGACGCGGACTCAGCTACTCACTTGAGGTAGCCAGTGCACTCGCGATTTGCTGAGAATCAGCCTCACCCACCACCTTACAACACACCCAACTTTTAGAAATTAAACACAAAACTCTGGTGACTTTTCTCTAAAAGATATATTGCCTTCTGGCTTAGGGAAATACACTTGTCGTTGGATATGTGTGCGCGGCGCGGGATTCGAACGCGGGAATTTCGGAGGGGAGAATACAATAGTTATTACTGGAAAGTAACCCTTGAGAGGGTATACGCGGGGCTCACCGTCTCTACAGAATTCTCCGTCTCTACTCTCTCAACTACTACTCTCTCGACTCGCTAATCTCAAAACAAAACTATAAAGTGCGTCCGGCTTCTACAATAGCTTTCAGCTGAATGGTGTGGCGTCGCGGAAGTCTTCTTCGTCGCAACGCTGGCCCTTATTCTCTCTCACTCGCTCTTACTGATTTTCCCTACTCTTTTCCCTCCCAAAGGGTGTTCTCCGCGGTCCGCGTCTTTCCGCGCTGATCGACTTCCGCCCGCACCGACGATACGCGAGACAATTGGCTGAACGAAGTCAAAACAGCCACTCGATCTTGTCTAACGCGAACGCGAGCGCGAGTTAAATCCAAGAGCAGCGCGACGTAATTCTTGCGCGAACGTTGGCAGCCTGCTCGACTCGCCAAACTCGTCAAGCAGCGCCAGTGACGCTCTCTTAGCCTGACCAGCAGTTCGTCCACGACCAGGGACCACTCCGTGGGTGAGAGAACACCACCCTGTGGACAGCCGCTCCACACCCTGCCGCCTCCAGTCGCCGACCCCCAATGAGCCTCCACCACTCTTCCAGTTAGGGAGCTATGTTGCCACCTAATAAGAGACCTGGGAATACCATGTCTCTCCGCACCCCGGCATATACTCCTTCCTGTCGTTAAATTTAAGGCACCTTCTACGTCCAAGAATGCAGCTAGTACCATGCCTTTATTTCTCATCCCCTTCTTGATTCTAGTGGTTACCTCGTCAAGTCCTGATTCCACTGACTTCCCCTCTCTGTAAGCATGCTGCGCGGCGTGCAGAGGGTGAGTTGTTAGGGCACCATCCATGATTCCTCGGTCCACTAGTCTCTCTAGGGTCTTAAGCATGAACGACGTCCGACTAATTGGTCTAAAGTCTTTGACGTTTTCATATGCCTGCTTACCAGGTTTCGGTATAAAGATGACCTTAGCCTTCTTCCATTCGGTTGGTACATAACGAATCGCCAGATAAGCCTTATAGACTTTTATCAGCGGTACCAACAGTAGATCCACTCCCTTTTGCAGTAGGGCTGAAAAAATGCCGTCGGCCCCTGCTGCTTTATAGGTTTCGAAAAAGACAATGGCCCATTTAACCCTATAGCACGATATTAACTGATCCGCTGCTGCCCAGTCCTGTCCAGAGAACTCGACTGTTGGTTTTTCTAGCAGAACCTGCGAGTCTAACTCTAGAAAATGGGCCGACATTCCCCTGAGGATTTCGTAATCTGTAACTGCGCGCCCCCAGACGGCCTGGCCAGGATTCCGTTAAGTCTAGCCGTACCCGGGATACTGTTTAGTTCTTCGCCGAACCGCTTCCAGCATTCTGCTTTTGCCGCCTCGAGAGCCTTTTTATACTACCTCCTGGTGTCCTTATAGGCTGCCAGTTCCTCTGGCCCACCATGGTGTACTTTTGCCCTGTCTGCGCTTCGTTGGTCGGCAGCTGTCCTCAAAAGCTCCTATTATAGCCGATTGGATCCTGCCACAGACGGCTGCAGTACAGATCCCAGTTTGTCTTCCTGGGATTCCTTGTCATCTGTACATCCTTGTTTATCTCCCCCAGCTCAAAGCGGATCTGCTCATAGTCCGACATGGAGACCTCATCTGCTACCCTCCATCCTCAAACCTTTGGGACAATCCCTCTCGCCTCGTCCTCCGCCAGCCAGAAGGTAACTAACCTCCACTCCTGGACCTGCAGTGTGTCGTTCTGCTGGTCCATTCGTTTCAGGATCACCTCCACGGCGAGCTCACCATCAACAAAAATCGTCACCCTCTCCATTTTTTGGAGAGCGCTTTGCTCCACCACTCGGAGCTTGGCTCCCTCCCATGGAGTCTAACTTGGAGCGCTGCGAATCAGCCACTCCTTGTCTGCTGAGGTAGCACAGTGAAAGATCCTTGCTCCCCGAATCAACCAGTTGTCCTTGAAGCAGGGGGATCGGACCTCGGTAATGTTGCCGATCACTTTTTTTAACGCTCTGATGACCATCTTCCCCTGCTCCTCCGTCAGGCGCACCTCCGGATACAGCCCCGGAACGACCGCCAATTTAAGTTTGTTGGCTGTCGCCTGGCTGTAAGTAGCCCCTGTTCCTTCATTCATTTTTTGGTCTGCCGGGGGGTAGATTCTCCTGAGGATCTTTCCCCCCGACTCCTTTTTAACGATTTCCCCGGTGCTTTGAGGAGGGTGGGAGTGTCAGCCGCAGAACCGACAGTGCCTGGTGCTCCGGTTATCGGTGCATTCTGGCCCGCTTGCTCCTACCTCTTCTGACGCCTCTTCATCTCTGAGCCCGAGATCCTTTTCTTTTTAAGAAACGCAGAGTCAGTCCGTGTAACCGACGTCAGCGGAATTTCGTTGGCCGAAGGACAGCTGAAATTAGCCTCTGTCGTCACACAGACCTCCATCTGCGTCCTTCCTTCCTCCATGGTCCCGGGTCCTGTACCTTTGAGCTAGGAAGCTCAGTGCGAGACGACACGGTGTATTCGCTTTCTTTGTTTGTGTGTGTATCCATGTTGTTTAGAATTTTTTTTTACCTGTATACGATATGAAACTTCATTTACCCAATTGATATAGCGATATAATTAAATATATTTATTTTTTTAGTCAAATTGCAGAAGATAATTTTTTATAACCATTATTTTATTTTAAAACTATTATTTCAATTTAAAATTTTCAGCAACACGATAATTGCGTGATTTTTTAATTTTATTTACTAAATGCTCATTATTATTGTTTTCTGCTATGTCAATGATTAAATATTTCATAGACTGTATCGATATATGATAATATCGTTATACGATTTTGAAGTTAAAATTACACTTACAAAAAAATGTCGATTTTTCATATCTTTAAGTATCCAAAAATTTCATCTATAATATTTTCGTTTGTATAATTGATTTTGGGATTTTTGTTACTTTACTTTATCGATCATAGTTTGGTAAAAAATTGCCATTGGCTACATTTAAAAGCCAAAATTTAAATTCGATATCATTTTCCGAAATTTTTTTATTTTGCTTTAAGGACATACATTTAAAATTTTGTCGCAGTACACGTATTTTTTATAATTCCCAAGAACTCTCAGTAATTTGATTCCCAGACGGAACAATTAGTAACATATGTCGAAAATCTCTTGATGCAAGAACTTCTTTTGCTCCAAATATTTCAGTATAATCAGATAAATCAATTAAACATTTTTCTACAGCATTTAAAATTTCTTTATATATTCAAACCTCCTATTTTTTATTTTTACCCCCTTTGTTTATACACCTTTGCTTTATCGATACAATTAAATCAGTTTACTTTTACTCATTTTTCAATTTTCACTTTTTTCCCATTAATCTACTCTTTTTCTTTACCGATTTCATTGACTTTATTTATTTTTGAGTCGATTTCTAGAAAATAATTTTTCACTTTTTCTTTACCTGTATATACGATACAAAACTTCATTTAGTAATTTGCTTTAGCGATATAATTGATTTTATTTTCATTATTATCTTTTTTTGCTATGTCAATGATTCAATATACCGTAGACTGTATCGCTATACAATTAAGAAATATATTGTAAATTTTTTAACCACATTCTTTGGAGCAAAAATTACAATTTCATACAAATTGAGAAGGGGCTGTGGAGGGGTTCAATAATGAGGATGTTACTGAGGACGGGGGAGGATAGTTGAAGAGGAGCAAAAATATTTTTTAAATATATGAAAAGACATCATTAAAATGATAAATATAACATAAATTAATGAAAAAAATGAGGAGGAAAATAAAAAGGAGGAGGGGTGATGAGGGGGGAGGAGGGGGGAAGAGGGGGGGAGGAGGGGGGAGGATGGGGATAATCTTAGGTTTTGACCTTATAACTATATAATATAGGGATATACACAGTACCGCTCAAAGATTTAGGAACGCTAATGTAATTTGTTAGTTTCACAGAAAGTAGAATATCTCAGCAAATATTGATCAGAGAAAAATTTTCGACATCCCATTTTAAAGGTCTTTCCAAGAGCTTAAAAATAGTACATTTAAACAATAAAAATTTTTCTTTTTTGTTATTGATAAGTGTATTAGAAAAATGAAAAAATTTGAATTTTTTAAAAGTTACTTTATTATTTTTTTAGGCCATTTTTTTAGGAAATGTCAGAAATGAATTTTACTATACAGATTTGAAAAGTACTCGGAAAAACCTTCAATTTTAATATTTTCTAAAATTTTGTGTGATTCTCTTTCTGGAAGGAATACATGTTTAAATTTAGCACAGTAATAATTTTAATACGGTACCGCTCAAAAATTTAGGAACCATAATGTAATTCTTTAGTTTCACAGAAAGTAGAATATCTCAGAAAATATTGATCGGAGAAATATTTTTGGAAATCAATATTTTCTGAGATATTCTACTTTCTGTGAAACTAACAAATTACATTAGCGTTCCTAAATTTTTGAGCGGTACTGTATACATATATATACATATATATATATATATATATATATATATATAATATAAATAAATGTGACTTTCGGAAATAAAGTAATTGAAATACTATAAATTAAAAATGTATGTTATAAAACTTTAATCATAAAAAAGTTTGAGAATTGGAACAAGTTGGAAAATAGAATTGATCTCAAACTATTTCTCCAACAATCGGTAAGGCAGTTTAAGCTCGAGTGTCAGGGGCATTGGAAAATAAAATGCAAGAGGTTTTCCAGTTCGTAATAACAATAATCAGCGTTACAATTTTAGTATACAGGGTGTCCCATTTTAAAGAAACAACCCAGAAATTCTCGCCGGTTCGCGTTGTACAAAAAAATTGTTCCGACAAAAGTTGTTTGGGACAATGGGGGCCATCATTTTATAAAATCAGTTTTGACCTTGAGACTTATTTTCAAGGTTATTTGAAGTTCAAAGTTCTTTTTGAATAGGAACCGCCATTTTTGACCCCGCATTTGGAAAGCGCGCGATATTCTACGTTCAGATAAGGTATCACGTGTTGGTGCGGTTCCTCCCCTTCTCCCCCCATAGTGTTATAAGAGTCAAATTCGTTATTCTCTTAATCTGTGCAGCCAACTAAGGCAAAGTATTGGCACTTAGCCAGCTAAGGCAAGGTATTAGCACCGAGTCATCTAAGGCAAGGTATTGGCGCCCAGCCAGCTAAGGCAAGGTATTGGCACCTAGCCAATTAAGGCAAGGCATTGGCACCCAGCCAATGAAGGCATGGCATTGGCACCCAGCCAATTAATGCAAGGCATTGGCAACCAGCCAGCTAAGGCAAGGTATTGGCTACCCATAGTGTTACGGTTAAGTTTGCAATATACACATTTATCTCATAAGTTGTTCAAATATACTCCCGTTCAAATGTATGCAATGTTGGATTCTACGTTGAAAGTTTTCAACTGTGGACAACAAAACGTGACGCGGAATAGCTCTACAAGCTTGTGTGATGCGTTGCATCTCTCCGAGTAGTTGGTTGCTGTGCATAAACAATATTTTTCAAGTAGCCCCATAAAAATAAATCTGGACTTGTCAGATCTGGTGAACTTGGAGGCCACTCAGTAACGTTACTCGCAACGCCTATCCATCATCTTGGATATTGTTGGTTTAAGAAGTTACGAACGACTAGTGAGCGATGACACGGTGCACCATCTTGCTGTAGCCATAATCGTCGTCTTGTTTCCAAATCCACGTCCTCCAATAATCTGGGTAACTCATTCTGTAAGAAATAAAGATATGCTGCACCGTTGACATTTCCATCGAAAAAATAAGGTCCTATCAGATAGTCATTTACTATACCGCACCAAACTAAGAGACTCCATCTATGTTGATGATCGAGATGACGTACCCAATGGGGGTTCTGGACAGACTAGTAGTGACTATTACAGCGATGGAGTTGCCCATCACCGTAAAATGTCGGTACGTCCGAAAACATTACGTGTCTGAAAAAGTCAGGAACTTTACGGATTCTTGCTTGCGCCCAATTGCAGAATTCGACTCTGCGGCGGGGATCAACAGGCATCAGAGCTTGAGCCAAAGTTATGTGTTATGGATGAAATCAACGAAGCCGCAAAATTCTACCGGCTGTTGATTTTGGAATTCCAGTACGTCTTTGAATATCACGCAAAGAGATATGAGGATACAAATCAACCATAGCCAAATCGACGAGAATTTGTAGATCATCGTAGTTCTGTACCATAATGCGACGACGATTTCGGGGAATTCGTGGTCGACGTCTCTCGCTTTGCTCATTGATTCGAATTCTCAAGTGGTACGGGTAGTGAAGCCGCTCTGGATAATTTTGACGGTATAACCTTGCCGCAGCACGATATCGGCGTTGACATGCCCCGAGAGACAAAAGAATATCAACAATTTCGTTTCTCGAATAATCCGGCATAATTGCAATGGAAATTTACCCGTGTCATGAACAATACTAAATAAATTTTATTTTTCGAGTAAGTTGAAACTTTGTGGGCTTTACTGGAATAACACAAAATGGAAAATGATTCGTCTCACGAAGGCTCCTCATACATAAATTTGACTTAGAAAATCAACCTGGAGTTCAAACATAAAGTGTAATTTGACCCCTACAGTTACTTATTAATCAAGACAATTTCTTTGATCTTTCTTAACGAATTCGAAATGAAAAATTGAGGTGTTTTGAAAAAAATCAGTGGACCATTCTTATTTATTTTAAGTATTCGGTTATTCGCTTTTGGTTATTTGGGTTATAAGGTTATTTTTAGTATTATTATTATTATTATTAAGCTCACCCTTGACCAATCAATCGTGTGCATAGAAAAAGAAAATAATTTCGGTTTTGATATTTGGGTTATTGGGTTACTACAAACCACAGCCTTACCCAATAATTCGCGTGCATTGATGAAGAAAATAACGCATTTGACCCTTACATGACCATACGGAGGGGGCGAGGTATTGGGTTATTGGGTTATTCTTGGTATTGTTATTATCATTACAAATCTCACCTTTGCCCAATAATTCGTGTGCACTGATTAAGAGAATAACGAATTTGACACTTACATGACTATGGGGAGAGGAGGGGAGGTACCGCACCAACACATGATACCTTACCTAACGTAGAATTTCGCGCTCTTTCCGAATCCGGGGTCAAAAATGGCGGTTCCCATTCAAAAAAAGCACTTTTACCTTCAAATAACCTTGAAAATAAGTCTCAAGGTCAAAACTGATTTCATAAAAAGATGGTCCCCATTGTCATTGTCGCGTCATTGTCATTGTCGCGAAAGCTTCCCAGTCGTAGAGTCCGACGACTGGGAGGCTTTCGCGGAAAGATTGGATATATTCTTCATGGTAAAAAGCAACGCGACGGCTGAAATGAAAAGGGCGCACCTGCTTACGCATTGCGACGAAGAGACTTATAAACTACTAAAAAACCTGTGTGCACCGGATAAGCCAACAACGAAAGCTTACGATGACCTGGTGAAACTCCTAACCGCGCACCTAAAGTCATCTCAAAGTCAAAATTGAGACGATTATCGCTGAATTGCAATTACCCAGATCTAAGTACGTCGTTGCGAGATCATTTTGTATGTGGAATACTCGAGGGCTCAATAACGATTGAATTATTCAAAATGACAAATTTAACCTTCGATAAAGCTCTGAAAGCAGCTACGGCAAGAGAAATGGCAATGAAAAACGCAGCAAGTGTAATAAAAATCTTAAATGGTAACAACTATAAACTAGAAAACTACGCAATGGCGCATGAGAAGACGTATCGAATAAATCAAGGGCACAAGCAACAACACAAGAGAAACGACTGACCCACGGAGACATGTGGGGTACAATATACAAACAAACAACCAGGACAAGACGACGGGCAAAAATGATACTGTTGCGGTCGGACGGGACACCCCACGAAGCTGTGCCGATACCGGGAGCTAACGTGCAATTTCTGCAAAATCAAAGGGCACCTGCAGAGAGCTTGCATAAGACAGCCGAGATCGTCAAATATAATCCTGGAGGACTACGGCGGCGAGCTTCAAGACGGAGACGACTACGTAAGCGCATATTAAGAGAATTCAGAATATTGTTTTTGAACACTCCCGGCGTATACAACCGACCCCAAGTATCGCTACACGTGGAGCCAGGTACGAAGCCAATCGCACTGGCGGCAAGGCACGTGGCCTTCGCAATGAAACCCAAGGTCGAAAAAGAGTTAGACAAACTAGAAACAGCGGGACACATAGAACTCGTTGATACGAGTGATTGGGCGATACCGATCGTCCCAATTATTAAAATCTTCGAAAGCATTAAAATCGCGGGTGATTTTAAAGTAACTATAAACCAATACCTTAAAGTAACAAAAAGAGCATTCCCACGAATTAACGATATTTTTGAAGTACTGCAAGGCGGGAAAGCGTAGTCACAGCTAGACTTACCGCACGCGTTCATGCAAATCCCGGTAGAGCCGATATCGCGAAAACCTTTAGCTATAGCGACACACGTCGGATTATTCAGATTCACAAAGCTATCAGAAGGTACAGTCGTCACCCCAAGCGAATTCCAACAGTACATTGAGGAATGTATACAAGGTATATCGTGTACCATAGCTTATATCGACAATATATTCGTCCCAGACAATCTTACGCATAGATCACAAACTATTGAAGACAATTTTCGGGCCGAAAAGAGGCGTCCCAATGATGGTGGCCAGCAGGCTGCAGCGCTGGACTTACCTACTATCTGGTTTCCAATACCATATCGAGTGAGTAAAGCCAAAGGAAAACAGAAATTGTGACCCGCTCTCGCGACTTCCCATTGAGGACAGTACCGAAATTTTCGATGAAAAATTCTCTCCGGTTAATTATATATCCGATAATCAAAAGTAGGTCGAGTGGCAAGCGGTAGAACGCGAAACAAAACGAGAAGCAGCTTTAAGCAGCATAACCAAATTTTGCGTGAGGGGTTGGCCGACCGACGGGAAAAATTTATCGGAAGAGGAAAATCGATTTTTTAATAGAAGGCACGAATTAGCAGTGGAGCGGAACTGCTTGTTTTGAGGGTACCGGGTCATTATTTCAAAAACTTTACAAGCGCAAGTATTAGATTAATTTCACGACACGCACTTAGGAATCGCAAAAATAAAAGCGCTGGCGCAATAGTACGTATGATGGTCAGGTCTGGACAGCGATATCGAAAATCGCGTAGAGGAATGCACGATCTGCGCGGAGAACCAAAAAGCGCCGTAAAAGTCCCGATCACACCGTGGCCATGGCCAGAGAAACCATGGGATAGGATCCACGGGGATTTCCTGGGGCCATTTCATGGAGATATGTACCTCGTTGTTATCGACGCGCATTCCAAATGAACCGAGGTAATCAATTTTCGGCAAAATACCAAAACGAGTAAATTAATCGAATGGTTCGATAATTTATTCGCACGGCACAAACTGCCGAATCATTTAGTCACGGATAATAAACGCCAATTCGCGAGCGCAGATTTCTATGATTTTGTGAAAAGCAAGGGGGTAAAGCATAGTTTTACGGCTCCCTATCATCCGGCAACGAACGGAGGGGCCCAAAACTTCGTCGGCACTTTTAAATCGATGGTAGCAAAAATCGTGCAGGGGGCAAAGGGAATAGCCACCGCTATTAACATGTTTATGTTCGATTATAGATGTACTCCCCACTGCACGACAGGAAAGTCCTTGGTTATTTTATAAGCGGGAATTGAGAACTAGATTCGATTTATTGCGTCTAAATGATTTGCGAGAAAAGTTACCGACAATCAATATGCGCTGGTTTGTGCAGGCGATAAAACGAGAAGACAGTTCAAAGCGGAGATCGGAAACCTGGTGCTAGTATACAATCACGGAGTCGCGGGCGGGAAGCGCGTAGAGGGCATGGTAGTTAAAAGATTGTCACCCGTAACGTATCAGGTACAGACGCGCGATGGTACTACGTTAAAAAAATATCACGCGAACCAGATTATGAACCCGTTACTCTGATCGCCTCGAATTGCTGCAAAACAACATACTACTAATTCTGTGTCAAGGGTGCCTGCGAGCACCTAATTAAAAAAAAAAAGAAAAAAAGAAGAAAAAAAAAGAAGAAAAAAGAAAGATGAAAAAAAAAAAGAAAAAAAAGGGGAAGTAATTGTAGTGTTTGGCGACACGGCGACAGGAGCCGCGATGCGAGCGTGCGAGAGGGAGGCGAGCGGCACTGCTATCATGACCGTCGAACGACACATACGGCGTTCACACGAGAGCCATAATAAAGAAATATTACAAAGTCTGGCTAATTATCATTCCAACCTTATCCTTTTGACCCGCGAAAGGCTAAACCCTTGCAATCCCCTTCTTCAATTAGCATTCTATCGAAATCGAATTTTCTGCTCTTTTATATTTCGGTCTGCTTGAACAAGCCTGATAATGATGCACTGAGAGTGTGTTTATTAAATGTCCCTTTTTTTCTTACTGTTCGGTTAAATGCAGATTGATGAGCTAGGCCGCTTCTGTATAAACAACTACTGCTTCGACTGTTGCCTTGAGCTTGAATGTAATTTTGATTAGCAGAATTTAAAAGTCTACATGTTATACAGGGTGTTGCGTATTAAGAGACTACCCTGAATAAATTTTCGGTATCACCTCCGATCGAACAACGAATAAGACAAAAGTTGCAGGATATCAAGGGGAACATAAGACCATGACCTTGTCTCTGTCCCAGAAATCAAATTTAGTGGTCATTGGGGGTCAACGTTCGATTTTCAAATGGGAACCCTCATTTTTTCATGTGGTATTTTACGTATAAAATTACGTAAGCTTCAAACCTAGATGCATATATTAATGAAGTTAATCAACAGATTTTGAATAGTTTATCAGAATTTCAAGAAAGGGATCCCGGATGGGCATTATCTTGTGTGAAAGTTATTTGTATCAATTTATGTTATGTTAATCTAATTCGTGCCTCAGGTTTCTGTGAGTTACCGAAATTTATTAGAGATAAGAAGGCTATAATAATCATACGAAACAATGATGGCACCTGTTTTGCTTGGGCTATAAAAGCATTTTTTGAACAAGCTAGATTTAAGAAAAACATTTGCTGTATTTCCTTATGCACACATTACACGCAGCTTTTAAACTTATACTATAATAACTTCCCCATGACACTAAAACAAATTTCTCTGTTTGAGAAACCAAACAATCTGTCAGTAAACTGTAACAATCGTGTTTCTACGGGGTAGGAGGAGGTGTTCCGGTTGCTCCTGAACTCAGTACGTTCAGGAGCACTACTCGCGAACGGGCTCAGTGCGCCCGTTACAACCCCAAGCTGCAACACTCAATACGTGCGCAACACTACAACGAAACGAGCTCAGTACGCTCGAAACCCCATACGCAGCACTAAAATTATTGCATATACGATTTTTGATAATCGGAATAAATCAAACACACTTCAAATTTTACTTAAACTAGTCTTAAATTATTTCATATCATATATAAAAAAAAAAGAAATATAAAAAAACACGAATTCGATCTTCGTTTAAACACTAACAATTTCGCTTGAGCGCGCTCATTATACATTCAGTAGGGCTTAGCTCTGCTCTCCGTATCGGTGACTCTAGAACAAAAGCAATAAAAAATACAAATTATAATCATCGCATACAATGTCGATAGACCGCGGCTCAGCCCAATCGCTCACGCTCATTGTGCGCGGCGACCTCTCCTCTTAGGTTAGAGCTCGGCTCAGTGCGCCGAGTGGACTGCTTGCGACAGTCAGCTCCCGCTCGTTCCGAGCCGCTCGACTCAAGGCGCGCCCGGTGGGAGAGACCGGTCGCCATGACAACGTTTTCCCGCGGGTGGGAAGGCGTCGCGGAGTGGGGTCGCTCGGAAGCGCACTTGCTCTCCGGCCATCGCGGTCGCGCTAACGCAAGTATACAGGGTGTTCGAAATGTTCCGGACCCCCCACTTATAACATAAAGTAAGCATTTTGGAAAAAAATGTTAAATACAAAAGTTGTTAAGTTTTGAAGGTTGAACTAAATGATGACCTTGGATTTGTTATTGGTTATCATTTTGAAGGTCATTTAAAGGTCATCTTCAGTTTTTTAAATAGGGACCCCCATTTTTTATTTCAGATTCTGAAAGAGCACAAAATTTTACATCTGGATATGTACCCACGTTATGGCTCAAAATGACCTACAGAGGTCATTTAGTGGTTAAATGATTATTTAGTAGCATAAAGCCAAGAAATCCCGATTATTAAGAACTTTGAGCGTATCTGACCAATACTAAAGTAATTTGATTTTGCAAGACAAACTTTATGGTGGCGTTAAATTGACATTGCCCTTGATTTTCATGGTCATTTGAAGGTTAACTTTAGTTTTCCAAATTAAGCCTCCTAGTTGTAATTCTCCATTTTGCACCAGCGCTAAATTCTGCATTAGGATTGTAGATGGTGTAATTGACACTGGCGTAAAATAGGCCTTAGGCCAGACAACCACATAACTCGGGCGAGAAAATAATAAATAAAAAAATGTCTAATCAAAATAAGCCTTAGGCCCAACAACTACATACCTCGGGGGGGAAAATGATAAATAAAAAAATGTCTAATCAAAATAAGCCTTAGGCCCAACAACTACATACCTCGGGGGAGAAAATGATAAATAAAAAAATGTCTTATCAAAATGAGCCTTATTGCTCAGGCACGGGAGGTACAACTAATTAAGGTAACATCATGGGTGATCCAGCCAACTAAGGCAAGACCATCGGCGGCCCAGCCTACTAAGACAAGAACACTAGCGGCCCAGTCAGCTAAGGCAGGACTATCGGCGGCCCAGCTAACTAAATCAAGACAGTGGACTATTCGCCCAAACTGAATTTTTTTAAAATGTCGTTGACAGGAACTTTTTGCAACAACAAGGCCAAGTACTCTTCCATTAAATATGCCAGCCCAAACATTTACTTTTTCAGGATGTTGCGTGTGGTCCGCTCTCATCCAATGTGGATTGATGTTACTCCAGTATCGACAATTATGTCTGTTCACTGTTCCGCTTAACTCAAACGTGGCTTCATCAGAGAAAACAATGTTATTGAGGAGCAAAGGATCATCAGATATCATTTGCATCATTACATCACAAAACTCTACCCTTCTATCAAAATCATCTTCAGATAATTCCTGTACCAACTTTAATTTGAAAGGATGCCATTTGTTGAGTTTCAAAATTTTGTGCACAGATGCAGCTCCCATTTCATGCTGTTGTGCACAACGTCTGATGCTGCAATGGGGGTCCTCAATAAATGATTGTAATACGTCTAAGCTCTTTTCATCATTAGACGATGATTTGGATCTACCTGATTTAGGACGATCTTTAATACCACCTGTCTCTTCAAAACGTCTAATTGTACGAATTACGGTACTTTTTGAAATAGGGTTGTTTTCTTCAACTCTGAATGTTTCATTGAATAAACGCTGTACCTGTTTGTAACCTCTCTCTTGATCACCCCACCCTTGCATCATCAACAAAGATATTCTTTCTCGTTCAGTAAGATGTGCCATTTTTCACTACGATTAAAAGTACAATTATTGAAAATTAATACAATCATCTGAATTTCGAAGTAAGAGAACTTCACTTAACTCTTGAAAACAGAAAAGTAAATAGGAGTAAACAATTGTTAATTAACAATTATAAATGAACTGATTCCTAAAAAGAATAGTGAGCAAAATCTTCTACGGTACAAGTAACGATCCTGAAAATGCTATGAATCATGCGTAGAAACTCGTAACCCTTGCAAAAAATTATTGCAATAAAAACTGTTCATGTAAAACGGTTAGATTATTTTGCTTTTGAAATTAATAACCCCCAAGTGTCCTATGTAGATCATTTCGAGCCATGACGTGGATATTGTACATATCTCCAGACCTAAAATTTAATGCTCCTCCAGAATCCGGAATACAAAATGAGTCCCTTTTTAATAAGCTGAAGATAACTTTCAAATGACCTTAAAAATGAAGGCCAATTTTAAAGTGACCATAAAGTTCGTCCTAGAAAATCAAATTATGTACTTTAGTATTAAAGTACGAAATTTTTTTTTTCTTTTCGACAAATACACCCAAAGTTCTTAATAATCGGGATTTCTTGGCTTTCTGCTACTAAATAATCATTTAACCACTAAATGACCTCTGTAGGTCATTTTGAGCCATAACGTGGATACATATCCAGATGTAAAATTTTGTGCTCTTTCATAATCTGAAATAAAAAATAGGGGTCCCTATTTAAAAAACTGAAGATGACCTTTAAATGACCTTGAAAATGATAACCAATAACAAATCCAAGGTCATCATTTAGTTCAACCTTCAAAACTTAACAACTTTTGTATTTAACATTTTTTTCCAAAATGCTTACTTTATGTTATAAGTGGGGGGTCCGGAACATTTCGAACACCCTGTATATTAAATATACGCGCGTTGCGTACCGACTTAAATTCGTAACAAAGCTATTGCTCGCGCTGCCGAGCAATACCTTTGTTACAAAACGTTTATTCGTATAGAAATTTTATATATTCGAATTATTTGAGTGAAAAAAATTCTTCTAAACAAATTAATTTGTTTAGAATTAGAAATAAAGAATAATGCACACTAACACAAATTTTTCTTTTGTGATAGATGTGTACATGCTTTTAATGCGAAAGAAAAACGTGATTTTCATGTTTATAATTGTATGAGACAAAATAATACGAGTGTAACAGTTCCGGAGAAAAGCGTACGATTTTGGGATTTAAGAAATATAAGTTTTAAATAAAATGTCCTTGGGTAATCTATGCGGATTTAAAATGTATCTTGGATGAGGAGGATGAAAATATGTACATGTACACAGATTCATATGTACACAGATGTACATAAGAATTGCATATTAAAAGCATAAAATTCATAGGGCTGGATAGTTCGTATATTGTAACTATGATAACAATCTCGGTCATTACGAAGCAAGAACGGGATCGAATTCTGTAACCCTTAATAGAAGCGGAAGAAGCAGCTTATAAAAATACCAATATTTGCAATATTTGTAAACAATTTATTTTTGGTAAGCAAGTTAGAGTTAGAGATCACTGTCACATAACAGGTTTATTTCGAGGTGCAAGCCACCAAAATTGTAATCTAAAATATCAGCGATCACGCAGGATTCCTGTTATTTTCCATAACCTGAGCAATTACGATGGTCATTTTATAATAAAAAATATTTTTTTTTAAGAATCTCGTGCGGCCTATTGGCCCAGCGCTACCTGCCGACGTTTTTACTTACTAACGAATGAGGGGAGGGCACAGCGCTAACCCCCTCAGTTAGGGTAATAGGAGGGCACGGCACTAACCCCACCACCCTTGCGACCCAGCATTGTACCCTTTCCTTTTTTCGTCGGCAGATCTACGTAAAGACTTGCCAATTTGCGTGGAATAACGTAAAGTGAAGGTCAAAAGTCAAAAAGTGGTAACCACACTATGCAATAAATCAAGTTAAGTGATTGGTTATAGGACTTTGGAACAATGTTTAAAGGCCGGATTATGGTTGCGAAAAATTCATAAGTATTAACATTTAAGCAGTCTGCTTGGATGCGACCTTACATTAAATTTAATACAAAATTACGAACTGAAGCATCAATTTGATAAAGACTTGTATAAATTAGCAAATAATGCTTTTTTCGGTAAAACCATGGGGAATGTAAGAAATGGAGTGGATATAAAGCTATTGACAAGTTGGAAAGGACGTTGCGGAATTGAAGCGCGAGTGTCTAGTCCTCTATTTAAAACTTCTACAATTTTTTACGAGAAAGTAGGAGTCACCGTGTGAGTGTGAGGGCAACGGCTCAAACAGCGCGCGCGTTCGCGATCGACCTCGACTTGCGTGACAATGATGCGTGATTTGTATTGTCTTGTTGTTCTAATTTGTCGAAAGAGAAATAAATCTCTTTAGTATTTATTTCAATCTTTCTGTTACTTTCCCTGTCACACGTTCAACCTTCCCATGAAGCGCGACCGAAGGCTAGTCGACGCGGGTGATTTTCGCGATCCTTTTCAACGCGTACTCGGGCTCAGCTGAGCTCGAGAAAGCCGAGTGTTCGAATCTCTGGGCGTCTGTAGTGGATGACATCGCACGCATGCAGCACGCTGCTGCACACAGCCGCATCGGAGAACGTTAGTGCGGACTAGGGGCTGCCCCTTTACAGTGATTATTAAACGAGATTATCAAAAATTTGACACTAGTGACTATCCCGCGAACAATCCGTTTAATATTTTGCTATTAAATAAAAAGATGCCAGATCTGATGAAAAATGTATGTGAAGGTAAGTTTATAAAAATATTTGATGGTCTTCGTTCTAAAATGTATGCAAATGATATTCAAAGAAATAGACTGGTAAAAAAGGCTGAAGTGTAAAGAGGATAGTTGTCGAGAAAAACACTGAATTTCAAGACTATATTGATTGTCTGGAGGATATCTCTCACACTAAAGATGTGGGGCAGAAATTCATACGGCTGAAGAGGCATCGAGTCTACAAAGCGAATAAGCGATATTTATTATCTAACTCGTACAATACCTTACCATGAAGTAATTATAGCATAATAAAGAGATAATTGTATTATAAATTAAAATTTTTTATTTATTTATTTATCTCCGAATACCTCCTACCTTGGAAACATTATAAAATAAAGGAAGAATAAATAGAACAAAAGTATTATACAACATATATTCATTGATACCGTACCACTTTCCATAGACTTTGTCACCTTTTTTCTTATACCCTTTTTCACAAGATAGACTTCTGGATAGCAAAAATTTTGTAGCTATTGCTCGTAAAATCCACTAGCGATTTGATTTCCTCTCAAATCCTCGAGTAAGTAAGTCATGGTATCAGTTACTTGCACTTTGTGCACCTTAAATAGCTCGTTTGTCCAGTTCTCGCGATAGCTGTTTGGGAATACATAATTGATCTTGCTTACTCTTACGATGACATCAACCTTGAACTTGCCCCGTTCAACAATCTTGATTCTTCCATAAACATTTGCTAATAACTCTTGTTCATTTTTCTTGCTCTCATTAGCAGGCATTATACTAATAGTTTTATGTTTTGTGTGATTATATTTGTAAATAATTTGAGGCAAGATCTTTAACCACTTGTAGTTTTACTATGTAAAGAAAATTTTTTCCACAATACTCCTTTTAGCATTCTATTAAAACGCTCAACTACTGAAGCGTTCATAACACTGTAAGTACTATAATGATTGATTTTATACTTTTACATGAGAGCTGTAAACTTTTTATTGAAAAATTACTAACCCTCGTTGATTTGTAGATTTTTAGGGGGTTTAGACACATTATTAATAATTGTTCGAAATATGTTTACTGATTTAAGAACAATACCTTTACCATTGTTGACTTCCTATCAATTACTCTCATGAGTTCGCTGGAATGAGTAATAAATAGGGAAGTATGTAAATACGCTGATTAAATAATTACAATAAATTTGGGCATAAGAAAAGACTATTTATTCAATAATGAGGTATAAAAAACCTCCACTGAAGGTGGAGGAAAAAGCCGAAGAAAATTAGAAGTACAATTTAAATACAATATTGTTATTTTACAACACGGCGGATTAATGCATTCAATTTACGAAGAGCCCTCTTACCCTATACGGCGTGACCACTACGGAGACCCAAACAAGGCGACGAGATAGCGCGTGCGGCTGTCGGCCCCAAAGGTGGGCAGAAGACGGCTCCACAACCTTTCCGGGTGTGATGCGCCTCGGGAGCCGCCACTGGGACCAGCGCCTGGTGATCCCAACGAAGCGTCATTACTCCATCTGCCACTACGAATGTGGGTCGCACACACTCCTGGTGGAATTCGTCCAAACACCTACGCACTTCCTACAGGAACTCAATGCACACGCGGACGGGAGACACACGCACACGATGCCTTCGTATAGAGAGGAAGGGCTTGACGGTCGGTTCAGCACTCAAGAGCTGGTCGGTCCGACGCTGGAGACGCGTCGAGGTGGAGTAAAGTGGCAGCGAGTCTTCGGGCCGGCGCAAGAGCCCCTCGGGTCGGGTCGGGGCCTCTCGGTCAGTCTCGGAAGCGTCGAGTTTCCCTCCAGGACTTCCCAACACAAACCTTTTCCCCGTCTGGCCATCGGCGTCGGGTTTTCTGCGTTGGGTTTTTCTGAAGTGCAGCCTCATTAGGGGTTGTAAAGCAGGTAAAACGGCGCACCATGTGCGCCTTCGGGAGACAAAAAGGGCCCGTCGCAGGCCGTTTGGTCACAGGTCGTACTTGGCGGGCTATATAGGGTTAGTCTAAAATAATTTCAGTCCCTCCTTTGGGCAAGGAAGGGATTAGAGTCCCGAACAAAATACATTAGATAATCTTTCGCCCCTTTACTTTTAATACCATATTTGGAAAAAACATTAATCACAAAAAGTATGTATTTCATTCCGGAAATGAGTAGCTTTGCATATTAACTAATTCAGTTTGCCATAATATCCAATTCTACTGTGGAAAATAACACTCGGCACCTGCATTCCGTCAATGTCAAAGACAAAAAGTTTATTCCACAATTTTGAAAATTAAACGGGTCAGACCTTTATCATCGTTAAAAGCCTTATTGTCAACGAATCCTATTGTAAGGCGTTTACGTAGCTGCCCTAGAATAACATTTTCGATCGAATCGCCTACGATTCCTCGATGCTTAGTAAAAGTCTTTATTCCGACGCGAATTTTGGGGTATTTAGCAGTTGTCGTAGAGTGTTTTGGCATGACCAATTAAAACTGCCAGACTTACTTTAACACGACGCACAGGCAAAGTAGCCTCGCTAATATTGATTTTATAGTTGGTTGCCGAATTATTCATTAAACAAAAAGAATCTTTTGAACGAACGAATCGAAGTCGCACTATCACACCACTGAGCAAAAAACGATCCTCATTAAAAACATCGCAGTGTAAATGCCCTATCAAATCTGCAGATTTTCCGTTTGATAAAAACAATTGTCTATTTTCCAACGATTCATTATTGTCGCTATTGGCGGTGGCATACAAATGGAATACTATAGCTGCTGTGTGATGATCTCACCACAATATTATTATATTTTTTTATATACAGAGCCTCACTATTTTTCTTCCCTTCTATTCCCTTTGCATATTCTTGCCAGGTTAGGAAATGAATGTAGACTAATTACTTATAAGAAATATAACGAGATTAAGCCTTTTGTATCTTTTCACTATTTTCATATACAGGGTGTCCAAAAAGTAACGAAGCACTTAAAAATTCCACCTAATAAAAATGTTTTTGAAAAAAACAAAGATCATTCTAGTAGTAACATTCAACGAGGAATCCAATAGCGACATTGGAGTTAACCTTGAACTTGACCTTGAAGGTTATTTCAAGGTTAACTTTTTTCCTTAAATGGAAATCCCTATTTTTGACAACGGCAATCGATAGAGCGGGAAATTTTACGTCCAAATATGTACTGAGGTCATAGGCAAAGTACGACCTTGAGCTTATCTGAAGGTAATTAAAGTTGAGCCAGTTAAGAAGCGGCTCTTTCCTGCACTTCTTTGGGGCAGCTGTTTACGAATGAAGTTAACTAATTCTTGGAGTAACTGTTTCACGAGGAGTCCTGTGGTGACCTTGAATTTGACCTTCAAGGTCATTTTAAGGTCAACTTTTTTTACATTTAGCGTTACCCAGGAACAACGACGTGGACATAGTAAAATCTGTTCCCATCGGGGTGCTTGATTTACGCGAGTCCCCTTGCCTCTCATATTAATTAGCACATCTCACTTCAAGTGCTCGAATTGTTTGCCATTTACTTCTTGACAGTAGGCCAATCGCTGGTAGAAAGCATTAACAGCATTTTTGATCACTGCAGTGGGAATGAGTGCGGATTCATCGATGATTCATTGCCGTAATTCATCTAGATTTTGCGGTTTGGATTTGTATACCCGATCCTTCAGATAACCACAATAAAAATAATCTGAAGGCGTCAAATCTGGAGATCTGGCTGGCCATTCAATCGTGCCCCTCCGTCCTATCCACCTATTATCAAATACTTCGTCTAAATAAATGCGAACGTTTCCTCCATAATGAGACGCTGCACCATCTTGCTGAAACCATATGTCTTTTCAAAATTTACGCCGACTATCTCTCTGATTGCAGGAACTATTTGTCTCGAAGAATAACTTCGTACTTTTGAGCATTTAAGTTTCCATCAATAAAAAATGGTCCTATAATTCTATTGTTGAATATTCCAGCCCAAACATTTAATTTTTGCGGATACTGCGATTTATCTTCTCGCATCCAGTGAGGATTTTCCTGTGTCCAATATCTACAATTATGTATATTTAAAGATCCATCAAGTTGAAAAGTTGCTTCATCCGAGAAAGCTATGTTTGATGGAACGTTTGGATTTTCAACTATGTGTGCCATCATGTCTTCACAAAACTCAACGCGACGATCGAAATCATCTTCATTCAACTTGTGAACCAGATGTGCTTTGAATGGATGGAATTTGGCTGTTTTTAGAATATTATGTACAGACGACTTACTTATGTTATGCTTCTGACAAACTCTGCGTATGGAATTGAGAGGATTTTCAATAAATGATAACAAAACATTTTGCAAGTTCTCTTCATTTCTTGCTGATCTTGGTCTGCCTGACTTAGGTAGATTTCTCACAGTGCCAAAATTATTGAACTTTGTTACTATATTCCGAACGGTCGAAAGAGCGATTGGAGTTCTGTTTACTCTAAACGTTTCATTGAATGCTTCCTTTACTGACCTTAAAGTTCTTTCCACTTGACCCCAACCTCTCATCATGAGAATCGTAATTCTCTCTCGTTCAGTCAGGCGTTCCATTTTGAGTCTGTAGATCAAACCTTACTCAAAAACTAATTGAGATGAAAAAACAAAAACTTTTAACACAGATAAACGTAAAAAAAATGAAATTGTAGAGTAGTGTTTTAACAATAAAGCTCTATCACAATCTAACTATTGCACTCATTACTGAATGAGAGATATTAGTTGTTAAACAAAAATGATATCTTTTTCGATTTTAATTTTAATGATATCATTTTTTTGAGAAGAAAATAAAAAATAAATTATGTACGATTATTTTATTATTTGTGAGTTGGCTGATAGCACTGTAATATTTAATACCAAAATTTATTCTATACCATGGCCGGCTTTTATAAAAATTAACTTACAAAATGAATTTTTTTATCAGATATTTAACAGAAATTTAATATTAGTAAGATACAAGTCAAAAGATAACGATTTAGATAATGATTTGGACGTAAAATTTCCCGCTCTATCGATTGCCGTTGTCAAAAATAGGGATTTCCATTTAAGGAAAAAAGTTAACCTTGAAATAACCTTCAAGGTCAAGTTCAAGGTTAACTCCAAGGTCGCCATTGGATTCCTCGTTGAATGTTACTACTAGAATGATCTTCGTTTTTTTCAAAAACATTTTTATTAGGAATTTTTAAGTGTTTTATTACTTTTTGGACACCCTGTATATAAAACTTTTGCTGTTAAGAATTGAAAAAGAAAAACTTTTCGTTTTCTTTCCCACAGAAAATCCTTCCCACGCAATCTGTCCCTTTTCCCGAAATTCAAGTGCAGCCCAGCCGTCGATAAGGCATCGGGAAGCAATAAACCTTTAATTTTACTACTTGCAGGTCTCGCATAGCCAAACGGACACTCACTTTCTCGGAACATAGAAAAAAAAAGAAATACTTAAGCACTCTTTTCGTTAAAGAATATTATTTTCTTTGTCTTATTAAAATAATTTTACTTCATAAAAGACTATCAATTAATCATAAATAATATACAGAATCAAGGAAGAAAATAGCCAAGATTTTACAAACGTTGCAAACTATGTATGTTTAATTGCTCCAAATGCAATATATTTATACAAATTAATTAATTAAATAATAAAATTAAATTCTTTACCACTTTCATGAATTTTCCCCATAATAGACTGTTTGAGAGATTGTTTGAGCGGATGTGGGATCATGGAAAATTACACTGAGCCGGTACACATTGAATTAATTGAATGAGCGTTTATTTTGAGCATACAATGAGAAAGAGCTCTCGAGCGAGTCCGCTTGCACCTGACGTAACCTTAAAGTGCCACGTGGCACGAGCTGTGACTAAGCGAGGTATTGCTGAGTGATGCTGGAGACAAATCCTGATGAGCTTTGTTGCTTGTAGTAGATGAGCGATAATAAGCTAAGTTGAGTAGGAACAGTAAAAAAGCGATGAGCGGGAAGAAAAAGCGATGAGCAGCAAAAAGCTGGAACGAGCGGGCTTGCGATGAGATCGGTACGACGTTCGGTCGAGAAGAGATCGAGAGGTGAGGTTAGACCAGGCGCTAGCGCTGCGGCAAGCGCGCGTTGGCAGGGCCCAGCGCCCTGGAGGTGCTGTCTCCTGGCGGCCCTCGTAATGAGTTGAGCGGAGCGCGCGCGTTTACAAATTATAAATCGCGAACATAGACTAAAATTGCAAACTTTGTAAAATAAAAAATAGATCGAATAATCTGTTCCCGATTGTCTAAGGCCGATTCAACGAAAGTCGCGTACACGAAAACCGATGGGCTGTACGGGGGCGCATTTTGTCTCCATGGAGATAACTCCGTAAAAGGAGGAAGCACGGGGCAGGTAAACGAAGAGATTTGAAAGAATTACAAATTGTAATTTTGCGAACAAAAAAAGAGAGAGTGTTGAAAGACGCAAAAAGGCGCTTCAAAAGAAAGAAAAAAAAGAACATCGAATCTAGAGAATAGTCTGGAAATAACATTACTAAGTGATATTTGTAAAAGTGGTTACTAAGAGCGTTGCTAAGTGAATTTTATTTGTTTAAAAAAAGAAAGAAGGGATGCATGAAGATGCCTTTTGTTATAATCATTCTGGCCAAGGTCTCTGTAAGCGAAACATCAATAAAATAATTAAAAAAAAAAGCAATCTTGTGCACATTGATATACATAATCGGAGAAGGTATTTTATTAAATAAATTGTAAAAGTTAACAAAATTACTTGAAATTTTGTGAGCTTATGTAGAATTAAGTTCACAATTAAGAAAAAATGTAAAACGGGAAAACGGTACAACAGAACAGATAAAGAAAAGCCCACAGGCTTTTCCAAGCGAAGCCAAGCTTTTCCCCCTTCTAACACCTGCAAGGGAGGAAAAGTCCCTGCTATAAAAGGGTGTGCTTAACTTGCTGCAATATATCTTAACAAATTATTATTATTATTATTAATTAATTATTATATATAAACTAGGATCCATATTGTAAATTAATAAAATTCATATTTATTAAATTTACTTTGTTTACATCTAGTACAATTCTTAAAAACATTAAAACAAAGATATTATATTTCTGTATTTTATTTCCAAATGATTGTCTGTCTCTTTTAATTTATTATTTTTCTGCATTTTGTCGTAATTCCTGCAACTGAAACAAAACAAAATTTCCAACTTAATTCATATATTAAAAGTAAAATTTTCATAAAAATAGTGTAAATTTATTTGGAAATAATAATCATAGTGTAATAAATGTTATAAATAAAAAATTGATATATTATTGGATAAGTATGTTACGGTTTTTTGTTCTATGTCTATTCGCAGAAAACCGTAGAACCAACCGGGGTTATTTTTGCCGTTTCCTCGGCGTACCAAAGTACGCGATATTATCAGAGACTATAAGTTTTTATTCAATGAGCACAAGCAGGATTGTTAAAACAATCCTGCTTGTGTCAACTAAATTCGGAACGAGTCCTAGGTGTCAGAAACAAACTAAATTTCAACCCAAAAATCTGTTGATCCTACATAAATTTAAGCTTTAGAGGGCCGGAATACGCCTCTAGGCATAAGGGGTCTGATACACCAACATCGCAATTTACTTTGGCTCTAACTCAGGGACCTTAGACCACATTCCTATAAAAAAATGCGATTTTAAAATTTTTCAAAACCCCGGCCCTCTAAAGGTTAAAGATTGATTCCTTTCCTTGCACTTTCTCCTGTTTCATCCACACAGTCTGTTACGAACAGTTTAAATAAAAGATAAACATTATTCAAAGAATAACATTTTTTAAAGAAAAGATACGGTACTAGGGCCAACTTCTGCGGTTAGAAAAAGGCTCGCACAAATATGTAAATTATATTTTAATTTTCCATTCAATCAATCAATTCAAATATAATTATGTCTAACAGATTTCAGCCAATTTGTTTATTTAAATTGATTGCGCAGTATACAATTCGGGTGTTTAATCCAGACGAGAAATTAAATCGTAAAGTGTTTTTTACGATTTAATTTCCACAAGTGCCGCGCTATTTTCTTCATTTTCCTCGAGTTGTATGCGTTATATAACTTTGATCGTGCTAAATTTGCCGCGTTCTACAGCCGAACGTATGTTGGTGATTTGATGCTTTAACGCGGAGCGTCTTTGCTACTCATGAACACTTACCCGCCCATCCATATGACGTTAGACTACTAATGTAGTAAATAGAATGTGTTACATACCCGTCCCGTTCAATAATTTTTCAAAATGGACAGTATAAAAATGTTTAGATTTTTAATATTCGCGCTCCGTGCCCTCATGGTTTTTTTTGTAAATGTTTACGTATCTGGACTCAAATTTTCTTATTCTCGTAATGTAATGATCATGGAAATAGGTTATGTGTATATATTGTATTGTATTAAAAAATCCTCTATTAAATTAAAGTTCATATTTTCCAGGGTTTTTGTTTTTTCAGTACACTTATTCAAGTCTTCTTTTCCTAATGCGTATTCTTTAGGGTTATATTATTTTTTTCGTTCGATTTTTTTCTCAATGATCTAGTGCGGGGTGGGCTTCCCTGTAGACGACGTCCCGTCGTCCTGAGGGTGTTCCTGGACACCTGGACATCGTCTAAGAAACGGACCCCGACTTTTTCTTGTAGTTATCTTTTCCACACCACTTATGAAGTAGATAACTCGGTGCGTTTTTTTAGTGGTGTCCCCTATAGGCCTACTCCACGTTTTATTTTTAAAAAATACGTCCTTTATGTTATGTTAATTACAAAAATATTTAATCTATAATATTTGTTTGTATACAATATTTGTTGTGTAGATTTCTTCATTTTTTATATTATTTGTATGGTTTGGAATTAAAATTTTTTAATTTTTTTACTCATGACTCTTGAAAGTGCAACATACAATTGTCCACGAGTGAACACTGGTGATGGTAGATAAACTCCGACGTTTTTAAATGATTGTCCTTGTGATTTATTAATTGTTATTGCATAAGCTAGAACTATTGGAAATTGTCTTCTTGTCATATGAAATGGTACTTCCTCAATAGATGGTGATAAATTTATTCTTGGTATGATTACCATTGTTCCACTTCGATTGCCTGTGATAATTTTTGCTAAAATACTATATTCTAGCATTTCTTGCACTACTAATCTTGTACCATTACATAATCCATTATTTAAATTTAAATTTCTGAGAAGAATTATACACGTTCCAACTTTTAGATTGAGTTTATGCGGTGGTAAACCATTGGGTGTTAAAGAGTTTATAAATTCTTTTGGCAAGATTGAATCTAACCTTTCATGTTTTGCATCTTCTGCAGAATCTACACTTACAAGGAGAGTCTCACTTGTTCAAGTCACAGATTGGCTTGAACTTGTGAGAATCTCATCGATGACTTATATTAAGATACTACCTACAGCCATTTAGTCTAATACTCAATAGTTACAGCGTACATTGAGATTGTACTTTAATATAAATTAAAATTCTTTCCACCTAAAATCATACAATAACAAATATTATAGTGTTCTGTATAGAAAAATACATTTTTTAAACGACTTATTATAATAAAAAACTATAAAATGCTCATACATTTCTAAATGTAAGCAATTTTTTTTTATTAGTACTACTTAACAAGTTCTAATGTGCATATACAATCTCACTAGTTATATAAATGATTTGTAGTTGCTGGATTGCGTTATTCTTGCCACTTAAAAATATAAACAAAGAATATATTTTTTTATTTGAAAAAATATTTTATTTTAACCTATAAATTAAATCGTTTTTACGTATCTGATTTAATAATGCTGGCTAGTTTGATCTGATATTTATGTATACCAGCTTTAATGATGCAGGTCGCTGTAACTGAAGATTGTAAGTCACTGTAAAATCTTTGGACACAACAGCTGAAAAACTTAAAGTAGGTAAATATAGATGGATAAGATAAGAAATTAGATCCTTTAAACAAATTTCCGCAAGAAAACAATATGATCGTAGACTTTTCAATCACGCTCTCTTGTGAGAAACTTTTGAGTGAGAAGACGTAAATTTACCGAACTATTTGTAAAAAAATAAACACAGCTGATACATGAGGATGCCATGGTCTGCAGCAGCTAACCTCTTTCTGCAGGCGTCCGACGCTTACATTGTGATTAATTTTTATAACAATTTTATTTATGTTTATAACAGTTTGGCGTGACCGAAAAGTCTACAATTATATTGTTTTCTTGCGGAAATTTGTTTAAAGGATCTAATTTCTTATCTTATCCATCTATATTTGCCTACTTTAGAAAATAATTAAACTTTAATATCAATTCTTAAGTTTTTCAGCTGTTGTGTCCAAAGATTTTACAGTGACTTACAATCTTCAGTTACAGCGACCTGCATCATTAAAGCTGGTATACATAAATATCAGATCAAACTAGCCAGCATTATTAAATCAGATACGTAAAAATTATTTAATTTATAGGTTAAAATAAAATATTTTTTCAAATAAAAAAATATATTCTTTGTTTATATTTTGTAACGGGGTAGACAAGCTGCTCGTACAGAACTTGCCTAGTTATAAGAGTCACAGGAAAGCCCTCACACGGAGTCCTTAGAGTAGGAGCGTAAACTGTGGAGAGCTCTCCACGATAGTTAACATACCTACCCTAATAAAGGCTAAAGTCACGTACAATATACGGCATTTCCCCTACACCCTTAATGCGTTGGTCTAAAACCCTCACAGAATCCCACCCGCACTCCCCCCTAAAGTCTCTCGCAGCACTTGAAACAGATGCGAAGGAGTCTGACAAGGAACCCAAGAAGAAGACTGTGTATGTGTTTATTGGCTGCAGTATTCGAGAAGGAAATTCATCCAAGAAGTACGAACCTAAAGGAGGAAGAGAAACGCTAATAAGGGCCAACATCAGGTGAACAGCATATAAATAGCAAGGAGGAGGATAACCATACCAGCACAGCAAGAGGTTAGGTTGACCTACATTTGAAACCGTGAAGACAGCCAGCTGCATGTTGATGGCCTTCTACAAAGCATCTTACAGGCTCCAGAAGTGTCTCCTGATGATGTTGCTGTTCGGCTGCAGAGAAAAAACAACCTCGTACGCTAAAAATACACAAAGTGCCCCGATCAGCTAACACGCGGAGGCAGCGGAACAATAGAAGTAATACCAAAGGAGCCAACTGCCAAGAGGTGTCCGGATCTTCTATGTTGGTCCTGCAGATGTGTTTTCATGATCTCCTTCGGACGAAATATGCAGGAGGCAAGGCTGACGTGGACAACTACGTCGAGGCCACAGCTGACTACACGCAACACACGATACTGGCGCTCTTGGAGATCAACGCCAGCGCTGCGAGCGGACAAACTGCGCGGCTCCGTGAGAAGATCGGCGGAGCGCGCGCCTCTGGAGAGGAGAAGGGGATTCCGTGTGAGGCCGCCGGAACTGCAGAACGTGTGGTCTAGCTAGCGACCACGCGAGCGGCTACAGGGTGCGGATACCCTCCCTTTGTCTTCCCCATTCTGACGAGGTGGTGCCGTGATTGTGCGTGCGTGTTCGTGGTTAGGTTGAAGTGTCGCGACTCCATATTATTCGCGACTGGCGCCCTTAAGTCCCGTACCGGCTACGGGCACTTTTTTGTGTGCAAACTTTTTAATCGTTAATAAACGTACTTATTTATTCTTTGTACAACATCCGTGTAGTATTTAGTACGTCAGCTCTGATCCCCAGCTTAACGTTACAATCTTTAGGTGGCAAGAATAACGCAATCCAGCAACTACAAATCATTTATATAACTAGTGAGATTGTATATGCACATTAGAACCTGGTAAGTAGTACTAATAAAAAGAAAAATTGCTTACATTTAGAAATTTATGAGCATTTTGTAGTTTTTATTATAATAAGTCGTTTAAAAAATGTATTTTTCTATACAGAACACTATAATATTTGTTATTGTATGATTCTAGGTGGAAAGAATTTTTATTATCGTAGTTACTGTAGCTACGAGAACTAGTGCATCGTTCAAAGTACAATCACAATGTACGCTGTAACTATTGAGTATTAGACTAAATGGCTGTAGGTAGTATCTTAATATAAGTCATCGATGAGATTCTCACAAGTTCAAGCCAATCTGTGACCCAAACAAGTGAGACTCTCCTTGTTAGATATTCTCTGGGCTTCCCTGTTATTTTATTTAGTATTTTATTATTAATGTTTATTACATCAACATTTTTTATCGTTAATATAATACATTCATAAAAGTCTGGATTGTTTGAATTAATTGAATTACTAAATATTATATTTCCGTTTGACAACATTTCTTTAGGAATTTTTACAATTTCATTAACTTCTTTAATTTTTGTAGCATATTTACCGTCACCATCTTCCAAAAGCCAGGATTTAAATTCTTTATCGTCTTTAGATACGCGTTTCTTCTCTGTTAATGATTTACAGTGAAAATAGTTCGATAAAATACTTTTTTTAACACAGTTTTCAATTATTTGTGTTCTATTTCCGTATCTTACAATTGGTAATGTCTGTCGAAAATCACCCGAAATTATCACAATTTTTCCTCCAAATGGTTCATTAATATCACACAAATCTTTAAATAATCTGTCTACAGCTTCAAAGGCGTATTTAGACGCTAAACTTTCTTAATCCCAAATTAAAACTTCAATAGATTTAATACTCAAACCATATGAAGTATTAGGTTTAATATTACACGTACATGTCTCAATTGTATCTGAAGACGATAAAGAATTTAAATCCTGGCTTTTGGATGTTGGTGACGGTAAATATGCTACAAAAATTGAAGAAGATAATGAAATTGTAAACATTCCTAAAGAAATGTTGTCAAACGGAAATAAAATATTTAGTAATTCAATTAGTTCAAACAATCCAGACTTTTATGAATCTATTATATTAACGCCAAAAAATGTTGATGTAATAGACATTAATAATTGTCGTGTATGCAGGGATGAGTGGGTGCAGGATTTCGGTCGGGAGAATTAACTCAACTCAGCTATTGGGAAACTCTTTATTCGACCTTCCTGGTCGCCGGCTCGGCTTCTTCTCCTCGCTCGTTTCTCACACCTTTTCTTCCTCGACTCACACACACTCTCATCTCATATTTACTTTCACACTTACATCGTTTATACACTCTCCATACACGCCCTCTCCCCTCTCACTCGTCTCCTATACAGCATACACTACAATCCTCTCTTTCTTCAATTAGTCGCTTTCGCCCTATTCGCTATGGGCTCGGATCGCCGTACAGGTTTAACAATTTGTTTAACATGTCGTTTTGTGATGGTTTCACCCTCGTTATTTTTTACTCTAAAAGTTGACGGTGACAGTTGTTGTATAATTTCCGCTTCGATGCGCTTTCCGCCGGTTTTCCCATGATTATCGATCATGACGGTGTCTCCCTCATTCAATTCCACCTTTCGTAAATGTGGTCGCGCTTTAATCTGCGCTTTTTGTTTCTCGTCAATTTTAGCACGTATATTCGGGCGCATTAGATCGAACCGCGTTTTTATTTCGCGGTTATACATCAACTTTGCTGGAGATTTACCCGTTGTACAGTGTGGCGTGCTCCGATAATCGAACAGAAATTGACTTACGGCGGTGTCAACCGTTTTCCGCCCTTGTACAATTTTTGAGATTTTGTCTTTAAATGTCGCGACAACATTTTCTGCCGCTCCGTTAGTCGCTGGAAAATAGGGTGGAGAAAAACTGTGTTTGACCCCGTTTCGGTCTAAGAACTTTCCGAATTCTACAGACGCAAATTGAGGCCCATTGTCCGATACGATGTGGTTTGGTAAACCGTGTCTTGCGAATACATCTTGAAAAACCGTAATTAATTTACTCGCTCGCGTGTTTTGTTTGAAGTTTATTACCTCTGGCCATTTAGAGAATGAGTCGACAATTACTAAGTACATATCTTTGTTGAACGACCCTAAAAAGTCGCAATGTATTCGATGCCATACACCTTCTGGCCATGGCCACGGTGTGAGTACTGTATGCGGTGGATTTTTTCTATTTTCGACGCAAATTTTGCAATTATTACCGATATTTTCAATGTCGGCATCGACTCCGGGCCACCATATATATGAACGCGCTAATGCTTTCATTTTTACGATTCCCAAGTGTGAGAGATGCAAATCGTCTAGAATCCGGACTCGGAGTTTTTCTGGCACTACGATTCGATATCCCCAGAAAAGGCAATTGTCTTCGACCGATAATTCGTGTCGTTTCAGAAAATAGTTTTTTTCTATGTCCGAGAGATCGCCGCTATTGTTTGGCCATCCAAAAATGCAAAATTTGATAATTCGTGCCAATGTTTGATCGCGTTTGTTTCGTAAACTATTGTTTTATAATCTATTAGTTTTGCTTCGTCTGTTATATAATGCAATTGTATAATATCCGCGTCAAAAAGGTTTGTATCATCAATAATAGGCAAGCGTGATAGCGCGTCACAGTTAGCGTTTTGCTCGGATTTTATCCGTTCGATTTCGTATTCGAATCCCGACACGAAGTACGCCCACCGCTGTAGTCTCGATGCAGCTGTTCGTGGAATACCTCGCTTGGGCCCGAAAATAGTCTCTAGTGGCCGATGATCTGTGCGTAACACTATTTTGCGTCCGAATATGAAATCATAGAATTTTATAAATTCAAATACTATGGCGCTTGCCTCTTTATCAACGATAGCGCGATTTAGCTCCTTTTCTGGGATTCGCTTCGAGGCGTATGCGATTGGACGCTCTGTGCCATTCTTATATTTATGTGATAAAATGGCTGATAAGCCATAGGATGACGCGTCGCACGCTAGAATAATTTGTTCTTCGGGGTCGAAATGTGCTAGTACTCGCGGTGAAATCAGTTCGTTTTTTGCCCAACAAAAAGCTCTCTCGCATTCCTCGGTCCAATTGAACGTGTCGTTCTTTGCACAATCGAAAAGTGGTTTCAAATTTTCAGCTCTGTTTTTCAAGAATCTTTCATAAAAGTTTATGAGCCCGAGGAATGACGCTAGCTGTTTGTTGTTTTCAGGTCGCGGCGCTTCATACATCGCTTTCACTTTTGTTTTCGATTTATGTAGACCATCTTTGTCGATAACAAACCCTAGAATTTCGATCCGCTCTTTCATAAATTCACATTTCTTTTTATTTAACCGTAATCCGCGCTCGGTTAGTCTTTGACAGACTTGTCTTAGATTTTCTACGTGCTCTGCGTCGGTTTTACCGGTAACGTAAATATTGTCCATGTACGCTATCGTACTCGGAATTCCTTGGAGACATTCTTCCATAATTGCCATGAATTCGCTCGGTGCTATTGCTATACCCTCGAGCATTCTTGTATATCGGAATAGGCCCACGTGCGTTGTTATTGTCTGAAAATCTCGACTGTTTACGTCTACTCCGATCTGCATATAGGCGTGTGGTAAGTCGAGTTGCGAGAAGGTCGTTCCTTTTTGCATGACCGCGAATATGTCGTCGATTCGGGGAAACGCTTGCTTAGTAACTATTAAAAATTCATTGAGTGTGATTTTAAAGTTCCCGCAGATTCGGATTGTTCCGTCTGTTTTTAACACCAGTACGATAGGCGTCGCCCATTCGCATGACTCGACTCGCTCGAGGTGTCCCCTTTCGACTTCTTCTGCGATCGTTTTTTCGATTTTCGGCCGTAGTGCGTATGCTACGTGACCTGCTCGCAGCGCGACGGGTTTTGTGTTTGTTTTTACATGAATTTTTATTTGTCGCTTATTGTACAAACCCGGTGTCTCGCTAAACAAAGTCTCGAACTCCGCTATTAATTTCTTTTCAATTTCTCTAACATCTATTTTGTGTATATTGTTTTTGTATTTTTCTGTGATGTCGGATGGTTGCGGTACCGTGAGTGGCCATAGTCCAAAAGCTGATAACCATTGCCTTCCAATTAATGGTACTTTGCTACCTTTCAAAACTAGACAATTGAAGATTTTTGTTGTTCTGTTTAGCGTAACCCTTAAATTTTTTAATTGACCGCGCGGTATCATTGTCTCGTTTTCGTATGTTAATAAATTGATGTCCGCGGTTGTTACTTTCAAATTTTTCAATTTATTTTGTAAAAACTATTCCGACATTACAGAAAAATATGTACCGGAGTCTATCTCCATTTTTTACTGTTTGCCCGTTAATATCAACGTTAATAAATAGTGGGTCGGCTTTGCTTAAACTTACATTATGAACATTGCTTTTATAGTCGATTGAGTAGAAGTCCGCGTAGTTGCCTGATGTATCGTCGTCGTGCTCGCTCGTGTTGTCCTCAGCTCGTTCGGATGTGTCCTCTTCTTCGATAAATTTATTTTCCCTCTTCTTTTTTTTGTATACATGCTCGTTCCAGGTGTCCTTTTTTGTTGCAAAAATTGCAAGTCTTGTTTCTGTATATGCAGTCATTCGTTGTGTGACCATTTCCTCCGCAGCAGTAGCATTTTGGTCCATTTTTGTATTGTCTCTTTTCCGCTTGGCGTTTCCGTTTCTGTTCCATTGCAAATGTTTCTTGCGTGTAGATTTTCTGTGTTAGCGTTTTTCTCGCTCCTGATGCATTTTTCATTGTAGTCTCTCTCGCCATTGCATCTTTGAGCGCTGTGTCAAAAGGCAGATTTGTTTGTTTGAATAATTCGATGCGTGTCGATTCGTCATCGATGCCGCATACGAATTGATCTCGCAGCGCTGTTCTGACGGCGTTGGCTTGATGTGTTCTGTCAATATTTTGATTAAATCGTCGTACGACTTTGTAGCTGGTTTGTCCGGCGCGAACAAATTTTTGCATTATTTATACGTTTCCTCATCTACTTGCGTCAGTAGCATTGCTCTCTTCATTTCATTATCTTGAATTTTTTTCGTAATAAAATATAGTTCTAAACGTTCTGTGAATGACTTCCAGTCGTCGGTTTCCAAGTGAAAAAAAATATTCGTTTTACTTGCCATATCGTTGTCGCTGGATTCGCTAGTATCATTCGACTCGCTCGCCGGTTGCGTTCTTGTTGTGCTGTTTTGATTATCGCCTCCTGATGTCTCGTCTACTTGTGTGTTTACCTCGTTGGTCTGTTCGTTGATTTCTGTTCGTACTATTTCTACCAGTTGCTTACGTAATGTATTTCTTGAGTCTTCTTCGTTGATCGTCAGGCCTCGCAGTCGTAGTTCATCAATTATTTCTTCTTTTCGTAAATGTTGAGCTTCGGTCAGTGTTAATTTTCGTGGTTGTTGTAATCCTTTCTTTACCTCGCTTGTATCCTCGGGCTCGTCACTCATTGGCTTTTTCGATTGTTTGTCACTGTCGGATCACTTCCCGCGAAATCTTGCGCACGTCCTCGTCGCCAATTGTCGTGTATGCAGGGATGCGTGGGTGCAGGATTTCGGTCGGGAGAATTAACTCAACTCAGCTATTGGGAAACTCTTTATTCGACCTTCCTGGTCGCCGGCTCGGCTTCTTCTCCTCGCTCGTTTCTCACATCTTTCCTTCCTCGACTCACACACACTCTCATCTCATATTTACTTTCACACTTACATCGTTTATACACTCTCCATACACGCCCTCTCCCCACTCACTCGTCTCCTATACAGCATACACTACAATAATAAAATACTAAATAAAATAACAGGGAAGCCCAGAGAATATCTACGTGTAGATTCTGCAGAGGATGCAAAACAGTAAAAGTTAGATTCAATCTTGCCAACAGAATTTATAAACTCATTAACACCCAATGGTTTACCACCACATAAACTCAATCTAAAAGTTGGAATGTGTATAATTCTTCTCAGAAATTTTGAATTTAAATAACGGATTATGTAATGGTACAAGATTAGTAGTGCAAGAAATGCAAGAATTTAGTATTTTAGCAAAAATTATCACGGGCAATCGAAGTGGAACAATGGTAATCATACCAAGAATAAATTTATCACCATCTATTGAGGAAGTACCATTTCATATGACAAGAAGACAATTTCCAATACATATTTCATTTAAAAAAGTCGGAGTTTATCTATCATCACCAGTGTTCACTCGTGGACAATTGCATGTTGCACTTTCAAGAGTCATGAGTAAAAAAATTTAAAAGTTTTAATTCCAAACCATACAAACAATATAAAAAAAAATATTGAAAAAAATGAAGAAATCTACACAACAAATATTGTATACAAAGAAATATTATAGATTAAATATTTTTGTAATTAATATAACATAAAGGACGTATTTTATAAAAATAAAACGTGGAGTAGGCCTATAGGGGACACCACTAAAAAAAATGCACCGAGTTATCTACTTCATAAGTGGTGTGGAAACGATAACTATAAGAAAAAATCGGGGACCGTTCCTGTAGACAATGTCCAGGTATCCAGGAACACCCTCAGGACGATGGGACGTCGTCTACAAGGAAGCCCACCCCGTACTTGATCATTGAGAAAAAATCGGACAATACATAAAATCATTGACGATGTCCAGGTGTCCAAATTTTTTCTCAATGATCAAGTGCATCGTAAAATATATAAAATACATTGTAACTCATTTAATATATTATATGTACTTGTATACTATATAATTTACTCAACAATAATGCTGAATATAAATGTGTTATTCTACTAAATAGTTATATGTATTTATTATATTAGTAAATAAATCATTATACAGGGTGATTCAGTTTAATTGCCCCAGGCAAATATCTCGAAAAGTACAGAGCTTGATTTGACCTTGATGCGACTGCAGAGGTCAACTGGACCTCATGACATAATATGATGTTTGAATGTAAAATTTTTCGCTCTTTTAATTTCCGAGGTCAAAAGTTGGTGTTCCTATTTAAAATAACTACTTTGACTTTGAAATGACCTTGAAACTTGACCCCAAGGTCTTGGTCAAGGTCACCATTGGATTTCCCCCTCTGAACCCTACTTTTACATTTAACGTTTTTTTCCATCTCCCGTACTTTTCGAGATATTTTCCTGGGGCAATTAAAATGAATCACCCTGTATATACAGAAGAATAAATCGAAATTATTGATTTTTATTATTCGCATATTTTTTCTTTAATTAGAAGGCATAAAATGACAATTTTGTATTGTAAATTAATCACCTCATAAAATTAATATTATTTGTTATAATAAATAATTGATAAAGAATATATTGCAAATATATAGGGTGTTCAAAAAGTAAAGAAACACTTAAAAATTCCACCTAATAAAGATCTTTTTGAAAAAAACGAAGATAATCCTAGTAGTAACTTTCAACGAGGAATCCAATGGTGACCTTGGAGATAACCTTGAACTTGACTTTGAAGGTTATTTCAAGGTCAACTTTTTTTCCTTAAATGGAAATCCCTATTTTTGATAACGACAATCGATAGAGCGGGAATTTTTATGTCCAAATATGTACTAAGGTCACAGGTAAAGTACGACCTTGTGCTCATCTGAAGGTCATTAAAGTTGAGCCAGGTAAGAAGCGGCTCTTTCCTGCGCTTCTTTGGGGCAGCTGTTTACGAATGAAGTCAACTAATTCTTGGAGTAACTGTTTCACGAGGAGTCCAGTGGTGACCTTGGATTTGACCTTCAAGGTCATTTTAAGGTCAACTTTTTTTACATTTAGCGTTACCCAGGAACAACGACGTGGACGTAGTAAAATCTGTTCCCATCGGGGTGCTTGGTTTACGTGAATCCCCTAGCCTCTCACATTAATTAGCACATCTCACTTCAAGTGCTCGAATTGTTCGCCATTTACTTCTTGACAGTAGGCCAATCGCTGGTAGAAAGCATTAACAGCATTTTTGATCACTGCAGTGGGAATGAGTGCGGATTCATCGATGATTCATTGCCGTAATTCATCTAGATTTTGCGGTTTGGATTTGTATACCCGATCCTTCAGATAACCCCAATAAAAATAATCTGAAGGCGTCAATTCTGGAGATCTGGCCGGCCATTCAACCGTGCCCCTCCGTCCTATCCACCTATTATCAAATACTTCGTCTAAATAAATGCGAACGTTTCCTCCATAATGAGACGCTGCACCATCTTGCTGAAACCATATGTCTTTTCAAAATTTACGCCGACTATCTCTCTGATTGCAGGAACTATTTGTCTCGAAGAATAACTTCGTACTTTTGAGCATTTAAGTTTCCATCAATAAAAAATGGTCCTATAATTCTATTGTTGAATATTCCAGCCCAAACATTTAATTTTTGCGGATACTGCGATTTATCTTCTCGCATCCAGTGAGGATTTTCCTGTGTCCAATATCTACAATTATGTCTATTTAAAGATCCATCAAGTTGAAAAGTTGCTTCATCCGAGAAAGCTATGTTTGATGGAACGTTTGGATTTTCAACTATGCGTGTCATCATGTCTTCACAAAACTCAACGCGACGATTGAAATCATCTTCATTCAACTTGTGAACCAGATGTGCTTTGAATAGATGGAATTTGGCTGTTTTTAAAATATTATGTACAGACGACTTACTTATGTTATGCTTCTGACAAACTCTGCGTATGGAATTATGAGGATTTTCAATAAATGATAACAAAATATTTTGCGAGTTCTCTTCATTTCTTGCAGATCTTGGTCTGCCTGACTTAGGTAGATTTCTCACAGTGCCAAAATTATTGAACTTTGTTACTGTATTCCAAACGGTCGGAAGAGCGATTGAAGTTCTGTTTACTCTAAACGTTTCGTTGAATGCATCCTTTACTGGCCTTAAAGTTCTTTCTACTTGACCCCAACCTCTCATCATGAGAATCGTTATTCTCTCTCGTTCAGTCAGGCATTCCATTTTGAGTCTGTAGATCAAACCTTACTCAAAAACTAATTAAGATGAAAAAACAAAAACTTTTAACACAGATAAACGTAAAAAAAATGAAATTGTAGAGTAGTGTTTTAACAATAAAGCTCTATCACAATCTAACTATTGCACTCATTACTGAATGAGAGATATTAGTTGTTAAACAAAAATGATATCTTTTTCGATTTTAATTTTAATGATATCATTTTTTTGAGAAGAAAATAAAAAATAAATTATGTACGATTATTTTATTATTTGTGAGTTGGCTGATAGCACAGTAATATTTAATACCAAAATTTATTCTATACCATGGCCGGCTTTTATAAAAATTAACTTACAAAATGAATTTTTTTATCAGATATTTAACAGAAATTTAATATTAGTAAGATACAAGTCAAAAGATAAAGATTTATTCAATTGTTATTCGTGAATAAGGTCAAATAAGGATTTTAAAAGAATCGATGATAATATTAAAAATTAAGGAGGGGAATCGCGTAAATCAAACACCCTGATCGCGAGGGGCAAGGGGACGTCGTTGTTCCTGGGTAACGCTAAATGTAAAAAAAGTTGAGCTTAAAATGACCTTGAAGGTCAAATCCAAGGACTCTGCCAACTGCCCCAAAGAAGTGCAGGAAAGAGCCGCTTCTTAACTGGCTCAACTTTAATGACCTTAAGATAAGCTCAAGGTCGTACTTTACCTATGACCTCAGTACATATTTGGACGTAAAATTTCCCGCTCTATCGATTGCCGTTGTCAAAAATAGGGATTTCCATTTAAGGAAAAAAAGTTAACCTTGAAATAACTTTCAAGGTCAAGTTCAAGCTTAACTCCAAGGTCGCCATTGGATTCCTCGTTGAATGTTACTACTAGGATTATCTTCGTTTTTTTCAAAAACATTTTTATAAGGTGGAATTTTTAAGTGTTTCGTTACTTTTTGGACACCCTGTGTAATAAACATTATATTAGTATAAATATATAAACATTATATTAGTATAAAGGATCTAGATTATTATAAAGATGTTTATTTTATCATCAGCTTAATTCACTTTTAAGGTATTTAATTTTTATTTTATATTTATATAATTTTTCTTAACATAAATAATTTATACTTTTTCGAAGAAAAATTAAAAAGTATATTTTATATTATATATTATGTAGAATCCATGTAAAAATCCACGTGATGTTTTAAATGAATTTTTACTCTTCATTTTAATAAACTTTATATTCTTTTATCTGTTAATTAATTTCAAACCTAATCTTTATTTTATATAAATAATAATAATAATAATAATAATCACACCTCTATGATAACAATAACTTTATAACACTGCCAACTAATAGTACAAATTTTGCTCTCGTGGCCCTTACTGAGGAGGCCGGTAGCAGGCTGCTGGGGGTGGGTAGGGTCTACTGCCGCCTCAGGCTCAGGGTCCAGGTTGAGCGCTGCTTTAAGTGTCTCGGCTATGGGCACCGTGGGCGGAGCTGTGGGGGCCCCAATCGGAGCAATGCCTGCTTCCAGTGCGGGCGGACGAGGCACAGGGCAGCCGACTGCAAAATTGAGCCTAGGTGCTTCATCTGCCCGGAGTCTAACCCGGCGGCGTTGAATCATGTCGCTGGCTCTGGGGCCTGTGGGACATTCAGAGAGGCCCTAGCGAGGTCTGGCCAAAATGGCTAAGGTTCTGCAGGCAAACCTGAACAGGAGTAGGACGGCGCACGACCTACTCACGCAGATCTGCCTCAAGAAGGACGCTGACATTGTTCTTGTCAGTGAACAATATCGAGATGGTGATGCAGGAGTGTGGTACCGGGATCACCTCGGTATCGCGGCTGTTTGGGTTTTCAACCCACGTCGATTTCAGGTTACGTGTCATGGCTCTGGCCGCGGCTACGATTGGGTCGGGTGTGGTGGCGTTACTTATGTAAGCTACTACCTCACTCCGAACGAGGTCATCGAGGGCTTCCAATCCAAATTGGATGCTCTCGAGAACGCGATCAGAGACATCGACCTGCAGGAGACCTGGCTATAGGGAGACCATCCCCGATGTATCCTTTGCGACGGATCGTCTGGCCGCACGTATGCGGGATTGGCGGGTGATCGAGGACTATACAGCCAGCGATCATCGGTATATCACGTTCCACGTTCGTGAGATGTCGTGCCGGTCAGGGTGGCGGCCGAACGTTGCCCAGCCAGATGGGTCGTGGCGAAGATGGATCACGAGAAGTTTTCCCAGACGCTTGAACGTGGTCAGCAATCCCTGGTTGAAGTGCCTAGAATGGGTCGCTCTCCGAGCGGGCTAAAGCGGTGATTGATGCCACAATGCGTATAATCCGCCAAGCCTGCCAGGAAGCAATACCGAGGAGATCTTCGAGAAGTGTGCGTCGTCCTGCTTATTGGTGAACGGACGAGATCGCGGAGCTGAGGCGGGGCTGCCTGCAGCTGCGCCGAGTGGCCCAGCGGGCCCAGAGGCGCGATCGCGAAGCCGCTCTCAGGATCGCCGAATACCTAATGGCGAAAAGAGCTCTGAAGCGAGCCATTAAAGCGAGTAAGAGATATTGCTGGAAGAAGCTAGGGGAGGATCTGAACAACGATCCCTGGGGGTTAGGGTATGAAAGTATCTCCCGCAAATTGGGTGCGTTCGGCAAGAGCGAGCTCATGAGCGCGGAGGTAATGGACGGAATAGTCCATGCCCTGTTCCTCACTCATCCCAAACGACGGGGTGAGCCCCTGGCTCTTGAGGGCTCCGAGGCACCGCCCTTCACAAGGACGGAACTACAACACGCAGCGCGTTCCTTTAAGAACAACAAGGGCCTGACGGGCTTCCAGCGAAAATACTGAAAGCGGTGGCAAAGAGCCAACCCGAGCTCTTGCTTAGCAGGTACATCTCGTGCCTTCAGGCGGGAATATTTCATTCCCGCTGGAAGGAGGCGAGACTTGTGCTGATAAGCAAGGGCAAGGGACCAGTTATTGCTCCGTCGGCGTATAGGCCCCTGTGCATGCTGGACACTGCCGGGAAGCTCCTGGAGAAGCTTCTAAGATCCCGCATCCAGGCGGCGATACTGGCGGCTGGCAACCTCTCCGAGAAGCAGTACGGCTTCCGGAGAGGGTGATCTACTATCAACGCCATCCAGGAGATATTGGAGGCGGCCAGGTCTACGGAGGGGGGAAATCACTTCTCCCGACCAATTTGTCTCCTGGTGACACTTGATGTCAAAAACGCCTTTAACTCGGTAAGGTGGAGAGACGTGCTGGGGGCACTGGAGAGGGACTTCGATGTTCCTGTGTATCTAATTCGGATCATCAAGGACTATCTGATGGACCAATTCATAACGTACGACACGATGGAGGGCTCCACGCGGAAGGAGCTAACGTCTGGTGCGGCCCAAGGCTCCGTCTTTGGATCCGATCTATGGAACGCCTCCTACGATGGGATCTTTTGAATAAAAATGCCGGAAGGCTGCTTGCTGATCGGGTATGCAGATGACGCGGCGGCCGTTATTATTGCTCGCAATATGACGCTGGCGCAGACACGACTCGACCAGACCATGCGTAGAATTCGCTATTGGATGAGCAACCATGGGCTGGAGCTAGCTGAGGCCAAAACCGAGATTGTGCTCCTCACGAAGAAGCGCATCCCCCGAGTGCAGCAGCTAAGTATAGGTGAAATGTCGGTACAGACCAAAGCATGGCGGCAGTGGTGGTGGCTTCCCTTTCCGGGGTTATGACCAACGTGGGTGGACCACGGCCATACATTAGGCGGCTGCTACTACGCGCTGCTCTGTCCGTCATGCTTTACGGTGCTGAAGTTTGGGCCGACGGGTTGCGGTATGAAATGTACCGCAAGCGCATGGCGGTGGTACAAAGGAGATGTGCCCTTCGTGTAGCATGCTCGTATCGCACTGTCTCGGAGGCGGCTTTACTAGTGGTTGCTGGGGTTATACCTATCGCCCTCCTAGCCCGAGAGCGGAAGATCGTCCACCAAATGAAGGGACATGTCGAAGCAAAGAAGCGGGCTAGGGAGCAATCCCTTGCCTGCTGGCAGGATCGGTGGGTGCAGGATACGCGCGGAAGGTGGACCGCAGACTAATAAGTCTGGTGGCCCCATGGACCGACCGACAGCATGGGGAGGTGAGTTATTACCTTACCCAGATGTTGACCGGTCATAGGTACTTCCGCGCGTACCTGCATAGGATGGGCAAAGTCGCGGACCCCAGTTGCTTATATTGCGGGTCCGGGAAAGACGATGCCCATTACACTTTCTTCGTGTGTGTGCGATGGATGTCGGAGAGGGCAGAACTGGGGGGCGAGGCCGGAGGGGTTACACCTGAAGGCATCGTCCCCCTGATGCTCTCTTCTGAGGAAAACTGAGGGAGGGTCACCAACTTCGCGGAGGGCATCCTTCATCGGAACAAGGCGGACCTCCCCTAGTTAATAGAGGATGACTGCTCCGGAGAGTGCCCCGTAGCAAACAACCTGGTCCTCTCCTCGAAGTAATGCCTAACGGCGGTGTCCGGGATGGGGGCTTCCAAGCCAGGAAGGTGGTCTCCTCGACGCACTCCCGCCTGTTCCGACCTGTAGATAACTGCGGGGAGCAGCAGGGGGGCGAGATTTTAGTGCGTAGGCCAGCACCTTCTGTGCTGAAGAGTCCCACACACCAGGGGACCGGTTCCCTGAGGTCTCATTCAAGAGATTTCCTCCCTCCTTATAAAAAAAAAAAAAATAGTACAAATTTAAAGAAAAAATGGAAAACATACATTTTTTAAGAAAATTAATTCTTTTAAATATTTATAAGAAAAAGATATTAATATTAAGTAGTGAAAATTCCAGTCCATGCATGGATTTACAGCTTGATACTCTCAACAGAGCAGAGAAATTCATCGGTCAGCACATTATCGTCGCAAAGCACGCAAGTAAAAGCTTAAATGAATTCGAGTTATGAAGAAGAAAAAATAGATAACCAAATAAATTTGGACTGCTTAGATAATTTAAAAAAATATTTACAGCTTGGTAATGAAATAATCTCCTATATAAACATTAGAAGCCTAAATGCCAATTTCAATAAGTTACTTACTTTATAAAAAGTTAAAAGTAAAACCTGTCATAATTATACAGGGTGTTCAAAAATAAACTGGCACGACCAGTATATCCGTGTTCAGAATAACATTCTAAGCACTTCTTCCCTTTTGGCATATTTCGTAATTGTGGCTAATTACACAGGCCTACAAAAAAAAAGGTGTCTGTACAATTGACCAAACCTATATATTATGTATTTTTCGACGCTCGATCCAAATTTGCAGTAAAAAAGTAGTACCCTCGCTACATTTTGATGGGGTTTTGCTTGAAAAACCTAATTTTTTACGGGTTTTCATGGGTTTCTTTAAATAAAAAAAAAAAAAAATTATTTCTTTGACTATATGAACTAAACGGTAAAGTAACTCAAGAGTGTAAAATAAATAAAGAAAATATTAAAAATCCAAAAATAAAAATTGTAGGAATAGATAACTTTGTAAAAATGAACGACAAAGAGTTAGAAAAAGACATTAATATCAGAAATTTCAGTAGTTTTGAAGAAAAATGCACCATTGTGCATTCATACAATAATGAAAAAAGTGGCTTGCAAACATTAATTGTAGACGTGCCTGCAGTTATATACAAGCAAATAAGAGAGAACAAATATACAGGGTGTTCGAAATGTTCCGGACCCCCCACTTATAACATAAAGTAAGCATTTTGGAAAAAAATGTTAAATACAAAAGTTGTTAAGTTTTGAAGGTTGAACTAAATGATGACCTTGGATTTGTTATTGGTTACCATTTTCAAGGTCATTTAAAGGTCATCTTCAGTTTTTTAAATAGGGACCCCTATTTTTTATTTCAGATTCTGAAAGAGCACAAAATTTTACATCTGGATATGTATCCACGTTATGGCTCAAAATGACCTACAGAGGTCATTTAGTGGTTAAATGATTATTTAGTAGCAAAAAGCCAAGAAATCCCGATTATTAAGAACTTTGGGTGTATTTGACGAAAAGAAAAAAAAAATTTCGTACTTAGTAAAGTACATAATACTAAAGTACATAATTTGATTTTCTAGGACGAACTTTATGGTCACTTTAAAATTGGCCTTCATTTTTAAGGTCATTTGAAAGTTATCTTCAGCTTATTAAAAAGGGACTCATTTTGTATTCCGGATTCTGGAGGAGCATTAAATTTTAGGTCTGGAGATATGTACAATATCCACGTCATGGCTCGAAATGATCTACATAGGACACTTGGGGGTTATTAATTTCAAAAGCAAAATAATCTAACCGTTTTACATGAACAGTTTTTATTGCAATAATTTTTTGCAAGGGTTACGAGTTTCTACGCATGATTCATAGCATTTTCAGGATCGTTACTTGTACCTTAGAAGATTTTGCTCACTATTCTTTTTAGGAATCAGTTCATTTATAATTGTTAATTAACAATTGTTTACTCCTATTTACTTTTCTGTTTTCAAGAGTTAAGTGAAGTTCTCTTACTTCGAAATTCAGATAATTGTATTAATTTTCAATAATTGTACTTTTAATCGTAGTGAAAAATGGCACATCTTACTGAACGAGAAAGAATATCTTTGTTGATGATGCGAGGGTGGGGTGATCAAGAGAGAGGTTACAAACAGGTACAGCGTTTATTCAATGAAACATTCAGAGTTGAAGAAAACAACCCTATTTCAAAAAGTACCGTAATTCGTACAATTAGACGTTTTGAAGAGACAGGTGGTATTAAAGATCGTCCTTAATCAGGTAGATCCAAATCATCGTCTAATGATGAAAAGAGCTTAGACGTATTACAATCATTTATTGAAGACCCCCATTGCAGCATCAGACGTTGTGCACAACAGCATGAAATGGGAGCTGCATCTGTGCACAAAATTTTGAAACTCAACAAATGGCATCCTTTCAAATTAAAGTTGGTACAGGAATTATCTGAAGATGATTTTGATAGAAGGGTAGAGTTTTGTGATGTAATGATGCAAATGATATCTGATGATCCTTTGCTCCTCAATAACATTGTTTTCTCTGATGAAGCCACGTTTGAGTTAAGCGGAACAGTGAACAGACATAATTGTCGATACTGGAGTAACATCAATCCACATTGGATGAGAGCGGACCACACGCAATATCCTGAAAAAGTAAATGTTTGGGCTGGCATATTTAATGGAAGAGTACTTGGCCCTTTCTTTATTGAAGGTAATTTAAATGCTGCAATGTATGAAAACATGCTTCGAGACCAAATTATACCTGCTATACGGAATTTAACGGGTGGAAATCTGGACGAAATTTACTTCCAACAGGATGGTGCTCCTGCACACTACGGTATTCATGTTCGCCGATATTTAGATGCAACATTTCATGATAGATGGATTGGGCGGAGAGGTACAATTGAATGGCCACCTCGGTCCCCAGACCTAACGCCTCTTGATTACTTCCTTTGGGGATACTTGAAGGATAAAGTTTATGTTATAAAACCACGTGACTTGGATGAATTACGCCAAAGAATCACTGATGAAATAGACTTGATACCTCAGCAAATCTTGCGAAATGTTGTTGCAGCCTTTTACAATCGGTTAGCACATTGCCAAACTGTTAATGGGCAACAATTTGAATAGCTGTTGTAAAAAGTTCCTGTCAACGACATTTTAAAAAAATTCAGTTTGGGCGAATAGTCCACTGTCTTGATTTAGTTAGCTGGGCCGCCGATAGTCCTGCCTTAGCTGACTGGGCCGCTAGTGTTCTTGTCTTAGTAGGCTGGGCCGCCGATGGTCTTGCCTTAGTTGGCTGGATCACCCATGATGTTACCTTAATTAGTTGTACCTCCCGTGCCTGAGCAATAAGGCTCATTTTGATTAGACATTTTTTTATTTATCATTTTCTCCCCCGAGGTATGTAGTTGTTGGGCCTAAGGCTTATTTTGATTAGACATTTTTTTATTTATCATTTTCCCCCCCCGAGGTATGTAGTTGTTGGGCCTAAGGCTTATTTTGATTAGACATTTTTTTATTTATCATTTTCTCGCCCGAGTTATGTGGTTGTCTGGCCTAAGGCTTATTTTACGCCAGTGTCAATTACACCTTCTACAATCCTAATGCAGAATTTAGCGCTGGTGCAAAATGGAGAATTACAACTAGGAGGCTTAATTTGGAAAACTAAAGTTAACCTTCAAATGACCTTGAAAATCAAGGGCAATGTCAATTTAACGCCACCATAAAGTTTGTCTTGCAAAATCAAATTACTTTAGTATTGGTCAGATACGCTCAAAGTTCTTAATAATCGGGATTTCTTGGCTTTCTGCTACTAAATAATCATTTAACCACTAAATGACCTCTGTAGGTCATTTTGAGCCATAATGTGGGTACATATCCAGATGTAAAATTTTGTGCTCTTTCAGAATCTGAAATAAAAAATAGGGGTCCCTATTTAAAAAACTGAAGATGACCTTTAAATGACCTTGAAAATGATAACCAATAACAAATCCAAGGTCATCATTTAGTTCAACCTTCAAAACTTAACAACTTTTGTATTTAACATTTTTTTTCCAAAATGCTTACTTTATGTTATAAGTGGGGGGTCCGGAACATTTCGAACACCTTGTAGAGTGTACGTGGGATATCAAAAATGTATGTCATATGATATGCTAAACGTGAAACCATGTTTCAAGTGTGGAGTGACTGGACACAGCGCAACAAAATGCAAGTATCCAATCGCATGCCTACACTGCGCCGGAAAACATCTAACTAAATTTTGTAAAAGTAAAGAACCTAAATGTATAAACTGTTCATATAGTAACGAAAAATACAATACGCAACATAATACAAATCATACAGCTACGGACCTTGAAAAATGTGATATACTAAAATCAAAAGTAAATAAATTCATTGACTTTACCGACTACCCGATAGCGCCCATTATACCAAAACATATCGGTAAAGAAGTTTACAATAAAAAAGATTATACCAAAGGAAAAGTAAATGAAACTGATGACACAGAGACAGATGTAAACGAAGCTAGCACATCAAAAAAGAATAATTATTGAATTATAAGAAAATGGATGATGAAATTGAATCATATATACTAAAAGAATACGAGTTAAAAGATACCGAAGAACTAAACAAAAAATTAGAAAAAAATAAAACCACTGAAAAGAATAATAAACTAATTATACTAAGTATTAATGTAAGAAGCCTAAACGCCAATTTTGAAAAACTTGAAGTATTCATGCAAAGTCTTCTAGTAAAACCAAGCATAATTGTCTGTACAGAAACTTGGAATTTTCAAAATTATGAAATTTTCAACTTACATGGATACAAAATGTATTGCAATATGTATTACAATAACAGTAAAATCAATAAAGCCGATGGTGTAGTGATGTACATAAAAGACCATATACAAGAAACAACAGAAATAGATATATGTGATAGAATTTCAATACTCCGAACAGATATAAAAACCAACACAAAAGATAATATTAGAATATCAACCATATATAGATCACATGATATACAAAAAACAGAGTTTAATATAAGTATAAAAAAATACTTAAAAAAAAACAGCAATATTAAAAACCATTGTATAATTGGAGATTTCAACATGGACATACTAAACAATGAAAGTACAATAGATCAAGAATTTCTAATTAACCTATTAGAAAATCAATACACTCCTACTTTCACCGGAATTACTAGACCATCTCAAGAGAACAATAATGGAACATGCATTGACAATATGTTTGCAAAATTTAAAAATATAATCACCAAATCATATAAAATCACAAATCCTTTTAACGACCACTTTCCATTATTTATTATGCTAGATAATATAAAACTAAAGAAAAATAATGAAATATTTAAAAGTTGCGTTGATTATAAAAAACTCAAATCTGTTGCTGGAAAAATGAACTGGGACGTGATTGCGTCTATAGAAGATCCAAACAATGCGGTAAACGAACTAATTAGTAAAATAAAGAGTTGTATCAACGAATCTAATATAAGTACAAAACAAAAAAAGAATAAACAAAACATGCAACCAAGGAAAAAATGGATAACAAATGCTATACTAGTGTCTTGTAAACAAAAAGAATTTTGTACAACACATGGAAAAAAAATCCTACTAGCAACGTGTTAAAAGATGAATACATAAAGTATAATAAAATACTAAATAAGGTATTAATATCTGCAAAAATAATGTACGATGCTAAAAACGTCGAGGCATGTAGCGATAATCCAAAGAAACTGTGGCAAATAATTAATATCAAATTAGGTAAAAATAAAAAACAACAAAATACGATTAACAACCTAATTATTAACAATCAAAAAGTTGAAGACAAAAAGGAAATTGCAAATGACATTAATACATACTTCTGTACTATAGGAATCAATTTAAGCAAAAAAATACAAGAGCCTGTAAATGAAAAATTGACACTACCAGATTGGAATTCAAAAACGATCTTTATAAATCCAACTAATGCACAATAAAAATTTAAAAGATAAATCTGGTGGTGTTGATAATATTAACAGCAAATGTTTGAAAATTATCGCTCCAAATATTGTATTTGCATTACAGCACATTTTCAATATATCCATAGAAAAGTCAATATGGCCAGATGCATTAAAAAACGCGGAAGTAGTCCCAATATACAAAGCTGGAAATAAGGCATTGCCATCAAATTACAGACCTATATCTCTTATATCTAATATTGCCAAAATATTTGAAAAAATAATTAATGACAGACTCTACAATTTCTTACATGAAAGTAATATTATATCAGATAACCAATATGGTTTTGTAAAAAAAAAAGGAACTGCCGATGCGTTAAATAGGATAACAGATACGATAATTAAAAATCTTGATAAAAGTAAGCCTACCATCGCAGTGTTTTTGGATTTAGCTAAAGCCTTCGACACAGTTGATCACAAAATTCTACTAGAAAAACTAGAAAGATACGGAATAAGAGGAAACACTCTAAAATTATTTAACACCTATCTTTCAGATAGAAAGCAAAAAGTTAAACTTCAAAACGAAACAAGTAATTATCAAAAAATAGAGACTGGGGTTCCACAAGGAACCATACTGGGACCTCTCCTTTTCATACTATACATGAATGACCTACTGAAAGATATGCTAGGGGATAATATTTTGTCCTATGCAGACGACACGGTGATCGTCTCAAGCGACCATTCTTGGACTGCTGCTGAGGACAAAATTAATGTTCTGCTACAAAAAGCTGCCATATGGTTAACTTTAAATAAACTAACTCTAAATATAAATAAAACTGTATATATGACTTTTGGAAACTACTGTGATAGTGTGCCAAGTACATTAAATGTAGAAATTTTAGGTAAAAAAATAAACAGATAAGTTATTGCAAGTATTTGGGAATATTATTTGATTATAACATGAAATGAGATAAACACATTGACTATATTATTAAAGCAACTAAATATCTGATAATTGTTTTTGCAAAACTCAAAAAAATAATGGACACTAAAACATGCATGATGATATCCCTACTGCAAAAAATTTTTCAAGGACTTAGAAATATTTCAGGTGATGGACTTAGTCAAATTCCCAAAAATTCATAAAAAAAAAAAATTTTATTTATATCGACAGGAAATGGCCCAAAACGCGTTAAAAATATGGTTCTACAAAAAAAGAATTTTCAAGGACTTAGACGATTTTTAGAATTTCGGACCTGAGAAATCACTTGATTTATCACGTGATTTTTTGCAGTAGGGATACTACGCACTTTTTCACAGTAAAATGGTCTACGGGATAATTGCATGGGGCGGTGCATACAACAACTACCTAAATCTATTAATAAGAATACAAACAAAAATCCTAAAAATTATAAACAAAAATAGATTTCAAAGCACCATGCCTTTAAACCCTAGACAGTCTTTCACACTTGAATCAGTAATGTATCATTATACCACATTAAGAGAAATGTATTTAAAAAGTACAAGTAAGACTAGAAACAAAAACATATTATTGCCTAGAATTAACAAAACTATTAGCAATAAAAGTAGCTACATAGTAGCTATAAGGACGTATAATAGTCTTACAAATGATCTCAAAGATCTCAATTTAGGTAAACCTATTATTAAGAAGAAAATAAAAAAATTTCTATATCAATGTCAATGTTAAATATGAAAATTTTAATACAATGTTTGAAAAACTATATCAATGTTAAATATGAAATGTATAATTTAATATTAAGGAAGTCTAATATTTAGAAACAAATGGGGTTAATAAATTGTTTAACAAGCAGTAGCTAGGCTGCGTATCTTAGTTATTAAGTTAGTATATAAGTTTAGTTTATAAATTCCTGCCAGCCTATCTACAGGAACCTAAGTGTTCCTCTATAGGATTGCGTACTGGCCTAATGTAAATTAGGAATAAGTATGTAATTTTTCTGGTAAATAAATAAATAAAAAAAAAAAAAAAAAAAAGACTTCAGAACCGAATTATACGGGAAAAAATTCATCGAAATCCATGTTTTGAATTTTTTTTAAAGAAATATCCCCCATACGGCAATAAAAAGGCATAAAATCGCGAAAAGTGAAAATTTGCTTCAAATTTGATTAAAATGACATTAACATCAAGATTTACGATTTTAAAGCGATTTATAAACATGGAAACTACTTTACTAGGGGTTTTTGAGGTCGCTGATCAGGAATTTTAAGTCATTTTTTTCAAAAAACAACTCCTAGTCAGCGTAAGTGGACAATAAACGTGATAAATTGATACTTTTTTCAAAAAATCGATGTTTTGGATACTGTCCTGAAGGTTTGCCACTACACGAATCACAAAACTAGAAGTTTTCAACTCTTGATCATAAAGTAAGTTAGAACTTATGTATGGCGATATTTATGATATATTATAATATTTTTAGCCTTTTTTAAGAAGTGCCTCAGAGTTTTCATGGGTTAATCAATTGAGTTTGTAGAATTTTTGCTTATAATTCGCAACTTTGATAGTGAGATGTTGGATGCTAGTTGGATATTGACGATATCTATTTTTATTTTAGTCTTCTAAAAAAATATTTGAAATAAAGTTTTAAAGTGTTTTATGCTTACGCGCACGTTTTTCGTCAAATTAGGTTTGTGATTCATATAGCGGAAAATATCCAAAACAGTATCCAAAACATCGATTTTTTGAAAAAAAATATCAATTTATCACGTTTATTGTCTACTTACGCCGACTAGGAGTTGTTTTTAAAAAAAAGATGTAAAATTCGTGATCAGCGACCGCAAAAACCCCTAGTAAAGTAGTTTCAATGTTTATATATCGGTTTAAAATCGTAAAAGCTGATTTTAATCTCTTTTTTTTTTTAATCAAAATTGAAGCTAATTTTCACTTTTCACGATTTTCAATGAGCGGAAGCACCATCTTGTTGATACCATAAAATTAGTCTTACTACAAGAATACGCACTTTCTCTCTCTCACTCATTCCCTACACTTACACTCTAACACTCTACTTACTCTCGCCGACTCCTCGTGGCGGCGTATTCGAAGCCGGCCGACCTGGAGGACACCCGCACTTTCTTTCTCTTTCTCGATACTCTACACTTACGTACCTTCTCTCTCTCTCTCTCTCTCACTATTGCACTTCGCACTAACCCCGTATTCACTTCTTCCCTCTTCTCCCACGCTCTCTATCTTTCTCTCGCCTATCCCGCGCACTCGTCCAGGCCGTACTGCCCGTCGCAAGCCGCGCGCCCATCCACCGCGGCCGTCGTCGCGCAGCGTCGGCCAATCATCGACAAGAAATTGATCAGATCAATTAATGCTCAATTACCAATGTCCAAAAAAATACATAAAACCAAGTGACTTAATAAACTAAATGGATACAATTTTGGAGAAATACTATGTATAGGAATAATTTTCAATTAGATTATATTTCGATTTTGAATGTAAGGATTTGTTCTTCAATTATGTACGGAGGACCACGATAATATGTGTGTATGTAAATAGAATATAAAAACGCAAGGTGTAAGCATCATGAGTATGTGAAGCAACCACTAGTCCAACAAAACGCAGTAGGGTCAGAGTTTGAATAAAACGTTCACATATTCAATAATCGATAAAATATAAAAAATACTACTTCGGTGTCAATTTATAATTTAAATATGAAACGATCTATTAGCTTTTTTGTACATAAATACGGGACTGCTGCTGTATTCAAAGTCGATCTTTGGAGCTTTAACGCAACACAACCATAAATCGGCCCTTTTCAGGGACAAACAAATGGAACCGGAAGACCCCCTACGTCCTCGTCGTCGATTGGGGGGGTGCTTACAAGATTCATGAAAATATACGCGTGTAAGCATTGCGGAGAGGGGGTTTCCTTTTCGAGGAAAAAATTCATGTAGTTGAAAAATGTCAAACATTAATCAATTTTTTCTCGGAAAGAATGCACCTAATCAAAAAAATTCTAAAAACACTTTTGTCTCTAAATTTTATGTTCTTTTCAAAATCCGGTATCGGAAATAGGGTTTCCTATTTAAAAAACAAAAGTTGACCTTCAAATGACTTTGAAAATAAAGTTCACGGACATGTTCAAGATCATCGAATGGTCAGCCCCTCAATGTCCAACAACTTTTGTCTGAAACATTTTTTTAATATCTGCTTTATGTGTTTTTTTTTCTTTAGCTGATGTGCAAAAGGGACGTTCATAATGCCCGATTTGTTTTGCGGCGCAATAATTTTAGATTCTGGATGGGGCTTCTAGACGAGCAGTGCAAAGAGTATTTTGGCTTTTATTATTTATTCTCTGAGGGAGGGAGATGAACCCACATTTGAGGGCTTACGCTTATAGGCACATCGAAAAAAACACAGGCTCCACTGGATCGTGTTAAAGTTTGTAAGTATAGAAAAATCTTGTAGTATGTTATATATATAAAAAAAATTAAAAAATGTATATATATTTTTCTTTCTTCTTTCTTTTTTGCAGTGGGAACGGCATCGACGATACAGGAGGTCGCGGGAGGCCGCTCGATTGTCGATGAAATTAGCTAGCGAATTCGTATGGTGGGAGCAGGACTTGTATTTCAAAAGGCTATTCCGTTTCAGTGTATTAACTTTTATTGTTTGCGGAAAACTTCTAGCAATAAAAGTCGTTCACTCGTGCAGTGCTCACATTTATGTTAGAGGGTCAGAATTTTGGAGTTACCCATTGTAAAGAGTGAGTAAAAATTTCAAACTAATTTACTAAGTATATCTTCCATTCCTTAATATTATATATCTGTTTCAGGTTGAATTTTCCAGATCTTTTATTTTTCTTTTGAATTTAATAATTAAAATTTTTTTAATCTATTATTGTGATATAATAATTGTGTATCTTGGGAGCACGGAAAAGAAAAAAATTTGTTGTTGTATATAAGTTGTTTCCCCCTTTTTTCACGTTCCTTTTCCTTTCCTTTCCTTTAAATGATTTATATAACATTCTATAGTTATATAAAATTTTTGAAAAAAAAAAATTTTTTGTTTTATAAAAAGAAATTCTATAATTATATGAAATTTTTAAAAAAATTTATGTTATATTTTAAAAAAAGACTTCTATAGTGGTTATATAAAATTGTGGAAAAATTTTGTTTTGCTTTGGAAAAAAAAATTATAAGTTATTTTATGACAAAAACATTTTGTTTTGAGGAGAGGAAAAAAAAATTTCTGTACGAAAAAAAATTATTTTGATTGAATGAAGGAGATCATGCTGACTAACAAGTACAAAATATAAAAGGAACCCGGAGAGATAGATTTGTTATTTGAAGAAAAAAGAATAGATAGAAAAAGAAAAAATCATTCTACTTTAAATTTCATTATAATCAGAGTTTATTGCTTTCAATGTTTATATAGAAAAAAAGTCTATTTTGCTTGTAACAATTTTTATGTGAACCAATTTTATTTCGGATAAGAAATTTATTAAAAGGGTTCGACTGTTTAGAAAAATTTTCTCGATAATAAGAATCCTGACCCATGATGCTCCTTTGAGTAATTTTTTTATTTTGTGTTTCATGCGTATAACGTGGCCTGTGAATGTGACGAGGTTGCACAAAAGTGCTGATTTGAGTATTCAGCTGCTTTTTATACTGTGCATCTTAATAGTGCATTTCATAGTATCGTTGGGTTCACCGAGTTGCTCGCTGTTCCATCTATTGTGCTCCAATAAGGTGCTTACTTGTATACATCCGTGCCTGTTTCTTCTTCTTATGAATTACCAGGATCGTTTATTCCGTCGTTCCGGTGCGGAAGCTTATACTGATCTAGAATTAGAATCTAGAATCCTGTTGTATCGTGTCGTCCTAGTGGAGTATGGTATATGTACGTCCCACCTGATACTATTCCCAGATGTCTGATAGCGCTACCCAGAAGCTCAGCCTCAAGCGAAGGTGGTCCTAGTCGTCCACTGCATGTAGGTGATATCGTTTGTTACACCAAAATTTTGTGTTCTGTAACAAGTATAGGGAGTACTCTTGACACGCGTAGCAGCTTTTTACTGCTTGTACTACCTCTCATCACATGTTTCTCCAATAATAGGCTTTTGCCAATTTCTCGTACATCTTTCGAATTCCTTTATGGCCTCCTATGGATAATTAGTGATATTCCTGGATCAGTTCGTAAACTTGTTCTGGTTTTGGCGCTGGAAGGTTGTCTAAAAATAAGGTGTGACGTTGCAATTGCTCAGATACACTTTTCTGAGTCCCCTAAGCCGCGTCGATAAAGGCTCGGTACTCTGGCCTGTATTTTTAAACAGGAGACGTAAAATACGCGTTCCCGGGGCACCAGGCACTGAAGGTGCCAGCCAGAGTACACTTTTGCTCACCTTGCGAACACCACGCTCGGCTAGACGTGGGTTACACGCCCGAAGGATGCCCGTTAGACTAAGGATAGCGGGGAAAACCACCCTAACGAGGAAAATCACACAAACTACACTGATGACAAAAAAAAAAAAAAAATAAGAACACAATCGTTAAAATATATATGCGCTTTTAATGCGACTTTTTTAAAGTACAAGGGTGTAGTGTCTCGCGTCGCGAAGCAATCCAACTCCGATTTCTCGCGGATAAATCGTTTCACGCAACACTAAATTACCTCGCGCTTCGACGACTCGATTCTAACCGAATTCGTACCTGCGGTCTCGTTCGCCGATCCACTCACCGTCTTGACTAATCAATTCTCCGCCGATCTCAATAATAGGCCTCCTTGACTCTCGTGACGACAATAACTCCTATACGCTACACAACTCTAGCGATTGCGACTACGCTGACGACAAAAAGGACTAAAAACGGAGATACGATGCTGCGTGGGATGAATCCGGACGAGTGTCGCACTCAACAATGGCGACAATCGAGTCCTCCGTCGCGACACATGCGTTCTCTTTCTATCTCACGCAATTACAATTGTCTCTCTTTATCCAGCCCTTAATTAGGCTATTCAGGCATAAGGTGTCGCGCCGGTCCTTCTTCTCCGGGAGGATCACCTAGGTTTAGCCCGATCGCGGCTGAGTCCGCGGTCGCCTTCTTGTTCGCGCGTCGCGTCGCCTTTCTCCCGCATGTTCGTGCGCCGCATTGTCTGTCTCTCTCTCATCCTATCCCTCGACCACGTGCTCGTCGTCCCGTCGCCGCTGTCCACGTCGCGCCGCTCGCTAGAGGCGATCACGGCGCCTCGCCTCATTTACACGGTGTATGTGAGTGTGTATGTGTATGTTCTTCGGCGTGTCGCCACCGGCGTCGTCGACAGCTGATCGGATGTGCTCGCCATCGCCTGTTGTTCTTCCATCGGGGCTCACCGAGTCATTCGTCGTCGCTTCGCCCTTTGGTTACTCTGGGAAGTCGCTGGTATCTCCAAATGTTCGTCGTGGTGCCTTCTTCGCGTCGCCTCGATGAACAGCTGATTGGGCTCCGGGACGAGTGCCTGTGTGTGTGAGTGTCTTCGAGTGCCGTCGTACCTCGGGGAAAAGTAACGCGTATTAGGGCTCGGTAATCAAATAAATAACTCGGGCGTTGGCGTGGCGTCGTTTGGCGTGCCTCGTTGTCCGGGTTTATTAGGAGAATTAAGTTTACACGTCAGAAAGGATATTAGTATCCTGCTATCCTTGAAGGTGTGGACCATAGATTTTGCTATGTAAGCCCGATCTGTTAATGGTATATTTAAATCGCGATTATATTGTGCTGTTTTATGGCTCTGCATACTTCTTGGTGCTCTTAGACAAGTTCGCTCGTAGTACTTTATCGTCGGCATGATTTTTGACAATTACCCCTATTATATGATAATCTTTTCTTTCCCATATTATGACGTGACCTATCGGGTGATTGAGTTTCTTTATGTCTTGTTCCATAATATATTTTCTTTCTATTAGTGCATTTATGACACTTGTGATCATGGGCATGTCTTAGGGAAGGAAACAAATGAAATTAGTATCATATGAAAACGGATGCACGTTTAGAGGATGTATAACGCTTAGTGGTGGGATTTCCTTCGGTTCGTCAACAGTGGGCGACAATCCGAAAGAAAGTCGAGCGTCCGCGAGTGAATGCTGACTTAGTGATTCTGCTAGTCTGGTTGCGTTTAATGTGTACCGTACGTCATGGTGATCATCCGTGACCTTCATCCGTGTCTTGCGCATTTTCCTCGTTATGATGGAATTTCTTCTATTGTTTTATGATGCGTCCAAGTCCGTCTATGTGTTTATATCTTGGTCATTATTTTCTACGTTATCTTCGCTGAAAGTGTCGTTGTTTCTAAAATTATTGTTTTCATTATTGTTTGTATTATTGTTGTATCCGTAATCTTCGTTATTCTCATGGTTGTTGTTATGTTCATTGCTTATATCCTATGAGTCCTGTATGGGTTCCTATATATTTTTTAAGTATGGGGTGTAGTGCCTTGTTATGTTGCAAAAATGTAGATGAATCCACGGTTTGTTTTTGTCTACTGTACTATCTCTCACAAGTTAAGAAGACAGATAAATCTGATCTTACATTGGAAGTCCATTAACATCAGATTAAAAAAGCAAAATTAATATAATACATTAGAACATATGTGCCCAGGGTAAACGCAATCAACACCACAAGAGAACACATAGGCAAATGGCAAAATACAACTGGGAAAAAATGTCTATCATCATTGCAAATTTAATCATCACAATAACTAAATTAGCACAATACACAATAAAAAATACAGAATATAAACCACCGAAAATTAAACTGAAAAAGTCATCAAAAATAAAAAATAGTTACCGATGTGAATATCCACAAATATTTTTGGTAACTGCAAAATCTGGTACTGAGGATGAACTCATCAAACTTAATGATTGTAGAGTATGAAAAACAATTGAATCGCACCATTCAATTCAAGAAGTTTTTATAAAAATAGATAAAAAATCAGAGTACTTCGCAAGCAAAAATCAACTTAAACCAAGTCCAAATCTTCCGGGTAGTAAAATAATAGAATCAAAAGCTATCAGAATGTCGTACGGAGATATCAATTACCTAGAAATTAATAAAGCGCATCTACATTTTGACAGAGGAAACAGAGACAAGAACTTTGATTATTGACTTAGATAGAATTATTTTCACTTTCTCTATTAAATGCTACTCTAGCAATAAACATAAACCAATATTCCCACACTACAGAGTCACTTGCGCTGTTCAGCTTACTTGCCCAAAGAGATTAAATAACTTGAAAAGAGAAATCTACAAAAGAAGCAGAAATGTGTCATGAGACGTACATAAAAGCCACCTCAAAGCTCATTAGATGAAAACTTAATTACACAACATCAATTAGGACTGGGGGTTTTGTAATTTGTAGCAAATTTTTCTTTACCCAGTAACGATGTTACTAGGCACGAAGACTGAGCACTCACTTGCAAGACCCCCATAACTAGCACTTTCATTTTTCACCATTCTCTACTTAATCTTTTTTCTTTTTTTTTCCTCTTTACTAGAATAAATGTAGTACTATATCGAGCCAGGCCAGCATATAGGGAAGCTTTCCTCTACTAGGTTATATTTTTATAACTTGTATGTATATATTGTGATGCTATATTGTATGTATATATTGCGAGCTGTCGCGAGCAAGGTAAGGCTAGGCCGTGGCGCGCGGGAGCGGCGGCCATATTAGAAGCTCGAGAGATTCTCTCGAGTCGTCGGCGACGACGGACGCGTGTGCGCGTGTGCGACCTTGGAGCGAGAATCGAGAGGAAGCCGACGACGAGAGGCAAGCGCGGGGTAGCAGTTAAGTCCGAGCGAAGGCTGATACTATTGTAAGTACCGCCCGTATATTGTATTGCGAGTGCGGGCGTGTACGCGGCGAGGAGCGGAAATTATCGTTCTTTCTTTCTCTCTCCGATAGCTCGCGGTCGCGGGCTCTTGTGCGACGGGAGTCGCGGCTCCCGTAAACGAGCCGCAACGCAATTCGTCATCGGGACCTTGAGCACGGGCTCGAGGCCGAATTTGTTCTGCATCGCGTGGAACGGGCAAATGACCCCGTTACAACTGGCGCCCAACCACGTGTGCATCGGAGGACAGGACTGCGACGCGACAAATCTTAGTTTTTTTTCTACAGTAGAATTTGAATTTACAGATCGGGTTGCCGACCGAGTCAATAATCCAGAAGCAGGAGAAGCTTCGCGAGTCGGCCGCTAGGTGGCGACGGGCTTATTCACAGGGAGTGAAAAAGCCGCGAAATTCAAATTCGGTTTAAATTCTAGAGATCGCGTGCGTTCGTAAATAGGGAGGAAAAGGGAATTTTCTTTTAGAAAACGGAGAAGGAAAAATCAGGGGATTTTCCGCTAGTAAAGTTAGGTGGAGAGAGAGAATCGCGCGTGGCGGCGAACGCTCCTTCAAGCGGATGGAGCGTCCAAAAAGGCGACTTCACTTGTCTTTGCAAGCGGATTTGCGCGGAAAATAAATTTTTCAATTTTCGTTCGTGTTCGGAGAATTAATTCGAACAGACAGTTGCAGCCGTACCCTGCTCCTGTCAAAATTTACTTTTTCTTCCTTTTTGAAATTTCTGGAGTAGATTTCGTAAAGTGGACAGTTGCAGCCGTGCCCTGCTCCTGTTCAGAGACTTTACGATATTGGAACTCACGAAGAGTTCCAAATTTTGATTAAATAAGCGAACGGTCGTAGCCGTGTCCTGCTTCCGTTCAAGAGGCTTTTAATCTGGGAGAAAATTCTAGAGAGAATTTTTCCCGTTCAAATTGACCTCGAAAACCTTCGGTTTTCGAGGAAAATTCGTTTTCTCGCTGAATTTGGCAGCGATAATTTCAAGTAGAGTTGCGTTAAAAGAAATAGAGTTTTTTTACGCAGTTCAAACGCGACTGTTCCACAAACTGTAGGCAGTCGTAGAAAAATTCTCTAAGACGTGTTTCAGAGAGAATCTCACACACTCTCTCACGCCGCCAAGAAGGGCAAGGGAGAAAAAGGATCCCAATAGCGATTCCGACGACGAGAGTCAATCGTCACAAGAGCCAAGATCGTCGAACAGAGCAAATAGCGACGATCAAATGGCAAAAGTGGAATCTCTATTGCGAGATATCCAACAAGCCGTTCGGGAAATTGAACGGAAATATGACAACCTGATGAATACGGTCGTCACCCAAGCGAGAACGATGACGGCTCTCACGCTGAGAGTCGACCAGCTGGCCCACGACAGAGACCAGCAACGGCCGCCGATGTCAAGCACGAGAATCGACGGCGGACAAGTCGATACGCGATCGGATCAGATAAACCCACCGCAATCGACACCGCGCGTTGGGTTCCAGGAGACGTACACGATACACACGATGGTGCGAACACCATTCAGAACGCGCAGAGGCAAATCCCACCACGTGAAATCAGAACTTGGGCAGATTTCACGAATGGCAGGAAGAGAGAACAACGGCCCTTCAATCAGCGAGGGAAATCGCACAGGCAGAGGTCACGACCCCAGCCGCATAGTTAGCCGATAGAGTGTCACGTTCACGGCCAAGCAAGGAGAAGACGTGGAGTATTTCCTCAAAAGCTTTGAAGACAATGCGCGAGCTACTAAACTCAACGAGAGCAACATGCTGGCGTCGCTCCCGTGTGTCCTCAAAGACGTCACAAGCACAGGAACCACAGCAACGAGTGGCGAACATGGGCAGACTTTTGTTGAGCCACTCGGCGCAGATGGGGCTGCGCCCATGATAGGCAAGAACGCCTCCGAGACCACATCAGGCGTCGTTTTTAACAAATCGGGGAGACTAGCAGCCATTACGTGACATGCATGGAGAGCATGTTATGTGAGGTATCCCCGAGGATGATCAGACCCCAAGAGATCGAGAAGATTTACACGTATCTTCTCCCGGAAATCAAAAGGATTGTCAGGATAGAAAACTGCAACACGACAGACGATCTAGTTGGTCAATGTGTCAAAGCAGAATATATTCTGGATAGGGAAAAGAGCGACAAGACGCCAATCCCTGCAACCAAAGCGGTGATTCCAGAAACGGCATATAAACCACAGGGCGGGAAGGCAAATACGTCTTCTCCAGTAAAGGTAGCGGCAACGGCCGCTACAACACCGGATATACAGAAGAAGCCCGATGCTCCGATAGTCGGGATAGGTCGGCAAGTAATGGCCGACCTATTAACGAAGCTTAGCGGAGAGCTAATGAAAGCGTTCCGCGAAAGCAATAAGCAACGGCAGGGAGGGGGAAGCAAGGATGCCTCCTCCTCGGCGAACTAAAATGGCCGATCCGGAAAAGGCAACTCAAAAAATAGCAGTGGCAGCGGGAAGGACGGCCAGAAAAATGGGCAAACGACGGAATACATTCGCTGTTTCGGATGCGATAAAGAAGGCGTAATCCGAGCGAAGTGCCCTAATTGCTCGCCAGAAAACGAGCAACAGGGGAAGTAGGGCATTCATCTACTTCCCCAAACGTAACCAAAGCTTGTCAGGAAGCTTCGGAAACGACCTCCCAGAGCATTAGCGGGACAGCACTACTGGACCTCCCTAGGGAGAAAAACCTGGAAACCAGATGGTGGTTACAGGTGCAAGTGGAAGGTTTCCACTTCCGCGCACTGTACGACACAGGCGCATCGGTCACAGTGATGGGTCCGATCGGCCTGCAGTTGATAACTGCATGCGGCCGAACACTTATGCCAAGCGAGCATGCAGGTGCTAAGCTCGCTGACAGTAGCACAAGCCCAATCGTGGGCTGTGCCTACCTTCCCTTCAAAATAGGTGGCATAAGCAGGGAGATCAAAGTGTCGATCATCCCTGCATTGGATGCGGATTGTTACTTGGGCACGAATTTCATGCAGGAATTCGGCTCAGTACACAATCCGCGATCAAATCAGCTGACGTTGGTGGACGACAACGTCAGTGTCGATCTCCAGCTGGCATCAGTTAAAGACACTAACATGATCCAGATCGGTGCAGTAGGCTTAGGCCATGTGACCGAGGAGCAACGAGCACAAGTCGAGGCACTTGTGCACGAAATGGTCGGCACGGAGCCGATCACACTTGGGCGCACCACGTGGGTGACCCATACGATCGATGTGGGAAATGCTCGCCCCATCAAACAGCGATATTACCCATATTCACCGGTAATAGAGGATGAAATGCACGCACTGGTTCGAAAGTTACTGGACGCTACAAGCCCGGTCGTGATGGTGAAGAAATCCGGTGGAGGATACCGGATGTGTATTGACTATCGAAGAGTCAATACACTCAAGGTTTCGCCGGACGGATACCCGGTGAAACGGATGGAAGCGGATTTCCGCAAGGCTAAAGCGGCAAAGTACTGCACAACGTTAGACGTTAGCAACGCGTACCATCAAGTACCACTGGACGAGACGTCCAGAGAAATAACAGCGTTCGCTGTACCGGGAATAGGCCACTTCCAGTATAAGAGAATGCCATTTGGCCTGGAAGACGCAGGAGCATCTTTCTAATCGACATGGTGGTCACGCCAGATTGCGAAGACTACGCATTCGCATACCTGGACGACGTTGTCATAATGTCGAAAACGTTCGAGGAACACCTCGAACACCTTCGTAAGATCTTAGGCCGTCTACAAGACGCGGGCCTAACGATCAATCGGCAGAAAAGCCACTTCTGCCAATGCGAAGTGAAGTACCTGGGTGTAGTGCTGAACCAAGATGGGTTCCGCCCTGACCCAGAGAAGATAAGGCCGGTACCGGAGTACCCGCCGCCTAAGAATGTAAAGCAGCTAAGACGCTTCTTAGGCATGGCATCGTGGTACAGGAGGTTCCTGTACATCCTTGCCACGATTGCCGATCCACTTACGCAACTAACGAAGAAGGAGCGTAAGTTTGAGTGGACGGAGGTACAACACTCCGCATTCGAGCGGATAAAGATACTCATAGCCTCCGCACCAGTCCTGCAACGTCCTGATTTTGACAACGAGTTTGCTGTTCAGACGGACGCAAGTGATTCGGGAATAGGAGCGGTTCTCCTCCAGTTTAAAAACGGCAAGGAGCGAACACTGGAGTTCGCCAGCCGTGTCGTCTCACCTGCCGAGAGGAACTACAGCATGACAGAACGAGAGTGTCTCGCTGTAGTATGGGCAATAAAGAAGTTTCGCCCATACATCGAAGGCTACGCATTCCGCGTAGTCACAGACCACAGTTGTTTGCGTTGGTTGCGCACACTGAGTGGTCCAACAGGACGGCTAGCATGGTGGACCTTGGAGCTGCAAGGCCACCAATTTACTGTTGAGCACAGAAAACGCGCGCTCAACAATGTCCCAGTCGCCCTTTCTTGAATTTACGAGGAGGAGGGCGAGGAGAAACCAGTGGCAGGCGTCTCACGGACAGAAGATTCCCAGGATGAGTGGTAACTCCAACAACTTAAGGAGGTTCTACCGGTAATAGATTAAAAATTGAGATTCAATGATATTTTACATAATCGTTAATAATGTCTTTATAAAGCTCCAGCCAAAATTTTGCAAAGCTACAGAGCCTAATAACCGAGGAATTAATAATTTAGTTCTTCAAATTTTTATATAGAATCTTATGAAAATTCAGGTTCATGTTGTGTTATATACCTAATAAAAATTGAGATTGTTTTGAAAAAAATTTACAGTAATAAAGAAATATCTAAAGAATATAATGCAGGTATAAAAAGTATGATTCAGAGCTTATAACAATTATTAAAGATAAAAAACTGTGTGTAATTGTTGTCGATGAGCGAAGGCTGGAAGATTTGGCAATGCCGCATTTGCTGTCTCTCTCTCTCGCTTGACTCGCTTGACAGGAACCTCACTGTTTGTCTGCTACTCATCAGCTATAATGTTTTACTGCACTAATTTATTAACATTTAGGTTTATTTGGAGTAAAAATAAAATCCATTTAAATCTCTTTTATTTCCTTTCATAATCACAGGTACAATAATATAAATACTTAACATCCACAAGTCAGTGTAGTACAAGATTAGTACATAAAACTAATAAAGCAAATAGGTTAGAGAGTAAATAAATATTTAGGTTGTAACAATCGGGTTTTCTATGGGGTAGGAGGAGGTGTCCCGGTTACTCCTGGACTCAATACGTCCAGGGGTACTACTCGCGAACAGGCTCAATACGCCTGTTACAAACCCCAGCTGTCACGCTCAATACGCGCACAGCTCTAACACGGAACGAGCTCAGTACGCTCGGAAACCCCTTTACGCGGTACTTTCAATAATAATACGAATTTTATTAAACGGAAATAAACGAACTCCACTTTGTTTACACTTAAAAACTATTCTTAATATTTATTAATAGAAAATAATACAGAAAATAACTTCGCTTATATAATACGGATTTCCTTGAGCGCGCTCACTTAAAACTAACGCGGTAACTAATAACACAAAACGCGAATCTTGATCTTATCGGTACGCGGAGAGTCCAACTATCACGCTCATTACGCGCGATAGTCTCCCCATTAGGTTGGAGCTCGGCTCAGTGCGCCGAGTGGACTGCTTTTGTCAGTCAGCTCTCGCTCGCTCCGAGCCGCTCGGCTCGAGGCGCGCTCGGTGGGAGAGCCCGGTTGTCATGACGACGTCTTCCCGCGGGTGGGAAGGCATCGCGTAGTGGGGACGCTCGGGAGCACACTTGCTCTCCGGCCGTCGCGGTCGCGCTAACGCAAGTATATCTTAAATATACGCGCGTTGCGTACCGACTTATATTCGTAACAATGCTATTGCTCGCGCTTGCCGAGCAATACCTTTGTTACATTACCCTCCCCCTTAAAAAAAGCGGAGCTTTACGCAAGCTAAAAAAAAATTTAAACAATAAAAATAAAAAAAAACTAATCACTAAAATAACTAACAAAAATGTTGTTGCTGCTGTTGACCCTGCTGTTATTGTCGTTGCTGGTCCTGTTGTCAGTGTTGCTTTATATACTAAATCTTCTTAAATTTAACGGCCGTCCTTGGTATTATTTACAGTATATTTACACCATATACAATATTTACACTAGAGTTCCTTCACATTATTTACAAAATGTACAGCAGGGTTCGTCAACCCTTAGACTTCTTACTCGTCTGTCGACACAAACGGTTTTAAATCTTGAACGTGACGAATAATCGCATCTTCTTCGTTTTTACGGTCAAAAAATAACTGTAGAAATTATTTTTAAAAACAAACCTTAAACGGACTGACATTTTTTCCGCACCAATTTGCGTTAATATTTCCGGCTTTATCGGACAAGACAAAATTTCTTTTTAACCCTTGCTTGCCGATTTTCGGTTTCTACTCTCTCCTGCGTAGATTGTAGTACTTATCTCGTCTTTGGAAGCTTTTTGTGGCATTGACTTTGGCCAAATCTAAAGCTTCCTACGAGTTGTCTATTCGGTTATTAAACAAGTTTTTTACATTCCCTCTCTCTTCTTGCTGCATTATTTCGGCAGATATCAACTCTCTATCGAAATTCAAGTAGGCGGGTGTGTAACTGGTACATTCGGTACATTGCTATGCTTGGTATTAAATGTGAATGCAATTTCTGGTATGTGGGCATCCCAAAGTCTTTTGAAAATCTATGATGTACTGCTTAATCATCGTTTTTACAGTACATTTGCCCTCTTAACTGCATTACATTGCGGTGAGTACGAAGGTGTAATCCTGTGACGTATTGGCTGAAATTGTTTTCGATCATTTAAAATGCAAAAAAAAAAAAAATCCGGAAAATTTTCTGATTTTTCGGTAACTAACTTAAATGTGCGGGCGTACCATTTCTCATTATTACCACTATTGATCGAATTCACATCAATAGGGTTGCGTGACAGAGCATCTGCAACGTTGTCTTCTGAGCCTTTTCGACATAAAATATCAAAATCATCCTGGTTTAATTCTGAGGCCTAACGTGCAAGACGACCTGTTGGACTATCTATACTGTTCAGCCACTTTAACGCCTGGTGATCAGTCAGTACAGTAAAATGACATCCATCTAAATAGTCACGCATCTTCCAATTTGCCCATTTAATGGCTAAACATTCAAGCTCTGTTACCGAATAGTCTTTTTCTGCTTTGCTTAAAGAATGGCTATCATAAGCAGTAACTCTTTTGTTTTCTCTTTTCGGACATCAACGTAAAAACGTATTTCGCCGTCTATCTTTTCCATCCGTATTACTAGCGAACTCCTAGGACTTGTAGATCTTTTGTTTCTTCCGGTTTCCTGCGTCGCTTTCTCTTCTTCGTTGTTACTTTGGATTACTTGGTTTCTCGGTCGGTATTTCTGTTTTCTCGGCATTTCGTCGATCCATTTGCTGCTATGCTAGATTTCTGGTGTTCATCCTGTCATATGCTGCATCTCTTCTTTTCCTTGACTACTCCATGCTTCCAATCTTGTCTTCGGTTCTTCTGTAGGTGCCTTTATCTCTACGTTATTGTCTATATAACCTGACATTTTGATTTAATTTAAAAAAAAATTTAAAAAAAACGATTCTGAGAGATGACAATAATTTCGATGCGTGTGGGTATTTTCAGAATATGTATCAATCAAGACTAATAACAATAAAAAAAATTCAAGCAAAATGAGAATTATTTCAAAATTTGATTCCCGTCCGCACGCATTTTCTCTCCTCTGCGCTCATTCTTCTCGCCTTATCGCATAAAAAAATCGCATACTAATAAGGAAAAACAAAAACTTTGTTAAATCTAAACGCTACCTACACCTATTTTAAACGCACTAATTTAACGCACTAATTTAACGCACTAATTTACTAAACGTAATCGTAACTTCATCGATAATTTTCTCGATCGCTACGATTCGTTCCTCTAATTTCGTCACACGCGCCGTAGTGCTTCTTGCCACATTTAACAACTGCCTTTTTAAAATATGGTTTTCTGCTTTCAAAATCTCTAATTCTTTATGGAAGTGACCCAGCGCCTCTTGCTGGTCAAACACGGTTTCTGACAGGTCATCCACATTCGCTTCTACTTGATTAAAACGGCCCCGTAGCCGAAACTCGGTACCAAATTCGTCATAAAAATCCGGCATTATATTTTATAAAAACAGTAAAGCACCAAAAAAAAATTTTATCAAATCAACTACAATTAATTTACTTGATACTACCGTATGAAAGAGAAGAAAAAAAACAGCTTAGGCGAATTAACCTGCACACTTTATATTTTACGGCACTACACTACTGCGGCATTTGACGAAATTATGACAAATTTATCCCTAACCGAACCTCCTAAACCACCATAGCCTGTTCGGGCGCCATGTAACAATCGGGTTTTCTATGGGGTAGGAGGAGGTGTCCCGGTTACTCCTGGACTCAATACGTCCAGGGGTACTACTCGCGAACAGGCTCAATACGCCTGTTACAAACCCCAGCTGTCACGCTCAATACGCGCACAGCTCTAACACGGAACGAGCTCAGTACGCTCGGAAACCCCTTTACGCGGTACTTTCAATAATAATACGAATTTTATTAAACGGAAATAAACGAACTCCACTTTGTTTACACTTAAAAACTATTCTTAATATTTATTAATAGAAAATAATACAGAAAATAACTTCGCTTATATAATACGGATTTCCTTGAGCGCGCTCACTTAAAACTAACGCGGTAACTAATAACACAAAACGCGAATCTTGATCTTATCGGTACGCGGAGAGTCCAACTATCACGCTCATTACGCGCGATAGTCTCCCCATTAGGTTGGAGCTCGGCTCAGTGCGCCGAGTGGACTGCTTTTGTCAGTCAGCTCTCGCTCGCTCCGAGCCGCTCGGCTCGAGGCGCGCTCGGTGGGAGAGCCCGGTTGTCATGACGACGTCTTCCCGCGGGTGGGAAGGCATCGCGTAGTGGGGACGCTCGGGAGCACACTTGCTCTCCGGCCGACGCGGTCGCGCTAACGCAAGTATATCTTAAATATACGCGCGTTGCGTACCGACTTATATTCGTAACAAAGCTATTGCTCGCGCTTGCCGAGCAATACCTTTGTTACAAGGTGGAAAAAGAAATAGGCTTTGTAATAGATACTTTCATACAGTATGACTTGTTTTACTTTGGCATTGAGTCTAAAAAATTACACAACTTTGTAATGACTTGTTTACTTTTAGTGACTCTTACAAAGCCTTCTTCATTTTTTCCAAAAAGATGACAGATTGCAACCAACTTATTTTGTTGGTAGGCCTTCATGATTATATTATATGGAATCCCAGCAGCAATAATTTTCTTTCTTATTGCAAGTGACGTATATTTACTCAAGATTTGCATTTTTTTTAATTCGTTAGGTAATCTATTTTTGAATGCCTCTTGTTCTAGAGCCGTATTCCAGGTTAAACAGCAATCTTGCAGTTTTTCATTAGAAATGTTTAATTTTAATATTATATCTTTTAGCATCTTAATATCAGCAACAGCATTATGTGCTTCCTGACAATTTATTTGTAAACTACGTGCAAGGTTTTCCAATTTGTTTTTTCCTTTACCCTTTTGTTTATTAGTTTTCGTTATAATAGGTAAAGTATCTGAAAATCCTTGAATTACAGATCTATAATGATTTATCATGAACACCTTTTCAATAGCATACATTAGTCGAGGGTAATCGAATTTACAATTATGAGCAGTAAGAATACATTTTTTTTAAAACTATACAAAAATTGATAGAAAGCTAACATAGCCTTAAATAAATTTAGTGTCAGAACGTTTTGGTGATGTAGTTGCAATTTTCCATTCACATAACGTAGCCCATTTACAGTACTAGCTTCCTCACTTATTTTTTGGTTTGGTATAATGTAAACGTTAAAATAACATCTTGATGCGCAGCAGCTATTTGTAAAATATCTGCTGCTTTTTGTAAACTTCCAGTTTCCAAATAAAAAAAAAAACAATTATAGGCTCAGAAGTTATAATATTTGCAACTGGTAAAGGTATGTGCAGAGGTTTCAGTAGTTGCGAGTCACTTCCATAGGTGATCCCTTCTGTCAACTCTTTCTTCTTTTTCAATTCTTCTTTCTGATGCTTTAAAAATAAACGCTTTTTCTTAAATTCTTTGGTTCGTGATTTTTCATATCTCTTTCTACCTTTCATATCTAAATTTGTGCCATATTAATGAGTATGTTTACCAGGTGAAAGATTTAATTTTTCAGTTAAATTTGAAATAAATATTTCACCATCATATTTTTTATTTATGGCAAAAGCTACTCTTACATCACTAAAAATGGACATTCCATACATTCTTGATTTTGGAGCTTTGCTAACAATAATATTATTTAGGCTCTCATTAGGATTACTGGATGCTCCTCCTAGAAGTCCATCATCTATATTATAATGACTGTACTCGTCTGGATTTATGGAATAGGAGCACCATGATCCGCAGTTATCATGCTGGTTAAACGCATGATAAGGAATGTTTCTTATTGCTTTTGCTACATTTTGACTAGATCCAACATTTTGGGATATACAGTAATTAAAACATCTTTGAAGGAAATTCAATTATTTTATTGCTTAATTCTTGGTGTTTTTTTTTTTTTTTTGTAGCGTATACAAAGCATTAACAACATCTTTGCTGGTGTGATTTTTGTCAGCTTGTTTTATTATTTCATAATTAAGTGCACTTCTTAGAGCAGCAATGGAGCTGCTATCATTGTCTGCAATAACAATGCCAATATCAATTTTGGAGTTCTCAAAAATTCTATTTTCCTTTGATAGCTGCACAGTTGCATACGGATCCATGGCTTTTGCTGTGCCATTAAAGTTTCTTCGACAGTCATGATCTTCAACGTTATGTCCCTTGTTACACTTTTTACATTTTCTATTTAAAGTAATATATGATATCACTTTCATAGAAAAGAAACCAATTAAAGATGCTGTTCCAGAAAAACTGTTGTATGATCTACCTGTACTCCTAGTAAACCATCCCATATCCATTGATGCAGCTATGCGTACCCGATGCTCTAAACTAACTGAAATATTTGTAGTTAACCTTTAGACTGCCAGGATTTGAAAGAGCATATCGCCCTCAGAAAACTGGTATATAAGGTATCTTATATCAACGATAGATCATACACAAAGTGTCGATCAGGGTGTGCGTCAAAATATTGATTTTCCGGCAGTCTAAAGGTTAATGTAGGCAGGTCTGGGAATAAAAATGATCGGTCAAGGTGCAGAGGTCTGAAAGTGTAAATATTCATTATTAAAATTAATTAATTTATTTTATTATTTAACTCATTGTATCTTATAAAATCATAGCTGTAAATACATATAAATTGTATACAATTAATTCTATATCATTTATTGTAAAAATTAAAAAATCATATGAAATTGATCAAAATTCTAATTAGTAATTGTAAATATAAAATATAAGTATAAATCTATAAAACACTTCATTTGTTTGCTTTGTATATCTCAATGACTAAATAAATAGCACAGAAATCACATTTTTAACTAACAATTCATTTTTGAACTACTCACAACAGTCGCTCAATAGTTTCAACATTATTGATAGTAAGCTATCTTTGTTTAGTTGTTGCTCGTTCACAGCTTACATGTGCCATTTCTTCTACGACTCTTCCTACTTCAACCTCATAAGTTTTAAAACACTTCCAATTAAATTCAGGAACATTAAGCGCAGACAATATTCCATTTAAGTGAGTGTTGCCCATGCCTGAGTTCAAAGTACCTGTTAACCAAAACATAATTGAATTCAAAAGTACATATTAAATGTTACATATAATTAATTTAATTGTACAAACCTATGACTGCTTTCGTATTTGTGTCAAAATGTACATTTTGATTTTTCGTTTTGTGTTGTTTATCACTATCCCTATTGAAAAATCTTACGTAAGCAGTAACACTTGATACTGCTTGGCAGTTGCGACACCGAACGTAAAATGTTGATGCTAGACCACATCTTTTTTCTTCTGTGGTGTCCAAAAGAGAAAGAATAAACTTTTATTTAGTACAAATTAATTGTTCTGCAAGTGTCTGAACATGAATTATTCTTCGGCCTTCAATTAAACTTTTGGAATCTTCTTTTTGTAGGTTATCTACCACACACTTTTCTTTAAATAATGTCTGGATTTTTTTTCCTATTTGTTGCTGTTGACAACGTTTCTTGAACACTTTAGCCGTCACTCTTTTCCCTTTCCAAAAAAAAATAACTGTTGCTTCTCATTCATTATTATGTGTGTATTACCCTACTGCAAAAAATCACGTGATAAGTCAAGTGATATGTCAGGTGATAAATCAGGTGATAAATCACGCCAAAACGTCATCTGACTATGGTAGAAAAAAAACTAAGTCCGAATTTCTAAAAATCGTCGAAGTCCTTGAAAAAAAAATTTTTCGTAGGACCATGTTTTATCGCGTTTTGGACCATTTCCTGTCGATATAAATTGTCGAATTTCGCGAGTGTTTTGTGAGGTACCACATAAACTTACATAAATTACATTAATGCCCACGCATTTTGACCCTTTTGGTCAGCAATGGCAAAAATAAAAAAAGAAGCTAAATTACGCTCTGTGACTAACGATTTGTGCATTTTAGTGGAATCCATAAATGAAAACGAGCCGTCTAATAACAAACCTTTAACCAACACTAAATATTTGAACTGGCTAGTACAAGGAAAATATTTGAATATTTCATCAGTCGTAGAAGAAGAGAAAATCGTCAATTGAATTTGTCATTCAACTGCGACTTTAGTACAGCTTCCAAAATGAAAATAAAATTATAAAATGCAAAATTTGATCAGTATCCAGCTAAAATGATAGCTGTAGGTGTTAAGTAATATACTGTGGATGTGTACACATGTATATATATGTACATATATTTTTATTCTTGACAAGTGATTTTTTGTACAAAATACCAACTGAATACTTTCCTTGATCATTTTTTTTATACGAAGGGTCCATAGGCAACAAATTTTGAACATATAAGTATCTATAGACTATAGAAAGTCACCTGACAAGTTATAAAAAGGAATACAAGACTCAAAGGGAAAATATTGTCTATGGTCAAGACAAATAATTGTAAGCGAATTAAAATTATTAAAATTATTAAAAGCGAAAGAAAATCATCAATTTAAATTGGCCATTCAACTGCAGCATTAGTACAGCTTCCAAAAAAAAAAAAACAAAATTATAAAATACAATATCCGAGCATCATCCAGCTAAAATGAACTGCAGACGCGATGCGTACAGTAGACTAAAAAGATTTACGAGTGGTGCTACGTAAGCGGAGTGCAAGTCTAAAGCTAGCAGATGAAGATTCAATTTGACTAGCTACGTAGCGGTAGAACCTCCTTAAGGGGGGTTTGGACCTATAAATTTTTTCTTTTTTTTTTACCTGAAAAATAAAAAGTATTGTATAAAATAAATTGCGCATTATATATTATATAACTATAACTAATTATTTACAAAATGAGCTTAGAGAAAAGTCTCTAAACTCATTTTATGCTACGCTATGCTTGATTTAAAAAAAAAACCATTGGCGTAACCTACAGGTCCCATTTGTGCATGGATCTTGATGTACGAAGGCTTAAATTGTTGATATTTGATGTCATTCTGGTCTGAAGAGTTGTAGAATTCAAAATTATTTGAGTAAGTAATCACAAAAATTAAAAATCCACTTATATTTCTTTAATTTTCTTTAATTTCATAAATTTATGCAGTTTTAGAACTTTTGCAACTACTTACTCAAATAATTTTGAATTCTACAACTCTTCAGACCAGAATGACATCAAATACCAACAATTTAAGCTTTCGTACATCAAGATCCATGCACAAATGGGACCTGTAGGTTACGCCAATGGTTTTTTTTTAAATCAAGCATAGAGTAGCATAAAATGAGTTTAGAGACTTTTCTCTAAGCTCATTTTGTAAATAATTAGTTATAGTTATATAATATATAACAACTAATTTATTTTACATAATACTTTTTATTTTTCAGGTAAAATAAAAGAAAAAATTTATAGGTCCAAACCCTCCTTAAGAAAGCCAAAGAGGAACCACTCACCGATCCGAAAATGAAGTGGGTCGGGGGTAGTCTGTTTTATTACAATCCCGACCAACTTATGCAAGGAATCCTGGGGGAGAACGACGAGGCTTGGAAGCTCGACGTTCCCCAAGAAAAACAAGGGAGTATCATGAAAGAGTGTCATGATAGCCCCACCGCAGGACACCTACGGCGAGGGAAGACTCTCACACGGGATCCCCGACAATATTATTGGCCACGCATAGTCGCGTGCATTGCCAATTACGTTCGGCAATGCCAGACTTAGTCGATAGTCGATAGTCGATGTCAGAGCGGAAACGCACCCACGGCCCCTCGCGGGGACATGTGGGTGATGCACCTAGGCCTATTGGCCCTTTGCGCTCGGTCTCCTCATCATTCATTCCCTATCGACCTCCCTATATATTCGACCAGTCTAAGAAACCTGCTGAGCCCCATAGAGCAGACCCGCTCCGGTTCGAGAAGCCACTCCTCATACACCCCGCGCCTACCGCCCATCAGCCTGGGGCATAGACACAAGAGGTGTAAGGGGGTTTCCTCACTCACACCACAAAGTCTGCAGGTATTCTCAGCACCTAATCCTATCCTATTTTTGAAGTGTGCCAGGTCGCAGTGTCCCGTCAGCCACTCCACTACCTTCCTAATAACCTTTCTGGGGAGAGTGATCATCTCTCTCACCCATCTTATCGGGGCAGACTCCGCTATAAACGCTTTTGTGTGCCTGCATTCCCCGTACCTATCCCATTTCCTTGTCTGTTCCTTACTAACCCAAGCCTGAATTCTGCTATCAATCTCACAGCTTGGTATAGCCGTCTCGACGGCCTCTGCTCTGATCCCCGCCGCACCTCTTTTTGCCAGCCTGTCGGCCTTCTCGTTACCTCGAATGCCAGCATGGCCAGCTACCCATTTTAACTTAATGTCACACCTCCTCGCTAAGTCATCGAGTGATGTCCTGCACGCAAGCACCTCATAAGAGGTGATCGTCACCTTGCTAAGAGCCGCAATGGCAGCCCTGCTGTCGGAGTGTATGACAACCTTCCGATTTGTCCACTCCTCCTCAAGCATGGCTGTCACGCAACTTTTTATGGCTATGACTTCCGCCTGGAAGACCGTGGCGTGGGGTTCTAGTGAGAGAACAATCTCCCTACTGCTCCCCTCTAGCCACGCCGCCGCACCTACACCCAGTTCGTTTTTCGACCCGTCCGTGAACCATTTATATACGTGGTTCCCTTCCGTCGCCTGATGTGTATCCGCAACCTCAAAATTCCTTTCGAATCTGTAGTTGCGGGTTACCTTATCTAGCTTAACACTCCGCTTCTGATACATGGCAATTGAATTGACGATCTCCGCATCCTCGTGTAAGTGCCAGTCCTTAGAAACCCTGATCTTCGCCTTAAGTGCCGCGGCCCTTATCATAGTCTCAAGGGGTGGGAGGCCCAACACCAGCTCTAAAGCTTTCAGTGGTGTAGACTTTCTAGCTCCAGTAATGCCCCTTGTCACCATCCCTTGCAATCTATCTAGGAGCAAGTTACCTGTTTTTAATTTGCAACGAGGCCACCAAGCAATGGCCCCATGCAAGAGCCTTGGTCTGAGGACCGCCGTGTAGAGCCATAGGATCATCTTGGGTTTTAATCCCCAGGTAGCTCCAAAAGCTCTCCTGCAAGCCCAGAAAGCAGCCGTAAAGCTAGCTTTCTTGCTTTCCAAGTGTTTGCTCCAGTTCAGCTTCGAGTCGAAAATCACTCCCAGGTACTTTGCCTCATGGGACAAAGTGAGTGTTTTCCCGAATAGCTTAATGGGATCCATTTTTTTGACCTTATATCTGGTGGTGAAGTTGACCAGTACTGTCTTCTCAGGATTTACAGACAGTTCAACCTCTTTACACCAAGCCTCCACGATGCCTAACGCAAAGTTCATTAGGCCTGCTATTGTGTACTCGTCCTGCCCAAAAATCAGGATCAGGACGTCGTCCGCATACGCCTGTGCGTATATGCCTGCCTCATTTAACCTAACCAGCAGTTCGTTCACAACGAGGGACCATTCGGTGGGCGAGAGGACTCCTCCTTGCGGACAGCCCCTCCACACCCGGCCCTCCCTCGTCTCGGATCCCCACTGTGCCTGGACTACTCTCCCAACTAGTGAGTTATGTAGCCATCTAATCAGGGACTTGGGAATACCATGTCTCTCTGCACCTCGGCATATGCTGCTACTTGTCGTGAAGTTGAAAGCCCCCTCCACGTCCAGGAAAGCAGCTAATACCATACCTTTCTTTTTCATCCCTTTTTTAATTCTGGTGGTAGCCTCGTCAAGTGCGGAGTCCACAGACCTGCCCTCTCTGTACGCGTGTTGCGTAGCGTGCAGAGGACGAGTCATCAGGGCCCCCTCCTTGATTTCCCGATCCACCAGTCTTTCCAGTGTTTTGAGCATGAAAGACGTAAGGCTAATCGGTCTGAAGTCCTTCACGTTCTCATGAGCCTGTTTTCCGGGCTTAGGTATAAAAATAACCTTGGCCTTCTTCCATTCGTTCGGTACATGACCAAGCGCCAGACAAGCCTTGTAGGCTGTACCCAGCGGTTCCAACAGCAAGTCCACGCCCTTTTGTAGTAGGGCCGGAAAAATACCGTCTGCTCCCGCTGCTTTGTAGGGTTCGAATGAGTCAATGGCCCATCTAATCCTATCTTTAGTTATGACCTTATCCGCCAGATCCCAGTCTTGTTCGAGGAACTCCTCTGGAGGTTGCTCCGGCGGATTCGTAGAGTTTAGTCCCGGGAAGTGAGCCATCAGAAGACACTCACATGCCAGACTTACCAGCAGATAAATGCTGAGTAGAGGCCGTCGGCGGAAATCATGGACCGCAGGGTCATCGAGCCCGCTACTCAGGACGAGAGAAGTGTATGAATACATCCTAGTATTTCAGGATCTGTTCACACGATGGGTGGAAGTGATTCCACAGGCGAAGCAATACTGACAGAGTTGACAGAACGCATCTTTCTCCGATTTGGAACACTCGAAGTCTTCCTCTTTGATATCGAGACAGAGTTCAAAAAGCGAACGACCGACGGTTTTTTGAACAGCAAGGAGATACGTCATGAAACGACGCCCCCGTACCATTCGCAGGCTAAGCCCGTCGAACGGGCTAACCCAACGATGAAGCAGATGGGGAGAGGGTGCAAGTCGAGAGCGACTATTAACAATGAACTTAAAAAAAGACAGAAGAAAAAGAAACTAATCGTGATTTTTCACTTCTTTTAGCTCACTTTTAACTGACCTTTTCTATCAGCAATCGCATCGAAGGACGGAAGTGATACAAACCCGCGGACCCTATTATGCATCTTTATTTACATTAAAAATTAAAAAATGAAACATTATTTTGTTGCGAAAGACCTAAAAATTTTGGAATATTGTGCATATTTAGATAAATAGCCTACTATGTCTGTGAAGTTTTTCAAATTTTTTAAGCAAGTATAACAAAAGAGCGTCTATTTTTCTTTACATAAAAATTATTTACCTCTTTTTCGTCATCAAATTCGTCTTCGTCATCTGACCCGTGTACGGAGGTAGCAGGGGTTGTATGTCTCGATGAAGATGGAGATGGAGGTTCGCTAATTGGTCGTGGATAATTTAAAAATTTCACAGAGCCTTCTGAAAATTCGGAAGCTAATTCTGGATATACTTTAATTAATGCTTTAATTCTAGCATGTTGATAATACTGAAACAGATATTAGTACGATTTCTGTAATACATAAATTAAAATAAAAAATGAAGCCATTGTCGTGTCGCAGAAAAATTTAAATTGAAATAATAATTCTAAAATAAAACAATGGTTGTAAAAAAATATTTTCTGGAAATTAACTAAAAAAGTAAACAAATTTAACTGTATCGCAAAATAAAAAATGGGAGGTTAACGAGCGGAGCGAGTAGGGTACCCCCTAGTATACAGGGTGGGTCATTTTAGTCTATACACCCGAATTTCTTCGTTCCTAAAAGGTGAAACGAAAAAAATGGTTCAGATAAAAGATGTTCAACATAAAGGGGGTCAATAATGGTAATCTTAATTTTGACCCTGAAATACATTTTCAAGGTTATTTGAAGGTCAAAGTGTTCTTTTTAAATAGGAACCCCTATTTTTGATACTGGATTCGGAAAGTGCACAAAATTTTGGATCAAAATTGCTTATAACACTTTTTTGACTAAACGCATAGTTTCTGAGAAAAAAATCGCTAATATTTAAACATTTTTAAACTCTTCAATTTTTTTCTCGAAAAGAATGCATCTAATCGAAAAATTACTAAAAATATTATTGATTTAGAATTGCATGAACAATATGGTGGTATTTTTTATTTTTCTAATTTTTAATTTTGTGGAATTGCCTAAAAAACAATATTCTAAAAAATTGTATATTGTGACGCGGGGTATTGTATGGTACCTTCGCCTCATTGCAAGCTGGCGCGAGCGTGCGCGAGAGCATCTAGGTAAGGCTAGGTCGGCACGCGCGGGGCGGCAGCCATTTTGGGAAACTCAGGAGAGATTCTTGGACTTCCGACCGGTACGGACGGATATGAGGAGGAACTCCGAACGTCCACAGAGATTGCGATCGGACTGCGAGGCAGCGGCCATGAGAGGAGTTTCAGCGGAGCAAGCGGCCGAGGACTTGTGTGCATCTACAGCAGCGTAAGTACTCCCCGACTCATTTTGTCGTGAGTGCGGGCAGGTATATTGTGAGGAGTAGAGGACCGCCTCGACACCAGGGCAAAGTGTTGCGCAGCGCGCGCGCTCGAATTTCCTTCTCACTCTCTTGCGGGCGACTCAAGCCAGAGTTTTGTACCCTATTCGATATTTAGCAGGATAGCCGCCGGACTGTCGTTATTTTCACGGTCTGCTTAAATGCCAGAGCATTGATGTAAATCACGAGTTCGGTACAAAGATAGAGAAAGAAAGGTAGAAAACACAGTATGGAAGTAATAGAAAATCATTTATTTAAAAAGAACCTGAGGATAATCAGCTTGGCTGCTCCCGCCGATAGATTCGTGAGGTCACCGAACGTCAATCAAAAAGCTTAACATTTACTCCTGGGCGCGACCCAGGGTACCGCCGCAACGTTTCCCCAAAAACCTCCTCGGTACTCCCCGGCGTGGCTGGCTCACAGCAAGGCTCATTCCAGGCACACACAACACACGAACAGAAATAATTTAACAATTCACTGCCCCGAATAGGCCCGTACCGTGAATTTGAACAATGCTAAATTTGGTAATTGTACGCGCGACGTCAATGTCTCGTTAACCCATTAAGTACCAAATGTACATGACGTAGACACTTGACTTGGATTTCATGTCATACTTTTATTTCTTCTTCGATTTTTATAAAAATTGGTTTCCAAATAGTTTTGAGGGTGCTCTATTAGAAAATTTTGAGGTTTTTTCGAAAAAATAAAAAACAAAAAAAATACGGCCGACTTAAACCAAAAAACATGGAAATTTTCGAAAAGTTTTTTCGGTTTTTGCTTCGCCAAATATGTGAAAAATGTCCAGACCATTGGATTTTTACTTTAAAGGTGGCATGGATATCTATTCTTTCAACCCTCGTCGGTTTTTTTGAAAAATCTTTTCTAGAAAAAAAGATATGGCCGCCTGAATATCGGAAAATTTTCTAAATATATAAATATTTGCTAAAAAATGGGTTATTCATGAAAAAACTTCTATTGTATGATAAAAAATGTTTCAAAAACGTATAAACACTAAGATTATAATTGTTTAATGATAAAATTTTCAAAATGGCTGATTACATATCCAGCATAACCTAAAAAATCAATCTTTTTTAGTGATTTTCGACAGTTTGATGATATTTTAATAGTTCTTATTTTTTGAATTTGTTGAATTCTGAATTTTCAAAAATTTTCATAATTTAAGTCTCATTAAAATTATAACTTCGTAAAAAGTTACTTTAAAATTATAAGAACTATTAAAATATCATCAAACTGTCGAAAATCACTAAAAAGATTGATTTTTTAGGTTAAACAATTATAATCTTAGTGTTTATACTTTTTTGAAACATTTTTTATCATACAATAGAAGTTTTTTCATGAATAACCCATTTTTTAGCAAATATTTATATATTTAGAAAATTTTCCGATATTCAGACGGCCATATCTTTTTTTCTAGAAAAGATTTTTCAAAAAAACCGACGAGGGTTGAAAGAATAGATATCCATGCCACCTTTAAAGTAAAAATCCAATGGTCTGGACATTTTTCACATATTTGGCGAAGCAAAACCGAAAAAACTTTTCGAAAATTTCCATGTTTTTTGGTTTAAGTCGGCCATATTTTTTTTGTTTTTTATTTTTTCGAAAAAACCTCAAAATTTTCTAATAGAGCACCCTCAAAACTATTTGGAAACCAATTTTTATAAAAATCGAAGAAGAAATAAAAGTATGACATGAAATCCAAGTCAAGTGTCTACGTCATGTACATTTGGTACTTAATGGGTTAACGTGCGAGAGAGAGTGCCGCGCAAGCTCCCGCCTGCTGGCTCGCCGATCTGCCGACGACAGCGCACTCGCGCTCTAGCGTATGGTCGCAGGACGGTACTTCGGGCCTCCCCCAGCCTATGAGTAGTCCGCTCCGTCGGTAATTCCGGTTGCCACCCTCAACCGGGGAGTTCTTACTCCAGGTGCCAGCTCACCCTCGACGTGAAGTCCCGGACACTCAGCTGGGACGAGCCACCACCGACCGCCCTACTCGGCTTCACGCCTCTGGATCCTCAGGACGTCCAGCAGCGGGGCCTAAACCTACAGGCTCTTCTACGCCCATCACCCGCTCGCACGCACACATCCGTACGACCTGCTGTGCTCCAGCCGACCCTCTCTCGATAAACTCTTTCTTTCTCACAGATCTTAGGAGCCGTCCACTCTTAGGACACAGTACATACCAGTCTCGTCGCCATTAAAAATATTTTCAAGTTTATTTAAAATACTAAGCAAATTATTTTCTTCTAAGTACAGCGTAACTTCAATGAGCCAGTTTCTCAATTTTTCTTCTGTCACTGATGCACGACTCTTTTACAATCCACTTTTACAGCGAGGTGGAATTATCCGTCAACCCAGGCAAAGCATTACTGGTGATCTTTACCACCAGATACAAAGTAAAAAGCTTAAATCAGATTAAATTATTTGGACAAGAAATACCGAATTCGAAGAAATTCGAAAAACAGGCAAAATACCTGAGTGACATTTGACTCGAAACTTAACTGAGGAAAGCAACTGCAGGCGAGAAAAGAAAGTTTTATAGGTAGTTTCTGAACCTGCAGGAGAACCTTTGGTGCAACGTGGGATCTCAATCCCAAGATGCTGATATGGCTATTGACGGCGGACCTGAGGCCCAGTTTGCTATAAGCATTAATCATGAGAGGTATCATAGGGGTAATAAGGTCGACACCATTGTAAGTTCTGAAAATTCTACTTGAACTGCCCCCATTAGAATTGATTATGAGATTTGTCGATCTAAAAGCCAAACTCAGGTTAACAAAGGATTAGGCGGAATAAGGGAATGTGGAATTCATTAGATCCGTAAATTGAATAAAAAGACAGAACTGGATAAAATCCCTAAGAAAAAGCTTAAATTGGTGATGCCATCCAGACAGAACCCTTGCTCATCGGAGATTAGAACGTATCTCTGGTTTACCGAGGGATCCAAGAACAGGGGCCGCAGCATCGCTAAAGGAAAGCAGCAAAGACCTAGTACTCTCCCTGGAAACCCATACTACGGTTTTCTAGGCAGAAATCCAGGCTATCAGGAGTTGTGTGGGGCTGATGCTGGAAGAAGAATGGAGGGACCGAAAGTTCATCATCCACTCAAGACCGCAAGGCTGCGCTCTTCAGTCTTAACACGATGGAAATAACTTCCCATAAGGTAGGAAGATGTCGCACCTTCAGACAAACTTGCGGAGAGTTGTGCGCGAATCACTGCGAGGGGCCACTCGCTCAGATTCCGGGAAACTCGGATGTAATAATGGGAAATGAAAAGGCAGATAGACTCAAGAAAAGAGGAACGACGGGAACAAGAGGCACCGTAACAAGGGTCGCGATGACGCATGCCACCTAGAGGAGCAATTCCAATCCTGGGTGGAACAGGAGCACCGGAAAAGACGGAGTAACAACAAAGGGCACACTAACACCAAAAAATGTATTGGGGAAGAGATACTCAATTCTTCGTAAATTAATATAATCGCTGTATAAGTTTCATCGATAAGTAGTACCCTATTGAAAAATCTTACGTAAGATCTTGTGTAATATTTTTCAATAGGGTAGTTTATGAATAAAATAAAAAAATGTTCCGGGTGGGCATTATTCAGTTGATTGTTTATTGATAACTTGTGATTCAGTGTTACAAAAATTATATCTTCTTATATTATATATTTATAAGGTCAAAATGGAGGCCCAAACCCCTCCTCCCCCCTCTCTCTCTCTCTCTGGATCGGTAAATGCCAACAAGCCTTCCCGGATGTTCTCACGTATACCACCTTTCACACATATTCTTATGCGACTGTGAGTGCTATACCGATTCCAGCGGAACCAAAATCCTGCAGGCTTCATGCTACCGGAGCACATCTACACGGCTCCGTCTCAACGAGCCAGGAAGACCGTGTAAAACATCCATTCCGCCAGAGAGAGATTAAAGAGGAGCCGGATGCCTTTTCCGCGCGCACAAACACACACGGATATCCCAGGCCCACTTCTATTAGCAGATGTTACGTCGTGAAAAAGGGAGTTCAATAAAGAAAAATAAAAATAATAATTCAAATTTTTCACGACGTACCAAAATCAATAAACATGTCAGTGGCAATTTAAAGCAAATAAAACTGACACTTTTTAAGAAACAAGGCTCCATCATGTTTGAAAAATATATCTTAAAATCAAGCGAAATATCTAAGAACATGAGAAAGGTACCCGAAGGTTTTATTACTCTAGGCGTACAGCACCACTAGACGCCAAATCATCACACAAACAAGCACCCTGCATCACGATAAAAAAATGCAAGGCCCAGGGACAAGACCATAAAGTCAACAAGCGAAAACTGCCCACAGAGTAATAGAACTAAATTGAAAAGTCAGATTGAAAGCCGGCTTATTGTACTCCAAGACGGGTCGACACCATGGGCACGGCCAAGAACGAAGAGCAGACCTCTAGACCTTTAAACCCATGGAGACATTATCTGCGGGCTGGAGATATAAAAGCAGAGAATGCGCAAATGGTAGTAAAATTTGGTCTACAGGAAGCATCTTAATAAAGGCCAATTATACGTGAACGTGAGGCCCGATACGTTCTCATGAGACAACTCAGGAAAATTCGGCGATTTGGAGGGGATCGAAAATGGGTATAAAAACCCTTGCCAGAGGACCATCGCAAGTTCAGTCGTCTCTCCTCCTTGGGAGTATCGGGTCTGGCCGATATCAGAACAATATTAGTATCGAATACAGTCGATATAACATCAGAACACTACCAAGTTGACTTGTCAGCAATATTACAAGACGAAATATTACTCACGCTAGTGGAAGTTTGACCGAGCAAAGGTCAAGTGCAAGTAGCCGACATAGACCCAAGCCAAGTACGGGACAAAGAATAGCAGCAGAGACTCTAACACCAGGCCCAACGGCTGAACCACCGACGCAACGCAAGGAGGGCTGCTGTTCAACGTCCGAGCACAAGAGAGCACGGGGAAACGGAAGAGAGAACGAGAAAGAGAGAAAGAGAGAGAGAGAAAGAAAGAGAGAGAGAGACAGCCGAAAACACCAAGCGACACTTGGAGAGCCGCTACCTGCCGCTGCCCTTCGACCCCCGCTGACACTGCATCTATATCCGTGAGGTACCTTTGTTATATTACTGTAGCCATGCGATCTTTGGAAAAGTATAGAAGCGTTAATTTTAAATTTGTATCGTATTTGCAAATCCACTCGAAAGTTTATTTATTATAAGAATAAAAATTAAATTTATCTTCAAATGAATCATTTCCTCATTCCCGAAAAATAAATTTAACCTATTTTCCTTTGACCTGGACGTAACAGGTACTAAGGTTAAATAAGTTAAAAACTGGTGCATCGGCCGGGAAATGAAATGTGTTATACAGAAGTGGAGAATAAATATTAAATCTTTGGAAATGAGTAATTATGTCGCAAAGGTCGGACGAAGTTTTAAATAAACGTAGGGGTACAAACTTTTCGGATCATTCATTATTAGCTGAATTACAAGATAAAGAAGCAGAATTGACAGTAATATTAAATAACAAAAATCCCGAACACAAAGAATTGGCATTAGAAAGAGTGCGTGAAATTACAGAACTCGCAAAAGAAATAAATTTATCTCTTGCAACAAGCGGGGTTGGAGAAGGTATAAAACCAAAATTTTCAAAACGCGACGTAACACAAGTATTTGCAGGGCCTTATAGAGAAACAGAAATTTCTGACGCATCTTTAATAGATATTAACGTAGAAGATACTGAAACTTTTGATGAAATAACGTCAATAAATAAACCCACGAAAATTAATTTGAAACCAGCAACACTAAAATTATCTACCAGCACTCCACTCGATAAGGGCAATTTAAAGTGGCCAAATACCAATCAACTTCCGAAAATTAAAGAAGAGCATATTAAAACCATTAGAGAAATAACGACATCTTTGTGTCGGGATATCAAACCAGAACAAGTAAAAACATATTTTGCAAATAAATCACACTCGTCTATCTTGGAAGCACAAGTAAAAGCTGAATATTCAGCCGAAGAATTAATAAACTTCTTTAAAACAGAATTAATTCAGTACGCATCTGACAACGAGGAAAAAGACATAAACTATCCACAGAATAAATCAAGAGAAGCAACGCTAACCGACGGAACCTTGTATCATTCAGAAAGTGAAACAAATAACGAAATAATGAATCGTACTCAAGTAAGAGGGTTATCTCTAAAAGATGCTCTAGATTTAATTCCGCGATTTAACGGACAAAATGTACAATTATCACAATTTCTTGACGGATGTATGGAAGCAAAAACAATATTACCAGAAAATCTAGAATCAGAATTGGCTAAATTAATTCGTATGAGGTTATACGGGGAAGCTCTAAATTGTGCCCGCGAGCAAACATTTACAAGTATAGAAGAGATAGTTCAATATTTTGAAAAAATATTCCAATCAGGGAAAACATATCACGATTGGACGGGCGAACTTGCAAAAATTAAACAGAAAAATAATGAAACTGTAATTTCATATCTAAATAGATTACGCGAAATCGAACAAGAAATTCTGAAAACTGCGACATATGAGAAACGCATAGATAACAGAGAAACATTTGAAAGGAATTTAAGAAATGATTGTTTAAAATTCTTTTTAAGAGGATTAAAATGGGAAATAAGGGCTCGAATGGGACTACAGGACGACTTTAAAATGGCTAAAGATCAAGCATTAGAAATTGAAAAAGAATTTGCATGTAGTGTGTTAGAAGTCGATGATTACGGGGGAAATCGAGAGAAAATTACCCGCGAAACCCGGAAAGTGCATTTAGTTGAAAATAATGTAGAAAAATTGATATGTGCATATTGTAAAAGAAAGGGACACGGAGCAACAAACTGTCTAACTTTAGTTCATTCGCAATTTGGGACAAATAGAAATTCGTGGGGATACTATGGGAATAGAAATAACTCTAACAATGAGCTTGACTATTATAAACGAACAAATGATGGTAATAATTTTAATGGACGAAATCAACAAAGTTTCGGGGGATGGAACTCAGAGAGTAGAGGCCGAGTACCTTTCTTACCGCCTCAAAATCGAAACAATACCTTTAATCATAATTTCCCAAATAGTAATTTTGGAAATAACAATAATTTGTCAGATAATAATCGTTTTTCAAATAATAATAATAATTTTCCAAATAATAACCGTTTTTCAAATAATAATTTTGCAAATAATAATCGTTTTTCGAGTAATCAAAACCGGGGTATACAAGGACAAAATAGTCAAGAGATAAGAATATGCAGCGGGACTGCTTTCAATACCAAAGGGACATGAGAGGTAATCCCTCAAACTCGGGAAACGGACCCGAACTCTCTCTTACTGGCGTGCAGAGGGAGACTCCTACGGCTATGCGCCCACCCGTCGAGAAGGCTGGTGCGTCACCCGAATCAAGAAAATAAACTTGACCACAAACACTTGTTTCCCTATAATAGAGTTAGACATCAGAGCATTCAATCGACCCTTGAATTTCATGCTAGATACGGGGGCATCCGTGAACATAATTAGGCAGAGCGAGGTGTCACCATATACACCCATTGATACGGCAGAAGTATTAATATTAAAAGGAATAACTAAACAATCTATTAATACTTTGGACAAAATTAGAGTTGATTTTTATAATAAACAAATAGATTTTCATGTTGTAAATGACGATTTTCCTATATATGAATCAGGAATATTGGGTACGGATTTCTTTAAACAAAATAATGCACAAATAAATTATAAAGAAAATTATATGGATTTGAATGGACTTATTATTCCTTTTGCTGAATTATGTCAAAATAATGAAGAAATATTAATTAATTATTTTATGGATCTTGAAAGAAAATATTGTTTGAAAGAAAATTATACGGAAAATGAGTTTTATGAAGAAGATTTATTGAAAAATGAAGAAAATAATTATGTCAAAGACGAAAATAAGAAAATATTTGTGCAAGAAGAAATGTATAATGAATCAATTGAGGGAATTATGTGTCGAGAGAACGACACGATTGTTACTAAAGAAAAGGAGATACAAATAAACAAAGAAAAGGGGCATTTTAGAGAAGAGCAAAATGGAAAATGTGAAGAATTAACAGGTGATAATAACGAGCAAAATCAGTGCGCCATAACTAAAGGGACTCAAAAATTTAATGAAGATTGTCATGAAGAATTGTTTATGGAAAATAATGTGTTTATTAATGATAAAATTAATGAAGTGAAAATTATGAGTATTACGTATGACGATATAAAAATTGAGTCTGAAAAATGTGAAGAAATATTGAATAAGCCCGTTGATGGCATGTTAAAAATTAATAAACATAGAATAAAAAGTGGAAAAGAAAAATCAAGAAAATGCCCAGAAGCATTGCCAAGGTCCTATATTCCAGAAGAGGAGTTTGAAGAATCGAAAGAAAATATTGAGATAGAAATAATTAATAAAATTAAAGAAATTGAGGAGATGAATAAAAACCAGTTAATAAATAAAGTTAGTAACAATAAAAAGGAAAATGAAGGAAAAATCGACATGATTAAGGCAAATGAAAATTATTTAGTAATAAATAACAAAGAACAATGGAAGGAAGAAATTGATCATTTGACACCTGTCACAACAGCATTCGACAGAGAAGGAACAATAAATTATTTACCAAGTAACATGATAATGACGATAAAGGAGGAACCACCCAACGATAATAGAATAAATGAATTAAAGAAGCAATTGAGGTATCAACATATAGAAAAAGAATTTCGAAAGCCTATTGAAGAATTAATTGAAGAATATGCAGATGTTTTTTATTTAAAAGGTGAAAAATTAGGAACAACAAATATCATAACACATAAGATTCCCACTATCGATGAAGTACTTGTTTATACGAGGCCGTTCAGATTTCCTCATGCATTAATGGATGAATTAGAAAGACAATTACAAGAATTAATGAATAATAATATAATAGAGCCTTCATGTTCAAATTATGTTTCACCTGCCTTCTTAGTTGCAAAAAGTCCTGACAGTAACGGAAATAAACGTTATAGATTAGTAGTGGATTTTCGACAATTAAACGACAAAACTGTAAAAGATAAATATCCCATACCGAATATACTGGATATAATCGACAAAATTGGTGACTCTAAATATTTCTTAGTTTTTGATTTGGCTCAAGGATTTTTTCAAATTCCCTTAGATCCAGCTGATCGCCATAAAACGGCCTTTTCTTCGCCCTTTGGACTTTTCCAGTTCGTTACAATGCCTATGGGTTCTTCGAATAGTCCGACGACTTTTCAAAGGGGAGTAGATACGGCTTTTAAGGGTATGCAACGGAAAGATATTTTTATATAAGTAGATGATGCCGTAATTTTCGCAAGAACAATAAAAGAGCATAATAATAAAATTTTTACAAAAATTTTTACAAAAATTGCGCGAAGCTAACCTTAAATTACAACCAGATAAATGCGAATTTTTAAAAACCGAAGTTACTTATTTAGGTCATGTATTGAGTCAAGACGGAGTAAAACCCGATTCCAACAAATTAAAAGCAGTACGAGAATTTCCTAAACCGAAAAATGTTAAAAATATACGTCAATTTTTGGGCTTAGACGGTTATTATCGCCGATTTATACACAATTTTTCTGGACTTGCAAAGCCTTTAAGCAACTTATTAAAGAACGATACACCTTTTATTGGGATAAAAACACACAAAATGCATTTACCATATTAAAAGATAAATTATGCAGTCAGCCTGTTTTAAAAATTGTTGATTTTACAAAACCTTTTATTGTACAGTATTGTATTGTATTGTATTGTATTGAAACATTTCCTATGTTTCAAGAGTATTAAGCCGAACGGAACAAAAATACGACACTTACTCAAGAGAAGCTCTTGCAATTGTTTATTCTATTACACAATTCAGGCCTTATTTACTGGGCAGGAAATTTACCATAGTAACCGATCATAAACCCTTGGTATGGTTTAAAAATTCTAATGACCCTTCATCACAAGTAAGCCGATGGCGTTTTAAATTAGACGCTTTAGATTATGACATTATTTATAAAAGCGGAAAAACAAACGTAGCAGCAGACGCCTTATCACGCAACCCTGTTGAAGAAAAAATTTTTCTTAGTACTAGACATCAAGCTGGAAAATTAACTTCACCAAGTTATCGTTTCACACGACCCAAGAAATCCAATAACAGTAAAAATAATAAAAAAAAGAATGATTTACCACCCATCATAGAAAAAAATGAAGAAAAATCGGATAAAAATTTAGAAAAAATAATTGAACAAACAAATCATGAGGACTTTGACAAGAAAACTGAGTTGGAAGAACAGTATGATGGAGAAAATAACGAGGAATCTTTTTATAAAAATATTAATAAACAATTTATTGATTGTCGAGAACAACTAACGATGCGCAAAGATAATTATGCGTACTTCATCTCAGCTGATGGAAGGCCATGTGATGCTGGAGCAAAATTATTACAACAAAGGAAAGATTTACCAACATTGACGATATTGATAAAGGCGAAGTTAAAATTATATCCAAAAATAATAACCGACATTTTGCGTTAGTAATTCGTGGAAAAGTAATAGAATCAACATGTGATGTACTTCAAGGTATTAAGTCGTCAATAAAAACACTAAGAGAAATAACTGAAAAAGAAAATATTAAAACTATAAGTATGGCAGTAAGTGAATGTATCGAAAATATTTCATGGAAGGAAATTATAAAATGTATTAAACAAATAATGAAAGGAGCATCTTTAAAAATAATATTATGCTATGGGTATGTAAACTATGTTGCAGAAAAAGACAGAACAAGAATATTGGACGAACAGCATTGTTCTGCAGTTGGAGGTCATAAAAGAGTAACAAAAACATATAAGAGGCTTAAGTATCATTTATTTTGGGAAAATATGAAGAAAGACGTTCAAAATTACATACGAAGATGTTTAAAGTGTCAAATGAAAAAATTAGTGCGAGTAAAAACAAAGCAAAAAATGATAATTTCTGATACACCAATGGCACCCATGGAAAAAGTAAGTCTTGATATAGTCGGTCCTTTTCCTGTATCTAAAAATGGAAATAATAATATTTTAACCATACAGTGCAATTTTTCAAAATATTGTATGGCCATTCCAATTAAGAATGCAACGGCAGAAGCTGTAGCTGATGCTTTCATAAAAAGATTTATTTGTATATTTGGAGCCCCTGTTACGATCCTAACTGATCAAGGGTCAAATTTTCTAAGTAGTCTTATGCGAAAAGTGGCGAAAAAGTTTAAAATTACGCAAGTTAGAACCACTGCTTATCACCCTCAGTCTAATGGCTCTATAGAACGATCACATCATTCTTTAAGTGAATATATGAAAATGTTTATTGATTAAGATAATGAATGGGGTGAATACATTGAATTAGCAATATTAAGTTATAATACTGCGCAACACAAAGGACATCGTTTTACACCATATGAATTAATTTTTGGGAAAATTGCAAGATTAATATCAAAATATAGCTCGCAACAATTTAATAGATGCAAAATGGAGATCAAAATTTTACTACGATCGAAATACAAATCATAAAGATTTTAAGGTAGGCGATTCAGTATGGTTACTACGAGGCGGAAAACCTTATAAATTAGCCAATCAATATGAAGGTCCTTATATTATTAAGGAAATTATAAATGATAAAGGAAATATTAAAATTACACAAAATAATAAAGATAAGATTGTACATGCTAGTAGATTGCGAATTTCATATATTAAATAAAAAAGTATAAAATAACTAGGCTCGCAACATGGCGATCGCTTCGCGCTCGCCAGAGGCTCGCACCTTGCATCGCGTAGCGCAGCGGAGCGATGCAAGGATGCAAAATGCTTCGCATTTTGCATGATAGGCACGAGCGATGCTCGCGCTACGCGCTCGCTCTTCATTCTACCTTTTTTTATTTTTATTAATAAATCTGTTTAAACGAAAATGATAATTGTATTTTTTAAGCGAAAATCAGCTGTAATTTCTTTAGTTTCAATTATAAAAAAATGTTCTGTATGAAAAAGTTGTATTTTTTGTGTATTTACAATTTCTACATTTAATGTTTTATTGTAAAATCACACTGAAAAGTATTTAGAGGCAAAAAGTTGATTTTTTAGTGTTAAATTGCATTTTTTAAGCGAAAATCAGCTGTAACTTCTTTAGATTCAATTATAGAAAAAAATGTACTACATGAAAAATTGTATTATTTTTTATATCTATAACTTTTACATTTAATGTTTTATTGTAAAATGATATTAAACAGCGTTTAGAGGTAGAAAGCGAGTTTTTAATGAAAAAGTGCGTTTTTTGAAGCGAAAATTATCTGTAACTTTTTTGGATTTCATTGTAAACCACAAAATCGACCTACTTGGGAATATGTAAGCCCCGATACATTGGCTATAAGCGGAATTTATTCACAAAATGATCTAAATCGATTACGTGATCGAATTTTATTCCTTGTCGAAAGAAACGCAGTTGTTAATAAGATCGCCTTAGGAATGACAGGACATACTGTAGATACGAAAGGTATGACCATCGGAAATCTATTCAACCAAGAAACGTTAGCAAAAATTGCGGAATCGGCTTGGGAAAAAATGTGGACAAAATTTTTAACATTCGGGACCGCCAGTGCAGGGGTAATAGGCATAATAATAACTTGTCGATTTATTAAATTAATAATTGACACAATAATTCATGGTTATGCATTATATCTAATAGGAGCAATATGGAATTCAGTCACACAATTATTATTACACCTAGGACAAAGAGAACAAAATAGAATTCGAAAACAAATACCACAAGCTGAGAGTTTGCAAGAAAATGAGGTAGTAGGAGAAAACATAGAAATTAAAGAAGTAAAAGATGAATCATCGAAAATATACCCCAACATAAACGTTAATACAAATTCTTTAAAATTACAGCAAAGAAACACATACACCTATTATACGGTACACTGTCAACAAGAGGAGACAAGAGTGAACACACCATTCAACGAGAACCGCTCTAACATATGTATACGAAGAAATTTCTACACATAGATGTTATCGGCAAAGAACAGAGATATTACACTTTTATGATGTTAACAACTTCGAAGTAATAATATGTAATAGCTGTATGAAACATTATCAGTTCCAAAATTCACCTAACTTCTCACGACACGAAGGAGTACATCACGTTGGCCCCGCAAACATACCTCCTTTATACTGCGACATTTGTAAAAACGAGATACAAGAAATACGTCCTATAATCGAATGCAACAGTTGCATGCAAATTTTTGCTTGAAGTCTATAAGAATAAATAACTCGTAAAAATGAAACACATGATGAGCATCGTAGTATATAAAGACCTAGAAACCAAGAAGGAGGGATGCAAAGAATGTATTTTAAAAAAATTAAACGGAAATTATGCATACAAAATTAGTACACATTTTTTATCAGACAATTATCAAGAATACAGAAGAGAATGTGAACATTGCTCAGCAATAATGACGCGTCGAATACCAAAACGTCAAGAAGAAGGATATCGAGGAATGTTAACAAAAGGAAATCGAGCAGACATAAAACTAACATCAATTAGGACCATAGAAAGAATAGAGAAAAGAAGACAAATTAGTATAAGGCAACAGGGAAGAATATCACAAATGACAAGGATGTACGTAAGAAAGGTTATTAAAATGACACAAGATGAAGAAGAAGAACAAATAAAAAATATTAAGAAAGAATTAACGGAAATGATAAAAGAAGATACTGAGGAAACGGAAAACAATGATGAACCCATTTATGAAAGTAAATATAATATAGAAAATGTAGAAAGATTAGTGCAAGATGCCATTGAATCAATCATTGAAAATAAAAAAGATCCGCAGGAAATATTAGAAAATAAGAAAATGATGTAGGAGAATGACAATTGGGAAACGCAAGAAGATGAATGGGCTTGGTTGGAGGAGATAAAAAATATATATAATAAATAATAGTAATAACAAAATATGTAATAATAATAATGGATATTAAGGAAAGGATAATTAGGGGATATTAATAAAAATTAAATAAGGTTAATTTCTTTTATTATTAATAATTAATATATATATAAAAAAAAATCATTATTATAAAAAAGTAATAATAAAGACAATAAAACTCCTAAGACAGGGAATACCTGTAACAAAAAAAACAATAAAGTTAAGCGAAATAACAATAATAAAAAGTTATAAATAAAAAATATATATTACCAAGATGAGGAATTAGTCGTAGGAGGCAAAGGGATGGGTAACTCATTCCACATAGGCGTAGCTCCAGTAGGTACCGTAATAGGGGGTAACCGGTTCGGCTCATCAAAAATGACGGACGGCGTTGGACTATAACAACTAACAAAAAATTTTAAATTAGGAAAAAGAAAGAGAGATAAATACAATAATAATAAAATTACTCACGGATCACTAGGGGAAGCGGGAGGTGGACTAAAAGAAACAAAGAACAAAAAAAAAAGAGTTAATAAAATAAATTAACAAATAACGACAACGATTAGACTTACCCATAATTGAGAAACTCCTCTGGAGAAGCAGGCTGCCCCATACGAATAGGTAAAGATGAAAGAGAGGACGTGGACGATGTAGAGGTTGTTGACGCAGCAGGAACCGGCGGATGCGGGAAATCCAAGACATCAAGGACCTGTGCAGTGGTCATACGACCGGCTGCGTATCCCTCACGAAGTCGATCAAGGAGACACAATAGTTCACAGCCCGAACAACGCATGACGAAAGTCGAGAAGAAACTGAATGAAATAAAGACGAAAGTCCGCCCTTATAAGGATCCGGGAGAAGGATAGCCGGTAGAGTGGGGAAAAAAAAACACATATAGAAACTCCCATGGCGTGGGAGGGGGTTGGAGAATTAACATTTTCCACCAAAGACATCAATATTAATTATCAATAAGAACAGGGAATAACTCTTATAATAAAATTTTTTACATATAATCTTTATTGACGGTATTACTCATTTCCAAAAATAATAATAATAAGAATCAGGAAGTTGGTGAGAAACTTTGCCGATTATGCTAATATTGGTAAAGGGATAATTTTTGAGTGGAAAATAGTCATTATGTATAATTATTATAAGTATCATATGATTGTACTCGATTCCATACATTATTATGTTTAATACATTACGAATGTGTTAACTAATACCTTTTAAATACAGGGTGTTCGAAATGGTCCGGACCCCCCACTTATAACATAAAGTAAGCATTTTGGAAAAAAATGTTAAATACAAAAGTTGTTAAGTTTTGAAGGTTGAACTAAATGATGACCTTGGATTTGTTATTGGTTATCATTTTCAAGGTCATTTAAAGGTCATCTTCAGTTTTTTAAATAGGGACCCCTATTTTTTATTTCAGATTCTGAAAGAGCACAAAATTTTACATCTGGATATGTATCCACGTTATGGCTCAAAATGACCTACAGAGGTCATTTAGTGGTTAAATGATTATTTAGTAGCAGAAAGCCAAGAAATCCCGATTATTAAGAACTTTGGGTGTATTTGACGAAAAGAAAAAAAAAATTTCGTACTTTAATACTAAAGTACATAATTTGATTTTCTAGGACGAACTTTATGGTCACTTTAAAATTGGCCTTCATTTTTAAGGTCATTTGAAAGTTATCTTCAGCTTATTAAAAAGGGACTCATTTTGTATTCCGGATTCTGGAGGAGCATTAAATTTTAGGTCTGGAGATATGTACAATATCCACGTCATGGCTCGAAATGATCTACATAGGACACTTGGGGGTTATTAATTTCAAAAGCAAAATAATCTAACCGTTTATATGAACAGTTTTTATTGCAATAATTTTTTGCAAGGGTTACGAATTTCTACGCATGATTCATAGCATTTTCAGGATCGTTACTTGTACCTTAGAAGATTTTGCTCACTATTCTTTTTAGGAATCAGTTCATTTATAATTGTTAATTAACAATTGTTTACTACTATTTACTTTTCTGTTTTCAAGAGTTAAGTGAAGTTCTCTTACTTCGAAATTCAGATAATTGTATTAATTTTCAATAATTGTACTTTTAATCGTAGTGAAAAATGGCACATCTTACTGAACGAGAAAGAATATCTTTGTTGATGATGCGAGGGTGGGGTGATCAAGAGAGAGGTTACAAACAGGTACAGCGTTTATTCAATGAAACATTCAGAGTTGAAGAAAACAACCCTATTTCAAAAAGTACCGTAATTCGTACAATTAGACGTTTTGAAGAGACAGGTGGTATTAAAGATCGTCCTAAATCAGGTAGATCCAAATCATCGTCTAATGATGAAAAGAGCTTAGACGTATTACAATCATTCATTGAGGACCCCCATTGCAGCATCAGACGTTGTGCACAACAGCATGAAATGGGAGCTGCATCTGTGCACAAAATTTTGAAACTCAACAAATGGCATCCTTTCAAATTAAAGTTGGTACAGGAATTATCTGAAGATGATTTTGATAGAAGGGTAGAGTTTTGTGATGTAATGATGCAAATGATATCTGATGATCCTTTGCTCCTCAATAACATTGTTTTCTCTGATGAAGCCACGTTTGAGTTAAGCGGAACAGTGAACAGACATAATTGTCGATACTTGAGTAACATCAATCCACATTGGATGAGAGCGGACCACACGCAACATCCTGAAAAAGTAAATGTTTGGGCTGGCATATTTAATGGAAGAGTACTTGACCCTTTCTTTATTGAAGGTAATTTAAATGCTGCAATGTATGAAAACATGCTTCGAGACCAAATTATACCTGCTATACGGAATTTAACGGGTGGAAATCTGGACGAAATTTACTTCCAACAGGATGGTGCTCCTGCACACTACGGTATTCATGTTCGCCGATATTTAGATGCAACATTTCATGATAGATGGATTGGGCGGAGAGGTACAATTGAATGGCCACCTCGGTCCCCAGACCTAACGCCTCTTGATTACTTCCTTTGGGGATACTTGAAGGATAAAGTTTATGTTATAAAACCACGTGACTTGGATGAATTACGCCAAAGAATCACTGATGAAATAGACTTGATACCTCAGCAAATCTTGCGAAATGTTGTTGCAGCCTTTTACAATCGGTTAGCACATTGCCAAACTGTTAATGGGCAACAATTTGAACAGTTGTTGTAAAAAGTTCCTGTCAACGACATTTTAAAAAAAATCAGTTTGGGCGAATAATCCACTGTCTTGATTTAGTTAGCTGGGCCGCCGATAGTCCTGCCTTAGCTGACTGGGCCGCTAGTGTTCTTGTCTTAGTAGGCTGGGCCGCCGATGGTCTTGCCTTAGTTGGCTGGATCACCCATGACGTTACCTTAATTAGTTGTACCTCCCGTGCCTGAGCAATAAGGCTCATTTTGATTAGACATTTTTTTATTTATCATTTTCTCCCCCGAGGTATGTAGTTGTTGGGCCTAAGGCTTATTTTGATTAGACATTTTTTTATTTATCATTTTCCCCCCCGAGGTATGTAGTTGTTGGGCCTAAGGCTTATTTTGATTAGACATTTTTTAATTTATCATTTTTCCCCCCGAGGTATGTAGTTGTTGGGCCTAAGGCTTATTTTGATTAGACATTTTTTTATTTATCATTTTCTCGCCCGAGTTATGTGGTTGTCTGGTCTAAGGCTTATTTTACGCCAGTGTCAACTACACCTTCTACAATCCTAATGCAAAATTTAGCGCTGGTACAAAATGGAGAATTACAACTAGGAGGCTTAATTTGGAAAACTAAAGTTAACCTTCAAATGACCTTGAAAATCAAGGGCAATGTCAATTTAACGCCACCATATGTTTGTCTTGCAAAATCAAATTACTTTAGTATTGGTCAGATACGCTCAAAGTTCTTAATAATCGGGATTTCTTGGCTTTCTGCTACTAAATAATCATTTAACCACTAAATGACCTCTGTAGGTCATTTTGAGCCATAACGTGGGTACATATCCAGATGTAAAATTTTGTGCTCTTTCAGAATCTGAAATAAAAAATAGGGGTCCCTATTTAAAAAACTGAAGATGACCTTTAAATGACCTTGAAAATGATAACCAATAACAAATCCAAGGTCATCATTTAGTTCAACCTTCAAAACTTAACAGCTTTTGTATTTAACATTTTTTTCCAAAATGCTTACTTTATGTTATAAGTGGGGGGTCCGGAACATTTCGAACACCCTGTATTTCTCAGTCTATAAACCTTATGAAATTTATATGTATGCGAATTATTGTTACAAGAAATTTATAAACTAAAGTTACTTTGTATCAGAGACCTTATAATTGTAAACAATGTATTAAGCTAACAGTAAGATATTAAGAAAAGATAGTACGGATAAATAAATATGTACGAACGACGCTCTTTTTCAAAGATCGCTCGTTCTGGTATAGGTGGGGAGATGTTACGTCGTGAAAAAGGGAGTTCAATAAAGCAAAATAAAAATAATAATTCGAATTTTTCACGACGTACCAAAATCAATAAACATGCCAGTGGCAATTTAAATCAAATAAAACTGACACTTTTTAAGAAACAAGGCTCCATAATGTTTGAAAAATATATCTTAAAATCAAGCGAAATATCTAAGAACGTGAGAAAGGTACCCGAAGGTTTTATTACTCTAGGCGTACAGCACCACTAGACGCCAAATCGTCACACAAACAAGCACCCTGCATCACGATAAAAAAATGCGAGGCCCAGGGACAGGACCATAAAGTTAACAAGCGAAAACTGCCCACAGAGTAATAGAACTAAATTGAAAAGTCAGATTGAAAGCCGGCTTATTGTACTCCAAGACGGGCTGACACCATGGGCACGGCCAAGAACGAAGAGCAAACCTCTAGACCTTTAAACCCATGGAGACATTATCTGCGGGCTGGAGATATAAAACCAGAGAATGCGCAAATGGTAGTAAAATTCGATCTACAGGAAGCACCTTAATAAAGGTCAATTATACGTGAACGTGAGGCCCGATATGTTCTCATGGGACAACTCAGGAAAATTTGGCGATTTGGAGGGGATCGAAAATGGGTATAAAAACCCTTGCCAGAGGACCATCGCAAGTTCAGTCGTCTCTCCTCCTTGGGAGTATCGGGTCTAGCCGATATCAGAACAATATTAGTATCCAATACAGTCGATATAACATCAGAACACTACCAAGTTGACTTGTCAGCAAATATTACAAGTCGAAATATTACTCACGCTAGTGGAAGTTTGACCGAGCAAAGGTCAAGTGCAAGTAGCCAACATAGACCCAAGCCAAGTACGGGACAAAGAACAGCAGCAGGGACTCTAACACCAGGCCCAACGGCTGAACCACCGACGCAACGCAAGGAGGGCTGCTGTTCAACGTCCGAGCACAAGAAAGCACGGGGAAACGGAAGAGAGAACGAGAAAGAGAGAGAGAGAGAGACAGCCGAAAACACCAAGCGACACTTGGGGAGCCGCTACCTGCCACTGCCCTTCGACCCCCGCTGACACTGCATCTATACCCGTGAGGTACCTTTGTTATATTACTGTAGCCATGCGATCTTTGGAAAAGTATAGAAGCGTTAATTTTAAATTTGTATCGTATTTGTAAATCCACTCGAAAGTTTATTTATTATAAAAATAAAAATTAAATTTATCTTCAAATGAATCATTTTCTCATTCCCGAAAAATAAATTTAAGCTATTTTCCTTTGACCTGGACGTAACACAGACCATCATGACCTCTCCACGCGCAGATACGCCTTCCTCTGCGGCATGTGTCGTTTACGGCGGATTATATGTTGGACCTATCAACAAGTGCTCCGTCTACAGACGGCCCTGTCATTCTAAGTGTGCACAGAAGAAAACAAACACGACGTGTGATGTTTGTCGCTCAATCACGATCTCAAAAACAAGGCCAGCCGCTCCGATGACGACTCGAAGCTCGGCTCGCCTAGCAGGGGCAACGACTCACGCGGCACCTCGCCAGCTTTCGGTGGTCGATGCTGGCTGGTATGGACTCATGGGATTATTCCATGTTCTAACACCAGTGAGCTCAATGGAGCTCTTCTTTCAGCGTTTCGATATGCTGGAGAAGCAGCTAGACGACCTTAAATCTATCATGGGAGGAGGCCCTGTTTCACATGCTGTTCCCGCTGCCTCGACGAAGGGACCAGGATGTAAAATAGCGATATTAGCAGTCAATATCTCTGCCCTTGAGGATTTGATAGGGACAAAAAATGCAGTGTTGAGTAACACAAACACCAACACTAGGCTACTTCTCAAATAAACCGAGATACTACAAAGTAACTTGAAACAAGTATACGCTGAATACGAGGGCTCACACTCGACTGTCCAATTAGGTAGCACAACGACTACCAGTCGGTCACACCGAGGCTTGTACTCCACACAGTAATTCCTCTCCTCGACAGGGCTCCGGTGGCGTGGGTGCTCAGGTTGGCTAAGAGTCGGCCGAGAACTGTGAAGTAATAGTCAATGGTGTATTCAGGAACGGATCTGAGATCTCACCTGATGCTCTCAGATACTCCGCAAGGCGTGTCAGATACTCCAAGGAATACTACCCCATCGAAGGACTCAATATCCCTTGCTTCAAAAGCAGTACCGGGAGTAACGCTGGCAGACAAACCAGGGGCAACACTTTGAACATACCTGTCCGTTGGTGGGAAGAAGCGGCAAGAGTTCTTTCAAGACAAGGTTTTTAAATGTTAACTCTATTAGAGTATACATTGGAGAGCTCCGTCTTTTCTTTGCGGAACATTCCTCCTTCCATGTTTTTGCGATCGAAACCGACAAGTGTAAAAATTTTTTTAAGGTCAAGCCATGACCTTGACCTCTTCATAATAATTTTCATTTATTACTAATCTGATCAGCTACGTCTGCAAAAATTTTTCATTGATCTAGATTGGTCCAATCACGAGATCTACTATTTTGGGTCAAAATTCTACACTTTATCCCATATCGCACCGCCTGCAATTCACGCATTTGAATTTGCCGCGCCGGCGTTAGTCCGCTAGACGATGACAAATTACCCACTAGAGCGTTCGCGCTCTCTGTAGCATATAAGGAGACACGAGGAGAAAATTAGCTATTTCTTATTGGCTTCTCCGCTCCGGTGCTATACATCGGAGGGATGAGATATAGTTAACTAGGAACATCACAAAACCTCTGGCTTTGTGTACCTTATTTTCCCTTTATCCCCCTTCTCCCTTCAGGTACTAAATGAGCTCTGTGAATTATACAAATTACCAGGATGTAACGGTTTCTATGTCGCACTCAAGACCGCTCATATAAACGCTCACGTGCTTAAAGACATACACACACACACACACACCCACAATCACGCATGCACGCACGCACACAAGTTATCGTACTGAAAACAAGCTACGTCAAGTTGCCAAACAAATAAAAATTTAAGCTATATTTGTTATATTTGACAATAGTAGAGGTAAAGAGCATTTTTTGGATCCAATTAATGTGTAAATACCTTAAATTAGTCCAACCTTAAATACCTTAAATCAGTACTTCAAGTGTAAAAAGTTCCAGTAATCAAAAATGAAGTATAGAATTTGCATAGCTATTATATTGGAAAGTATATTTTTTCAGTTTAATCCCGTCTGACCACCTTAACCTGCTTCGTACTAAGTGGCATAAATGTTACCTTTTCTTTAGACCTTTAAATAATATTGAAACACTCCTTCGATTTCAACGAACCATGGTATTCCTATGTATTTTGATGTACTTTTTCAGAATCTGGGGTCTGTTTTTAAATAAGAAATCGCCATTTTGAAATACAGTGCATTTTTAACAAAAAAACGCCAATTTTGGCAAATTCTTTTACCTTTGAGAGGCTGTATTTATTATTACAATATAATTATTATATTGTTTGCCCGGGTATATAACTCAGGGACACTTAGCTTTAGCTATTGTATACCTATCCTCCTAGCTATTCCTCAAGAAAGTGGTTCATTACTAAGGCATTGGAAAAAGCCATTATTTTTTTGCCCCCACTTTGCTGAGTAGCTCCGAGTCCAAAGCCGCTGTCCTGAGCCACTTTACGAGAGGGCCCGTAAGATTAGGGCACTCGCAAAGGAAGTGTTTCGAGGTTTATTCCTCTTTTTGACACCACCTAAGGCTTCAAAATCATGTTTTGCATTACACTTAGGTATATACTTACAGAACACCTTTTCTATCATAAATTTGTAATGGGAGACTCAATTATTCCCCATTTTTCTCAACATTTATCATGATTTTTTGAAAATAATTTTATAGTTATTTCGAGTAATAGTGACTAGGGACATTGAAGATACGATGAAGTAAATATAGAATCTTTACCGCAATATACCGTATATGCAATAAATATAACGATAATATTATTCATGATGAATTTCAGGAATTATTCACAATTCCCACGATGAATAATATAAAGTTGTATACTATAAAATATATTATATTTCACAATAAAATTGAAAATAATACGATTGAATTTGGAAATGCATATGAAGTTACAATAAAGTGAAGTATTTTTAAATCACAAATTTTACCAATATACGTGTTTCAGAACCCTCCCAAGGATTAAAATTTTTCAAAATTTAGAAAAAATGACAAAATTAGGCCTAAATCCCATGATTGTTCAATAATAAATGCGAAATTTTGAGGTTAGGATACTATATTTCCCGGAAACGCTGTCATTTTTAGTCTCCCATTACAAATTTATTTGAGTATAGATTTTCTTTTATGCGAAAAAATATAAAAACATGGCATATTTTGAGAAAATAGCGCCATCTTGGATCCGCCGTATTAAATTTTTAAAAATAAACGGTGGGGTTTTCTAGTACAGATCAGTATCCCAGCAGAAACACTACTTGACAAATTAGGAAAAATGTTTTACAAGCGTTACAGTTAAATTACACTGTGTTCCAAAATGGTAACTTGTTATGTAAAAACTGACCCCTGATTCTGAAAGAGCACATCAAAATACATAGAAATATCATGTTTCGTTGAAATTGCAGGAGTGTTTCAATATTATTTTAAGGTCTAATCAAAAGGTAACATTTATGCCACTTTGGTACGTAACGGGTTAACCATAGAATAGTTATTTACGTTGATAGCGGAGCTGTTCGCGGGGTTCGAAGCAATGCAGATTGCTTCGAATTAAAAAATGGCAACGGATATGCATTTTTAGCTGTCATCAAATTTACTTTTCGGAAATCAACGAAAAACGCATTTTTCCGTCTTTCTTTTTCACCAGTACTATTGGTGAACTCCAATGAACTACAAGAACTCCAACTTGTAGATCTTCTGATAATTCCGGCGTCCAGCATCTCTTTCATTTCTTCGTGGATCGTTTTCTGGATTACTGGGTTTCTCGGTCGGTATTTCTGTTTTATCGGTGTTTCGTCGATCAACTTGATATTATGCTGGAATACCGGTGTGCATCCTGTCATATGCTTCATCTCTTCTTTTCCTTGATTAATCCATGTATCTAATCTTGTCTTCTGATCTTCTTTGAGTGCTTTTATCCCTACATTATCGTCTGAATTATGTATTTCCTGAATTGTAAGTGTCGGTAATAACTGTTTATTATTTAAAGAAAAGACAGGTTCTAATATCTTTATTAAATGCATACCAAATAACATACTCTGAGTCAATTCTGGCATAATAAATTTTGCAAAAGAAACTTTATTAAAAACTTTTATTTTTCCCGACCAACAATAATTAATTTTTACTAATTTTCCATTAGCGACGGCTGCTATTTTTGCAACTTTCTTTACTCGACCATAAAATTTTTTAATTTTATTACCGGTCACTTGGTTATTAAATGAAAAATTAGCACCGGTATCTATCAGAGCATTATATTTAAATTTCCCGACATTTACATTTACATATAAACGCGAATCGACTGATTCGGCCGAGGCTCTGTAGCTGGCTTTGTCTCGGCCTGCGCTCCGTTTCCCGCCGGTTGTGCCGAATGACATGCACAATCTCTCGTAAAGACTTGCAACTAGTGTTGATGTCCGTGATGCCTTCACTATCACCTAGACATATTCTAGTTTTTCCTCATCTATGTTTTATCTACTTGCTCGTTATAGTCTTCAGCATCTTCTGGTCTGTCGGTAACCAGTTGAGGATTTTTCCATACAAAAGCAATCAAACATTTACGCAATTCATCGATTTTTCCGGACTTTTCGATATTATATCTTGTTAAAGTTCCTACTAATTCCACGCGTTTCAGACGGTAGATCCATGCTACGCCTATTTTCCCCGACATTTTGATATTTGTTGAAATTAAGGAACAGTAACGAGAGATAAACAAAAATAAGAACCCGTTACGTGCAAAAATCTTTTCGGAATATATAATACAACAAAAAAAATAGGAAATGGAGAAAAAAAATCCTGCTTCGTAGTGGCCTTTCAAGATCTAATAAAAAAAAACTAAATCATATTCCACACGTATTTTCGCTCTCTAAAATACATAATATTACTAAAAAAAAAACAAATCTGATTCGCATAAATCTACCCGTTACCTATACGCTCATAAAGCTACCTAATTTAAACTTAATTTACTAAAACTAATCGTTATCCCATTGATCCGCATCTCAATCGAAGTAACTCTACCTTCTAATTTTATCAAGCGTGCTGCCGTGCCTCTTGCAACGTTAAATAATTGCCGTTTCAAAACACTATTTTCAGCTCTTAAAATTTCTATCTCTTTACATCACAGACTGAGCCAACATTTCTTATTATTCGAAAACGGATTCCATCAATTCTTCTACGTTCGACTCTACATGATTAAATCGGCACCGAAGCCGAAATTCGGAACCAAACTTGTCGCAAAATCGGGCATTATGACACAAGAAAAAAAAAACAAATCACCAAGAGAAAGAGAATAGAAAAAAAAATCAAATTAGAATATTCAAATAGCCCCGTTAATTCTACTCACTTGACCAGCACTAGATTACTTCAGCACACGGACAAAATTCTCACATTAACATAAAACTAAAAAAAAAAAAACTAAAACCTACCTCCTAAACCACCATAGCCTGTTTGGATGCCAGGTAACAGTCGGATTTTCTATGTGGTAGGAGGAGGTGTTCCGATTGATTCCGAACTCAGTATGTTCAAAAGCACTACTCGCGAACGAGCTGAGTACGCTCGTTGCAACCCCACGCACGTTGCACCACGTTGTTTTCTCAATGATAGTTCTTTTCTTTGACTTCCTCGACGAAGTGGTCCTACAAGCATCTACAAGAAAACTTTTCCCGTTTTTTTCTCAACGACAGTCTTGCGACTCGGCTTCCCTGTGGAAGGGGTCCGGCTGATGCTGGAGTCATCCTTGACACCGGGACACCATCTACAGGAAAAATTTCCAGTTATTTTCTCATTGATAGTGTGACGTCTACTAAATTTTCATGTTTTCTTTTTTCATCTTCTCTCCTGTCGGTAAATATTTTGCCCCGCGCGGTAAACATTTTCGCGTCCCTTACCCTCCCATTTTCCAGGTCCAATCCCACTAAGTCCCTCTAACGCCATTCCCAGTAACTTAAAAAGGACTCATACTTTGTTTTGCATTAAGATTTCTCAAAACTTTCCTACATTAAAATCATAAATTAAATAATAAATTATAGAAGAGAAAGTGCGCGTTTAGTCACGTTCGCGATGCATCATCCGAGAAAAATACATTACCAGGTTTATGACGACCCGACCCTTGCGCGCCGACCGCCCGACCCCTAATTACCACGCTGACTATACCTGGACTCCGGAAATTTTCCATCGATATATAAACAAACTCTATGAATAAACAACAAATTGTTTCAACTATTTTATACACTAATAGATATTCAAATTACAAATCTATCAATATAAGTCTGTAAGAAATCGAACAAAGCCTTCCAAGCGAAAATGAAGAAAATAGAATTAATTATTTTTAAGTTTAAAATTATAATAACTTTTTTCCTATTAACTTTTAACATAATATTATTTTTGGATTAAGTTTGTAATCACTTTGTGAATAGAATGAAATATTATAATAATAAATTCTCATAAAATTTCATAGTAAAAATAGCAAAAAACATAAAATTCATAAAAATGAATTAAATCATTTCAAACATAAAATTATTGTAACTTTTTCCCTAAAAACATTTTACACAATATTCTTTTTCCAATAAATTAGTAAACCTTTTATAAATAATATAACTCACTTAAATAATAAATTCTTACAAAATTTCATATAAAAAAGGGCGGAAACACAAAAATTAAAAATGTTGAATTGATTATTTTCGAGTTTGAAATTGTTATAACTTTCTTTCTATAAACATTTAACACAGTTTTATTTTTGCAATAGATTTGTAATCTTCATACAAATATTATAGTATATTTTAATAATGATTTCCTATAAAATTTCTTATTAAAAAGGGGCAACAAACAAAAAATCCGAAAACTCTGAAATTTTTAATTAATAATTTTCGCACATAAATTCACTATAACTTTTTCTCTATAAACATTTAACACACTTTTAAAATTGCAATGAATTTGTTGTCTCCTCAGAAACACTGTGATATATTTTAATAGTAGAAATTATAAAATTTCAAGACAAAAAAAAAACGAAAAATGCAGAAATCAAAAAAATCAAATTGTTTATCTCTAAACTTAAAATCGTTATAACTTCTTCCCTATGAACATTTAACCCAAAATTCTTTTTGAATCAAGTTTGTAATGCATTTGTGAATATTGTGATATATTTTAATAATAATTTTTCAAAATACTTCATACCGGAAAATACGAAAAACCAATTTTTATAAACACAATTTTCGAAGAAAATAAGAACTTTAACAAAATAAATTAATACATTAAATTATTTTTACATATATCCCAATATAGGTAAAAACAAATAACTTAAACTAGCTGTTCCCACAATAACAAACAATCAAAAACAAACCATAGATAATTCATCAGTCTTCAAGTTAAAATGCGTAGTTTTTAATTAGAATAACTATTCCTTTACATTAGCATTTAAATAACTTAAGTTACTTATAATTATAAGAAATTCATAACAAACAATATAGATAGGAAATAATGTAAATAAATGTTTATATTTCAATTATTTAAACATAAATAAATATAGATCTCCCTTTTTCTCATTATATAAATGATATCAACAAATTTCAATTATATATTCTTTATAAATGGCCTATTAATTATTCAACCAATTAATAAAATAATGTTGAAATTTAATAAATAGTAAATTATTAAACAATTCTTGTTAACTTCTTTAATATTACAGCTAGAACTCCAAATCTTTTTATATCAACATTAAATTTCATTTGCATTATTTCTTATGTAATTGTTTGTTTATAAATCCTGCGCAACATATAAATAAATAAGAACTATGAAAAATATGTAAAGAACTTGAAGTGAGAAAAAAGATCAGAGAGAGAGAGACTCGGCGAACCTCGCCCTCCGACGCCTCAGCTCGGGTCACCAAGCTTCCTCCTCGATGGAGTTTTCAAGTAACACTTCGGCAGAAAGTGACCTCTAAGCAGAGACTACAGTAATCGCCCCAAAGACAGAAGATTTTGATATGCCTAAAAGCCATATCCCTTCTCAGGACTCTCTGGTTTTATTAAAACAACATCCTATTTACAGCATCATGAACGACCAAGTCGCAGCACCTCAAAAGGTGGCATTGAAAGATGCGTTGACGGTTGTGCCAGAGTTCGATGGGAAAAACACCCCCGCTACGCTTTTCCGACTCCCACGCTGCCGAATTTTCGCGCAGCTCCACCAATCAGCACTGACGTTTGGCCTGGCGCCCCCTAGTGGAGATGACTGGCCCTTGGGCCTTAAAAGGGACCGCACGCAATGGAAAAGTCAGTTCACTGGTCAACTTCGCTCTTCAAGGTCTTCGCTCTTCAGGACTACTTCGCCCTCCGGACTTCAAGTTGAATTGATCCAGCTCTCCAGTGGCTCCGGTCTGGCCACCGCTTCTTCAAGGGTCCACCATCCTCACCGCTTTTTTAGGCTCGCCAGGTCGTCAGCTTCACCATCAGCAGCTCAATCTCTCTCTCTCTCTCTCTCTACATCGATCTCCACTTCAGTTCCTAGGGATCTTCGAAAAATAAAAGTGAGTTGTAATTTTCAAATCTTAACTTTTCTTTCTATTTCTTTACTTTTTTCCAACGCTCCTTCTTGTCTACGGCCAGAATTGCACCGCTGGGCTGTATTCAAGGATTTGTAGAATCAACTTCCTTTGTCTCCCATCCTCAACTGACCGAGATTATCCGGGTTGACGTCTAGATACGCCGGAAGATCGAAGTCAGATCCCCTGTATCCTCTCTACACGCGGACGCGAACCTCTAACATTCTGCACGAAACAATCCTTAAGGCGTTGCCCATTAGCCTTGGCTAAGGCATACGCCACCCGCAACAGAGGGGCTTCACCTTGCGTCATCCTTTCGGCGTTCCATTAACTTCGGACGTCACAATAGTTCTTTGCTTTGGCTTCCTCGAAGCAGTGGTCTCGCTGAACCGAGGGTCTTCCTCGACACCTGGACAGCATTTACAGGACAACATTTCCCGTTTTTTTCTCATCGACAGTCTTGCCTCTCTGCTTCCCTGTGGAAGGGGCCCGGCTGTCCGGTTGACGCTGGAGTCATCCTCGACACCTGGATAGCATCTGCAGGACAAATTTTCCAGTTATTTTCTTATTGATAATTCTTTGCTTTGGCTTCCTCGGAGAGAGAGGGTCTTCCTCCACACCTGGACAGCATCTACAGGAAAAAATTTTTAGTTATTTTCTCATTGATAGTTCTTTGCTTTGGCTTCCTCGAAGAAGTGGTCCCGCCGAACCGATGATCTTCCACGAAACCTTGACACCATCTACAGGAAAAATTTTCCAGTTATTTTCTCATCGACAGCCTTGCGTCTCGGCTTCCCTGTGGAAGAGGTACGGTAGATCATGGAGTCATCCTTGACACCTTCTACAGGAAAATTTTCCCCGTTGTCTTCTCAATGATAGTTCTTTGCTTTGGCTCCAAGGGAGAAGTGGTCCCGCCGAACCGAGGGTCGTCCTCGACACCTGGACAGCATTTACAAGAAATCGTTTCCCGTTTTTTTCTCATCGACAGTCTTGCGTCTCGGCTTTCCTGTGGACGGGGTCCAGCTGATGCTGAAGTCATTCTTGACACCGGGACACCATCTACAGGAGAAATATCGCCGTTGTTATCTCAATGATAGTTATTTGCTTTGGTCTCCTCGGAGAAGTGGTCTTGCCGAACCGAGGTTCTTCCTCGACGTAGATTCTCTTGTAAGAATTTTCTTACAAGAGTAAGAGAATTCTTGTAAGAGTTTTTTTTTTAAATTACATACGTAAGAGAAAGAGAGAGAGAGAGAGAGAGAGAGAGAGAGAGTGAGAGAGTCCCGGCCGGGAAATCCAACTTTCCAGCCATGTGTCGTAATATACTATTTTCGACTTGTTTAAACCATCCGCCCCCCCCCAATTTCCGATTATATTACAATGTATTTTTTCAGTGAATTTCCAAAAAAATTACTTCGTTTTTCATAGGAATAAGTTCTTTTCTTCTACCTGGGAGTCGAAGTTTGTGCGCGGCTGTTCATAGGCATAAACAACTGGTGAAGAATAGTAGGAGGGAGCAAAGTGAGTTCGACTTGATAGAAGTGCGTTGTCTGAAACGATCAATTGGGTGAGAAATAAAAGCGAATCGCTGAACGACTATAAAGCCTTCTCTATGAACACTGGTTGGAAGGCGAGACGTAAGGACCGACTATAAAAATTTTTCAAAAATGTTTTATTATTATCTAAATGATCTGATTACCAGGGAAGCAACACGGAAGTGCAAAATACTTTTATCAAGGAAACTCGTATTACAATGATAAAAGAGGTGATAATACTATTTTCCGTTGCTCCCAAAGGAATAAATTTGGTTGTCGAGCAACCATTTACGTTGAAAATTTTAATGAATTAGATAAGCATGATCACAGAGTTGTCGAAGAGTACAATCAACCAAGTGATCCATTACTTTTATTAAAGGAAGGATTTTCTGAAAATGTTAAATTGCTCGCCAGTGATCCGGAACAGAGCATCATAGAATATATAATGTTGTACTTGCAAGGGAAGAGTCAGTATAAAATTATGTTGCATTTACTTTCAGTACTTATTTTCATCAGTTATATAATATATAACTAGCGATGTACCTCCATCGCTAACGCTTGGTCGGTTGAAAGAATTTTCACTACTTAATATTAATATCTTTTTCTTATAAATATTTAAAAGAATTAATTTTCTTAAAAAATGTATGTTTTCCATTTTTTCTTTAAATTTGTACGATTAATTGGCAGTGTTATAAAGTTATTGTTATCACAGAGGTATAATTATTAATATTATTATTATTATTATTTATATAAAATAAAGATTAGGTTTGAAATTAATTAAAAGATAATAGAATATAAAGTTTATTTAAATTAAGAGTAAAAATTCATTTAAAACATCACGTGGATTTTTACATGGATTCCACATAATACATAATATAAAGTATATTTTTAAATTTTTCTTCGAAAAAGTATAAATTATTTTTGTTAAGAAAAATAATTATAAAAATATAAAATAAAAATTATAAAATGAACATCTTTATAATAATCTAGATCCTTTATACTAATACAATGTTTATTATTTATTTGCAATATATTCTTGTGGACACTTGTGGTGCAATTCTTTGTCGACGTTGTTCGGGGAAGCCTCGCGACTTCCGCGGGTGAAACGCAACGTCACAATGGATACTCTTTAATTGATTTTGATCTACCCTGTAGCAATTATTTAGACAATACAAATATGGATATTGATTATAATACTTCACAAGCATCTAATGAGAATGATAACATAAGTGAAAAAATAAAGTCATTAACGAAGGCACAAGAAAGTATTTTTCATAAAGTAATAAATTTAGTAAAAAATAAAAATAGTGATAAATATATTTTTATAGATGGTCCAGGAGGAACTGGTAAAAGTTTTTTGCTTAATTTGTTAATACATTATTTCAATAAAAACGACATCAATATTTTAGCTGTAGCATGGACGGGAATAGCAGCCAATTTATTAAAGCATGGTAAAACTGTTCACACAACTTTCAAGTTACCATTAAATACAATTGAGACAAGTACGTGTAATATGAAACCAAATACTTCATATGGTATGAGTATTAAATCTATTGAAGTTTTAATTTGGGATGAAATAAGTTTAGCGTCTAAATACGCCTTCGAAACTGTAGACAGATTATTCAAAGATTAGTGTGATAATAATGAACCATTTGGAGGAGAAATTGTGATAGTTTTGGGCGATTTTCGACAGACATTACCCATTGTAAGATACGGAAATAAAACACAAATAATCGAAAACTGTGTTAAAAAAAGTAATTTGTGGAACTATTTTCAATGTAAACCATTGACAGAGAACAAACGCGTATCTGAAGATGATATAGAATTTAAATGCTGGCTTTTGAATGTTGGTGACGGTAAATATGCTACAAAAATTGAAGAAGATAATGAAATTGTAAACATTTCTAAAGAAATGTTGTCAAACGGAAATATAATTGAAGAAATATTTGGTAATTCAATTAGTTCAAAAAATCCAGACTTTTATGAATCTATTATATTAAAGCCAAAAAATGTTGATGTAATAGACATTAATAATAAAATACTAAATAAAATAACAGGGAAGCCCAGAGAATATCTAAGTGTAGATTCTGCAGAAGATGCAAAACAGGAAAAGTTAGATTCAATCTTGCCAACAGAATTTATAAACTCATTAAGACCCAAAGGTTTACTACCACATAAACTCAATCTAAAAGTTGGAACGTGTATAATTCTTCTCAGAAATTTAAATTTAAATAATGGATTATGTAATGGTACAAGATTATTAGTGCAAGAAATGAAAGAATTTAGTATTTTAGCAAAAATTAGCACGGGCAATCGAAGTGGAACAATGGTAATCATACCAAGAATAAATTTATCACCATCTATTGAGGAAGTACCATTTTATATGACGAGAAGACAATTTCCAATACGTCTAGATCATGCAGTAACAATTAATAAATCACAAGGACAATCATTTAAAAAAGTCGGAGTTTATCTACCATCACCAGTGTTCAGTCATGGACAAGTGTATGTTACACTTTCATGAGTCAAGAGTAAAAAAAATTTTAATATTTTAAGTCCAAACCATACAAATAGTATAAAAGAAAATAAAAAAATATTGGAAAAAACATGAAGAAATCTACACAACAAATATTGTATACAAAGAAATATTATAGATTAAATATTTTTGTTATTAGCATAACATAAAGGACGTATTTTTTAAAAATAAAACGTGGAGTAGGCCTTGTAACGAGGTTACCTTTGACCGATTCACCTCGCGGAGGAGACCTGGGTGCAATGGGGCACGCACGAGTGCCCCGTGAGGTCCTTACGGCGAATACACGTCGCCGCGGCCCGTATACAACGTGAGAGTACGCCTGTACTCTCACTTCTCGTACTCGCGTGCTGTCGCACGAACGCGCTCCTCGCGTTCGCGTGGCTGTCGTCCTCCTAGATGACAGCTGATGCCGGCCGCTCAGCTCTGCGATAGATTGGCGGTATCCGGGAGATTAAGGACGAGGAGGGTTTGCCGAGTAGCCCCGCGGACTACTCGGAAGAATAACGCGATCAAGTAAAATGGCAAGTCGGAGGCCTTTATTGCCTCCGTAAGAGAAATTACAATGATCGCGCCCCGAAAGGTTAGTAGCCGTCGGGCGTGCGAGCCGACTGCTCCGAACACGCCCGAGTGTTGCCGAGTGGAGCCGCACGCGAACGCAAGCGCGCGCGCTCTTACAAACTCCCGGCCGCGCCGAGAGTTCGCCGGCCGATCGCGCGATTCGCGATCGGTGATGTTTACGCAGAGCGCGACCTTGCTCCACGTAAACAAACACCGCGCTCGAGAGCAGGCCGCCTGCCTGCCCTGCGTATACACACACGCACACGCACACGCGAAGGAACGGGTCGCTTACCCGTTCCGCGCGACGACTCACGAACCCGACCTCGAGCTCGTGCTCGAGGTATCGGTATCGCACCGCGCAGCGACTCTTCCACGAGAGTCGCGACTCCCACCGCACGAGAGTCCGCGACCGCGAACTAGAGAGAGAGAGAGAGAGAGAAGTGGTGAACTGGGGACGGCCCCCCACGTTCACTGAACAATGTTCGACGCCAGGGAGTCAAGGCGCTCCTTGACTCCTCGCCGGTACGCGCCCGCACTCACAAGATTAGTCGGGCGGTACTTACAAGGTTCGCAGCTTTGGCTCGTCCTAGGCTGCTACCGCGTTCACACAAAAGCTCTCGACGCTCGCTTCCTCTCCTTCCCCGGGTCGTCCGCTCGCACACGCGTCAGCCGTCGTCGACGGCTAGAGAGAATCTCTCGAGATTCTAAGATGGCCGCCGCTCCCGCGCGCCACGGCCTAACTCCTCCTCGCGCCGCGAAGGCTCGCGACGGCGCGCAGGTACCCGATAGTACCTCGCGTCACACCCTCCTCCCAGACGCCGTTAAGTTACGACTTTACGGCCTCTGTAACTCTTCGCGAGCCAATCCTCCACGGATTAGGGATTAAAGGACGAGGAGAGGTAAATAAAGTCGACACGAACTGCATCGTTACGGTGTAAATTAAGGGCGCGAGGCCTTTATTTGGCCCTCATTTACACAAGTGGTGCGAAGAAAGATCCAACACGGGCAGCCTACTGGTACCTCCTCTTGCTAATGTACCACCCGTGCTGGTCCTTCTTCGGGCATTGGTTGGCGTAGAGCACGCCCGGCTCCGCGCAGACTGAGCAGAAGAAGCGGCCCGGGTACAGCTCAAAAAGCTCCCGGCGCCGCTTATCCTTTGCGTCCGCTTCCACACGGGCGCGGAGGGCCGCGAGACGCTTCTTCTCCGCTGCCTCCTCCTTCTTGGCCTGGAGGGCCCTCTCGCGGCGGCGCTCCTGCTGCCGCTGTTGCTCCTCCTGGAGCCGCCGTTGATTGGCCTCCATTGAGGCCCTCAAGCGGTCCTCCTCCGCTTTCTTTTTGTGGTGGGCCTGGTATACCTCGTCGTAAGCTCGACGTGATGCGGCCAGGCCCGCCCGCTGCGCGCGGATCTCTACGAGGCTGAGGGAGGCGCGCGTCATCTCCGCCAGCTCTCCCTCAGTCCCCTCCGCATAGCGCAGGAAGTCCCGGTGGGCCTCCTCCAATCGCCCAACCGCCCGGCGATAATCCTCGGTGGAGGAGCGGAGCCAAGCCTCCAACTCCTCCAGCCTCTCGGCAGCGGAAAGGGGCCGCTGCGGAAGGGGGCGCCGTCCTCGGCGCCTCCTCGCTGGGTTGACTGGGAACGGAGCTCCTCTCCGTCCCCCTCCTCGTCGACGCTCACCGTCATCGAGGCCACGGCCCCTGGCTCGGGGACGTGGGGTCGCCGTAGGGTGCAGGTGGCCTCCTGGCCACTCGCTCCGGCGTTTTCGCGGGCGGCCTCGCTGCCGCTCGCTATTGCGCAGGGGACCTCCTGGTCCTCTGCTTGATGGGAGGCGGCTTCGCCGCACGCCTCCGTCTCGCGGGCGACCTCCTGGTCGCTCGCCTCCGGTCCTGACCGGCTCGACGGGGATTGGGGCCTTTCCCCAATCGCCTCCGTCGCCTTGGGGGTCCCCTCCAGGGTGCCCCCGGCCACGACCTCCGCTGAGTACTCCTCAGCGTCCTCGCTGAAGAGACGGGCTATCCCCTCCTCCATCTCGTACGTGTCCATCTAGGAAAGGGACAGAAAGAAAAAGAGGGATGGTGAGGAATGGCTCTCAGAGTCGGTTCTTTCCTGTCAACGTCATTTACGCGGGCGTCCGCGTTTGCGCTTTACAGGTTTTTCCTCAGGCTGGGCGCGCCCAGCCTGGGACGCTTGCCCGCTGGCACCGCTCTTCTTCTCATCAGCCTCTGCTGATGGAGTCGTGGGCGCATCCACACGACTCCCGCCTTCCCCCGGAGGTTGGGCGCTGGTCTCGACGTCCTCTTCTTCAGCAGGAACGTCTGCGCCGGGGATGTACGGTTTCATCTGTTCTGAGTGGATCGGACCCACTGTCCGTCCACTTTGGTCACGCAACGCGTACGTGTTGCTGCCCAAGATTTCCGTAACATCGTACGGTCCGGCAAACTTCGGAGCTAGCTTCCCAGCTACTCCTTTTGTTTGCCGGATGCATTAACTGATGCCAGTTGGAGATCCACGCTGACGTTGTCGTCCACCAACGTCAGCTGGTTTGATCGCGGATTGTGTACTGAGCCGAATTCCCGCATGAAATTCGTGCCCAAGTAACAATCCGCATCTAGTGCAGGGATAATCGAAACTTTGATATCCCTGCTTATGCCACCTATTGTGAAGGGAAGGTAAGCACAGCCCACGATTGGGCTCGTGCTACCGTCAGCGAGCTTAGCACCTGCGTGCTCGCTTGGCATAAGTGTTCGGCCGCATGCAGTTATCAACTGCAGGCCGATCGGTCCCATCACTGTGACCGATGCGCCTGTGTCGTACAGCGCGCGGAAGTGGAAACCTTCCACTTCCACCTGTAACCACCATCTGGTTTCCAGGCTTTCCTCCGCAGGAGCATTCGGTAGTGCCGTCCCGCTAACGTCCTGGGAGGTCGTTCCCGAAGCTTCCTGACTAGCTTCGTTGGCGTTTGGGGAAGTAGTTGAGTGCTCTACTTCCCCTGTTGCCCGTTTTCCGGCGAGCAATTAGGGCATTTCGCTCGGATTACGCCTTCTTTGTTGCATCCGAGAGCTGAGCGGCCGTTACAGCCGGCGTCACAGCCTATAGGGGACACCACTAAAAAAAATGCACCGAGTTATATACTTCATCAGTGGTGTGGAAACGATAACTATAAGAAAAAAATCGGGGACCGTTCCTGTAGACGATGTCCAGGTGTCCAGGAACACCCTCAGGACGATGGGACGTCGTCTACAGGGAAGCCCACCCCGCACTTGGTCATTGAGAAAAAAATCGAACGAAAAAAATAATATAACCGTAAAGAATACGCATTAGGAAAAAAAGACTTGAATAAGTGTACTGAAAATATAAACCCCTGGAAAATATGAACTTAATTTAATAAAGGAGAGGATGTTATATAATGTAGATTTGCTGAACTGCGTGACCGAGCCGAGGTTCACTACCACATATATCTTCCAAAAATACATTTTGGTCGATCAAGCTATATTCCACCAGTCCCTAGAAGTTTAAACGAGCTTTCAGAAAGTCTACAGCATTATTTTTCTATGAGACAATTTTATAGAGGTATCTCAACTGGAATAGATGGGTCACTCGGGTTGATTTTTATCCATCCATTACTATTGGAGCCCCTTTCGATTTACAAACAATTGTTTACTGATGGCACATTCGACGTAAGAAATCAATATTATACACGGTCTATACAAAATCTTTTAAAAAAATAGCACAGTCATGTAAATCAAATTCGCTTATCTGAGCGAAGAAGCGCCACAAAAATCAGCCAATCGAAAACATAATATTTTTTCTCCACTCTAACCACAAATACGCAAGTTTGTATGTTTTTTACGGCCCTCGTAAAGAAAAATTCGGTTTCATACCAGTGCGCATGTAAATCTTTGCTTCAAGAGACTTTTCAGGATCGCTTCGCTCGGACAATAAACGTCTCCCAGCGCAAAATATCCACTTCCACACCCGTATAAAAATGTACTAATTTGAAAGAATTATGGATCGTGGTAGCTCCACTCATATAAGTGTACATTAACCTTGAAATAGTCAGGTTCGTATATCTTTATTGGCGTGTGGATTTCCAAGTGGATGAATATTAAGCTGATGATAAAGCATGTGTAGTTTGAGCCGGTGATGTAGGGTGAGCTAAAGATAAAATCCTGGGGGATGAGTGGGTCGAAAAAAACAAAAAGTTTCTTGGAGTAAAGTTTGACGTACTTTTCAGCTAAGATAGGAACAGGAAGAGAAGACCCACATCCGCTGCCAGTCAATATTTTGATCCACATTGGAGCAGCCTTGAGGGCTGCGTTGCGCTTTCGGTTAGTTTTTTTCTCCCTTTTCAAGCGTCAAAAGTTGCTCGATAATTATCCAAAATTTCAAAAAATGACAAGAAGTAAAAGTAATTAGAATTTGATCTTCTATACGACTGTGCTATTTTTACAAAATATTTTTTTAACATCGTGTATAAAAATTATATATGTTTTTCCGACTTTTTGGTTTACAAAATTAATTCATTATAGATGAGATCTAGTCAACCAAGAAGTTTTCAAATCTTTACAAAATTGAGCTGCCGATTGGCACCATATTTTTTTACAAAAATGAGCAATTTATGACTCTTTAAAAAAGGTTATTAAACTTAAATAAATGTAGACACTACCTAATTAATTCTAAAAAAATCTTATTTATTAATACTTTTTATTATTGTGTGAGGGAGTTTTATTTATTCAATTAAATTATTGAGGACGACGGAAGGGAATTCGTCGCCGTCGAGCTGTCCCGCAATGTTTATGTTGCGCAGTTAGGCTCGACGAGACGAAGAGAGGATTAACTGAGGATTACCGGGTAGTGTAGGTAAATTTGAGCAAGGAGAGTACAGCCCGTTGGTCCGTCAGTGTATAGTACGGGGACTTGAAATACTATATCACAATTGTAAAGTTTATAAAATAAACGTTGTGCAGACATCTGTTCCATCACAAATTCGTTCATTCGTGTAATAATATTAATAAAAAAAATTGAAAGAAATTTTAGCCACATTTAATGTTATTGCGATGATTAGTGAATTGTGAGTGCCGACTGGCACCATTCTTAACTGGTCATTGTAACATGTTTAAAATTAACTATTAAATATTTTGAAACTAATGAGATGACAATTGGCGATAAATTTTACTTATGATTGCAATTTATATATATGGTCGGCATGCCGTATATTCTTAAATATTTTAAATTTTGTAATTAGGTGTCCCAATAAATGTCTGCATTATTTTATAGAGCTTATAGTAAAAAATATTAACTATTTAATAAACGTGTCTTAGCAATTTTATATATGTCATATTAATCGTGTAATAGTGCATTACGGTACAAGAGACGGCAGTTAAAGTTCCGCCACTGCGTGAAATTGGCGGGCATCTTCAGCATCAGTGGCGGAACTTCAACTTTCGTCTCTTATACTGTAACGTACTATTGTTAGTCGTTTAAGACAACAAAGGGGCTATATATAAATAAGTCGTGAATAAACATTATATGTATATAACGTGATTGAGTGATTTACTGTCATCGCTTTACTCGGGCAGTAGACTTCCCACGCGGGAATAATCAACAACTATAGTCCCTTGTTATATAATATACTAATGTTTATTGTTGAAATAATTTAATGAATATTTCACACAGTACATTAATAAACATCTTTTAATTTCAGACTAACTACCCACTGTAGTCAGCTCTCTTGCCAACAAGATATACAGAAGGCCGGCTTTTGGAAAGGATCAGCTATCGTGGTTCACGCTGAATTTAATGTCAGGGATTATTGTTCGATAGACGAACAAGTCGTATATATATTCATTACATTTTTCTTGTTTTTACATAAAGAATGAATATACCCTTACGCAGAGTCTCTGGCTCAAAAAGAAGTCTTCTTTTATGTGAGCTATAGGAACACTTTGGAGAAGAGTGTCATCAGCCATAGCAACTATTATATCAATTATTTGTAAATAGCGCCGCGATTAATAAAACAGTAAACCGCTTATAACACACGGCAACGGATTCCTAAAAATTTAAAGGACGTGCATTCAATTCAATATTTAAATTTAGAAATACAAAAAAATTAAAGAAGATTGAATTTTAAATAGATTTTAAGTTTGCACATCACAGTATAAAGACAACCTTTACCTTTTTTTTTTTATTTATTTTTTTTATATTTGAGAATCTCGTACAGCCCTTGGGGCCTAGTACTACCTGCCGACTCTTTTTGTTATTGCCTACTACCGAGCGGGGGGGAGGACACTGCTCTGACCCCCCCCGCTTAGGTGTGATGGGGGGACACGGCTTTAACCCCACCCACCCTGTAGCCCAGCATTTTTCCCTTGACCTTATCTGCCGGCAGATCTCCTCCTTCTGTCTCTAATCCCACTCCGCATTCGTCCAGGGTTATGCCTTTGGAACGGGGAAAACCTGGGGCCAATCCTATAACTAGGGTAAATGCCAATTAGGAAAACCCGTTCCGGAGTGGGTCGGTATATTGAGAATGCTCAAATTAGATGCCCAAGTCACATTTCGTAGGCCTGAGCACCGATTTTGTCATTCTCATACTTCCCGCTCACTTTGTTGAGTGTGGAGAAAAACACCTAAGAGATCGAGGAAGCATCGCAACTTCCAGCGCGGTCACCCATCCAAGTAGTGTACACGCCGAAAGTTACTTAACTTTCCCGAACGCCCGAGATGTATCTCCACCACTTAGCCAAAGCGTCGGTGACAACCTTTACCTTTTTCCACTCGGTTGGAACATAGCCAATCGATAGACAAGCCTTAAAGAATGCCACCAGCGGTTCCAGAAGTGAATCCAACCCCTTTCGAATTAGGGCCGGAAAAATGCCGTCAATTGCTGCTGATTTATAGGGTTCATATGATCCTATAGCCCATTTAACCTTATTCTTAGTAATAACCTAATCCGCTAACTCCCTATCTTGTTCGGCGAACTCAACTGGTGATTGTTCCAACGAATCCTGCGAGTCCAAACCAAGGAAGTAAGCCTACAGGCGACACTAAAGTGCTTTCTTATTGTCCGAAATCCGCTCTCCCAAGGATTTCCTAATGTGATGCTGTGGGCTACCAGACGGTCTAGACAGAATTCTGTTCAGTCTAATCGTGTCCCGGATATTATTAAGTACTTCACAGTAGCGCTTTCAGCCTTCCCATTTTGCGAGCTCGAGAGCTCTTTTGTGCTCTCGCCTTATTTTCTTATAAGTTTCTAGTTAGAGTCTGGAGTTATCCTGAAACGCTCTAACTATGGCAGTTTGGATTCTGACATAGTATACTTCAAGATCCTGCTTCGATTTCAGCCTACCTGTAGTGTGTGTAGAAGATTCTCAGCCAAGCACTTACAGTAAAGATTTCAGTTAGTTTTTCTAGGATTTCTCGATGACTGAACCTCTTTGGTTATTTCTCCTATTGAAGAACCCTACCCCAATTAAGGATGTCAAGGTGCATCGTAATAAGATACTCCAGATGTTTCTTCTCAATCGGTGCAGTCTGAGCTGCCCCAGACCAGGTGATGTGCGTTTGCGTCGCACCCTATAATGACCTCCTTGGTTATAGTGCTGTAGTCATTTATTAAAACCCTCACCACCTGTGGAGATGGTGAGTCCTAGTGTTACTGGGAAAGTATGCCAAGGCGAGAATAACCTCTCCTATGGCTTCTCCCTCAGTCTTTCTCTGTACTAACACCGTATTGAGACCCTTATGGCAGCATACGGGCCAAATCTGCGCCTGAACGCCTTTTAGGAGAATGCAGGTGCGAATCTGCTCTTCCCACGCCGCCCAAAAGAACCGACTGCTGCTCCTCCAATCCTGCCACTCTGCCACTCGTATATTAGAGATGCAATCTAAGCGTACCCTCATTGTGCAGTGCCTTTTACACGCCGTCCAGTTGATAGCTAGCGGGACCTAACGCGACGTCAGATCACCAGTCAGTGACAACAGCTACTGTCATGTGTTAGTTCTTGTCTCACTTTTTTATTAAAGATACATAAAAATGAGATGTGGTAAAAGAATAGAGTAATATTTGTTACCTAAATAATCGTATTTTCATTACTTCTTCCTTAATTTTGATTCCAGGGTGACGATTAATATCTACGCTGCGCAAGTGCAGGCTCGTATGGGGCGTGCAGCGCGAAGCAGTTATACTTACATATTTTTGAATCACATGAACCGATTTTCATGTACACGCATTCGATAGCTAATTAATAATGCAGTAGAAATAATCTCCGACTGAGTGTTACAAATCTTATATAAACTAAAGTGTTACAAATATTATAAATCAATTATTGTTTTACAATTAAGTTTGAAGTTACTTACGATTCCCAGATTTCTCCAATCTAATAGATCACTTAGTCGTTCAGTCCTATTTCGTTGAATAATTCTTTGCCTTCGATTCAAACGACAAAAATCAAACATGTATTGTGCAAGCTGTTGAACACTAGCTTCAAGACCAATATATCTACGATCCACAATATAAATTCCGTAACTCATAGGATCAGCTACGTGCTCTTGCATAAAACATCCGAAACCAGATAAATTAGTGGTAATACTGGGAATACCCATAACCGTGCATTCCGCAGGAGTATATCCCCACGGTTCGTAATACGAAGGAAAAACGCCTAAATGGCAACCACGTACAAATTCTTCGTAATCTAAACCAAAAAGTGGGTTCGTAGATGATAGGAACTCTGGATGAAAGACAACCTATGAATATATTAAAATTAATAATAGTTCAGATTACATAAAATATTTTGTTATATTTCTTATTAGAATAATACTTATTAGAAATCTGCAATAGTTTTATTGCGTGCAAAATTTATTTATTTTTTAACCTTTTTTAGCTTAACCCATTAACGCCAAGGTGATCAGAATTATGACTAATTTTCCATTGTGTTTATTTGTTATGTTACGGACGAAAAACATTATGCAATACTTTTATTCCTACGTGAACTTTAATGCTCTTTCAGAATCTTAGCTCAAAATTTTGATTAGACGTGAAGATTTTTGAAAAAAAAATTGATGACGCTTTTTCTCAAAATAGCGGCGAAAATGTGAAAATTTTATTAAAATCTTAACTTATCTTAGCTTAAAAACAATAGACTTTATGAAAAAAAATACTAAGGACTAAAATGTCTTAGAATTAATCAAGGAACACTCTTAATTTTTTTTAGAATTTTTTGAGACAATATTTGATTTTCTAAAAAATAAAAATAATTCAATATTTTAAAGTATCTTAAACATTCTGAAACGTTTGAGCGTATTCTTAGCAATTTTTTCCAAAGTCTATAGGTTACGAGAAGTTTTTTTTCTATAGTTTTTGAGGAAAGAATCTTTTGAAAACGTTGAAAAATCAAAATTCTGATCACCTCGGCGTTAATTGGTTAACATATTGGATCTTAATTCTTTTAGCCTAACATTATTGCATGTTCACGTGCAGTTTTAAATGCATAAAATTGATTAGTTTTATTACAAGGTGAAGAAATTATGTTATTGATTCTGTCATACGTTTAAAATAAATACCATCGGTTTAAGTTTTTTATTACATTTACGAGATACAGTCCAGATCTTATGTTTGTGCTTAACCTTTAGACTGCCGGGATTTGAAAGAGCATATCGCCCTCAGAAAACTGGTATATAAGGTATCTTATATCAACGATTGATCATACACAAAGTGTCGATCAGGGGGTGCGTCAAAATATTGATTTTCCGGCAGTCTAAAGGTTAAACATTAAAGGGTGATGATGGTGGGGGTGGCGTTGATGAAGCTGCCGGGAAAGCCTCTAGCGCCATAGATCTCCTCTCCGCTGGCCTGGTGAACACAGCCACCTCTGGCCCAGCCCCTATCGCCGGCAGAGTCCTCTGGAGGGCAGGCCCTGGCGCCGACTCCCTTCTGACAACAGGAATCGCCCTCTCCTCCATCTCCAGTCTCAATCTCCTTTCACCGCCCGGAATTTGTGGCACCACCCTGTCCGTCGGCGCGCTCCAGATCGGTCGAACTTCAGGAGGGGGGTGCATAGTCCTCCTTGGTCCGGCGTCTGTGCCCCTAGCTCTCAATAAGGCCTGGGTGGCCGCACACCGCGGGCAGCTGGAAAGGTCCACTACGCGCCGCCCAAAATTATTGCAATAAATATGGCGGGCGGGCCAAAGGCACCTCACCTTCGAGTGGCCTACATGCCAACATTTGTAACATGTTCGCGGGGGAGGATACACTGCCTGATTGGAAGGCACATAGGGCAGGTCTCCGAACATTACTCCCTCCCTACTGAGTTCTAGATCCTGGCTTCTCGGCTCCTTCCTCCTCTGCTGTAGATCGGCCGGTGCATCCCGGGCGTCTCCTCTCTGTCCTTCTTCGCCCACTGGGCCTCGCGGTATTTTATGCTCTCTCAAGCGTCGCCGGGTCGTGCCCTGCTTAGAGCGTCGTGGAAGGGTAGGGATGAGGGGATGGGATTAGTTCTGCCTCTCTTCTTCTCCTTCTGGCCGTTTCCGGCCAGAACCCGGAGAACTAGGAGGTCTTGGCTCGGGACTCGGGGTTCTGGAACGGGGTCGGTTGGGTGACTCGTAGTCCTCCAACGGCAGTTGCCGCCGCGGGTTATAACGATGCCGTTTATAGCTATCATCATAACGCAGCACTGGCCACTGCGCTGGTGGGGCGGGCTCGCAGATCATTGCCCCGACTTCAAGCACCTCCTCCTCGCCCCTTCTCCCGAGAATCACAAGCTTGGGGAATCTCATATATCTTCGCCGGTCCTGGGCGAAACACATTCCGCATCCTCTCAGCTACGCGGGTGCCTCGACCGCTGCTCCGACGATCCTCCACATTGTTCTCCGCCTCCCTGCATTATCCCAACTGAATGGCCTGCTGGTGATCCCGGCTGATGGTGACCCTAACTCCGGCCCTGGGTCGCGGTTGTTGTAATGCCCTCGGCAGAAAGTCATCACCCACCTCCATCGGCGTGAGGTTACCTGAAATCCACAAATTCTTGGGCGTCACCTTCCAGACACCCTACGATCGCTCCTTCGTCGGCATACCTTAAACCATACTGGTAACCTCAGAGACCAGACTGGCCGGCACGAAGTCCTTGGGCACAAAGCCCGGAGGCGGCGCTAGGACTCGGGTGAGGGTGGACCTACCGTCCTCTACCTCGCACCGGGACAGCTCGGCAAGAGCAGTTTGCATCTCCGCTGCTCTTCTGCTCCTTTCGTGGACCTCCTCCGGGGTCCGGGGGACTTCCGTCACGAGTTTGGGGGCGGTCCCCTCTCGTCGCGGAGTGGCTCCCGTCCGCCTAGATGCTTCCTTCCAGGAGACCAGGATCTTTGGAGCCAAGGGCGGTAGCGGGTGGGCCGCCACCTCTTGCTGGATCGCCTCCTCTAAGGAACGTAAGGCCTCGCTTCGAGCCCACCGCTCCTCCTCCGCCTCCAGCCATCTTATACTTTTTCTTCTTATTTATATTTTATTCTTTTTCTTCACACTTCAGCGTCCGCAACTCCAAAACAAACAGAAAAAAAAAAGCAAAACAAAAAAAAAAACGAAACTCTCTTATTCCTGCTCACTCACAACCTACCTACTCAGTCGTCCGCATCTACACTTCGGGGTTCGCACAAGTCACATTACTCTTTCGCGGGGAGGGGGATACCGTTCCTAAATCAAAGGTCTACCCATACCTCAGGGTTCGCTAAGACCATCGGAGTCTCGCCTATCTCGCGTCTTAACCCATTAAGGCCCAAACGGACGTTTTTTTTTTGCGTCATTTTCGGCCGTGAAAAACATGATGTTGCAGGATCAGAAAAAAATCGAGGCATACTTTTTCTGAAGTAGAATTTTATCCTCTTTCAAAATCTAGCTGAATTTTTTTTATCAAATGTGATCCTGCATTGTTATCAACAATTTATTGTCAAAAAACATGAAATTTTTAAGTGAAAATTTTTTTCGAGCCATTGAAACACATCTAAATCGAATCTCCAGAACCTTGGGAAAGCAATTTCTTGCGTCCATGGACTTCAAACTATAAGAGGCATATGCTGATTTTAACCCTTTTGCACGTGGCGCTGTCTGACACAGCTTCATGCGATTTTTTAATAATAAACATTTGCCATTTTTCAATAATGATGCCAAAAGTTCGAAATATGGCTTAGAAACGCTGATTCAGGGGTTTTTGCGGGCGCTGATCACGAACAAAACATTTTTTGTTTTGTTTTATTTTGCGCCCGCAAAAAACTAGGGAACGATATCCAAGTCGCTCTGGAAAGATGAAATTGGTGCTTTTAGGTTTTTTGTTTATAAACATATGATATTATTGCAATATCATGATAAAATAATGATGTTTTCATTAAAATTTTTCCCGTCTATGACGAATCTGCGCTTGTTTAGAAAAAATTATTAAATTAAGACATTATTTGTTTAAACATATTGTTTAAACAAATTAATTTTGCAATAATAATGCCAGATTTGTGATCAGCGACCCCGAAAACCCCGAATCAGCATTTCTAAGCCATATTTCGAACTTTTGGCATCATTATTGAAAAATGGCAAAAGTTTATTATTCAAAAATAAGAAGCGTAGTCCTAGCTAATTTACATGCCTCCTGATCCCCACTTGCGACAGAGTGCCGTCTATCGTTGTCGGACCCACCCGTCGCGTTACATTATTTTAATCTATCGAACTCGCGTTTTTCCTGCTTTTGTCGCTTCCAACTTTTTCCTCTCGACATCCTTCTCCACTTTTCGCTTGATCGCGATTGCGATCCCCGATTCTGGAAGAGTACAGTTTTTATTGACTTGCAAAATTTGCAAGTCCCGTCACGCTTAGTGTCTCTTAATTCTCGCGGTTTCCCAAAAAAAATTAATACACCCTTCTCGCGACCTATACCTCAAACACTCTCACTCACTCAGGATGAGAAACTCTAAAAAAAAAAAAAAAATAACTAGAAAAAGAAGAAATTCACACGTACTTTTTCCACCAAATACTCATCACACTCCACTACAAAAAAAAATTCTTCCCAACTGTCGCAATTCGAACAAAAAAAATCCAAAATAGTTTTACTTTACTATTTCCTAGCGGACCAAGGGCTGCACTCGATTCACTCAATTAAACTTACACTAACCACGCCAAAAACCCAACCCTTATCGTATGCGAAAAATCGAACACCAACTCACGAACGACCTAAGGACGCCAGGTGCATATGCACCGCCTTTTGGTCCGTAGTTCGGCCGGCTCAGAACTCAAGGGAGGTTGGGGATGTCCTCAGCGACTGGGGCAAATCTCTGTTATTGTCTCCTTTCCGCTTAGCCGCTACTGGGGCTAATCGCCACCCCGCGATCACTGAAAAACACGCTCCAGAAACACAAACACTCAAGGGAATGGTGGCGGACTCACTAAAATAACTACTCACTAAAATGCACTTAAAAATCCACTCTATTCAATAACTCGTGTTTTACACTTGTATTAGTGTAGTATTTTGTCGAGTCCATGAACCTTTCCGCGTATGATCACGTACCGACCCATAACGTTCCCTCTACCCGCCAACGCTGCTCACTCTCACAAAACGATGAATTCAAAAGCCGAAAACTTCGTATCCACACTTCGCCTTTCCTAAACCTACTACAACTAACTACTACCTACAACAATCCTAATCTACTATACTCCCTACACTTCAACAACCTCCAACACTTCCTGCACTGATACTGAAATCTACTAAACAAACCTACGAAACTGCTAAAACTGCTGCAACGAAATCCAAAACTAAGTGAGCGTGGCGACGGTACAAGTACTTTTCTCCGCGTCGCGAATATCGCGGTCCTTGTCTAACACATCGGGTATTCGAAAAACGATCGGCGCGCGAGTCCGCGCGAGCTTGCGACCCGGGCCCCTTCGCGTATCTGAGCCGCGGCGCGCAACTAACACCCTTGCGGAGGGGCAGCTACTCGCCCTAGCGGTGGCGAGTATCGGGCATGAGGGCCCCGGCGACCGCGAGTCGATCGCGCCGTCTCTCGTCACTCTACTGCAATACAATAAGTGAGTTGGAAAAGAATAATAGCATATTACGTCCTAGCTTAGCCAATGGTCGTCCGAGGTCAAGCCGAGGTAGACAAATATGTGATCTGAGGCTCTCTTATTATACAGAGCTACCCTGCTCGAAAATTAACCATCATTTTTGTTGTTGTAATTAACTTCTGCCTAGATTTTTCGACTACCAACGATTTTGATAGACTGGCATATTATGTTAAAATTATGTTTAGCACTGAATTAAACGCAGAAGATCCAGATGTGCGCGCAGCTGTTTGCACGCTTTCTCTCTATCTCTCTCTCCCTCCTTCTCCCTCTCCCTCTCCCTCTCCCTCTCCCTCTCCCTCTCCCTCTCCCTCTCCCTCCCTCTCCCTCTCTCTCTCTCTCTCTCTCTCTCTCTATATATATATCTCTCTCTCTCTCTCTCACATCAATCAAAATGGTGTGGAAAGACTGTCAAAAAAGATATAAAACACTTGATTCATGACGAAAACATAAAGAACTGTTCTTTTAGATAATGTTCGAGTATCGGGGAACACCCTCACGTCGATAGGACATCGTCTGCAGGAAAGCCCAGCTCGTAGTTGCAAAAATGCGTTATGATGCACTTGTTCGTCCTCATAGCTGATCACGAACCACTCACGTGGATGCACAATCGGAAGGACCCCGGACAGAGACTGATGCGCTGGATGTTCAAATTCTTAAATTTCCAGTACACCTTTAAATACAAACCTGGGAAACTCAACTGCAATGCCGACGCATTGTCTAGAAATCCGGAAGAAAAACCCACAGAAGAACAGATAAATAAAGAATTACCTTCGATAAAGGTTCTAATGCTAAGAAATAACACAAAAACAAAAACACCTAAGCTAGAAGAAAAGGGCTCATCGAACCTTGAACTCCTGATGAGACCCAGGGCTCATACCACAGGAGAAGTACCGAGAAAACGAGGCCCAGGCCGACCCCCAGGATCTAAAAACCAAAATAAAAATACCGCACAGCCCGATATAGAAACGGCAGCCTCGAATCTGGAAGCTAGACCTGGATCCTTCACTACCGGGGGAATAAAACAAGAGAGACGCGGTCCAGGTCGACCTCCAGGGGCCAAAACCCAAAAGCAACCACAACCTTTGAACTACAGCGTAATAGGAGCCCGGACAAGAGCAAGGATACAAGGATACAAGGAGAAGACCAGACTCTCAGCATCACCCATACCTGCCCCGTCAACCTCGCAGACAATAAATAAAACCAAAGGTACGAAAAAGCCTAAAGTGCCAAATATAGTCATAGAGGAAACAGCCAGCGAAACTGCTGATACAACTGCTGCCCTCCCACCATCACGAAGAGAGACGCTCTCATCAACGACAGCTGAGGAATCGGAGGCCGAAGGACCGCCAATTGTGGACCCTAGGACTAGTGGGTTTCGAATAGAGGCTACCGCTAGTGAAACTGACTCAGATGCACCCATGTCCGCAAGAAGACACCCCATCGGAGGAACTCTTACCTAAAGAGATTGAAGTTACCCCTTTCGACAGCGAATCAGAAGATAGCGTATTTACCTCTGGTAATATGACTGATTCCTCAGCAATTAACCATAGTGACGCCTCGGAGTCACGATCAAGTCAAAAAGGCTGGAAGGATTTAGCCTACGTAGATCCCTACACTCGGATGCCAAAAGAGCTGATGAGCAGTTGGAAAGTAAACTCCGTGCCCGATTTAACAAAACCGGGTACTGGTATTTTAAAGATCGGCCAGAAGAGCCATCTCCAAAACCACTACCCTCGCACTACTCCGAGAGAGACCAACCTCTCCCGGAACACCGGGAAAAATTAGATGAAAACCTAGGTGGTGCAGACCAAAGAACGAGAGATATAACCCTAGCCGACAGGATCCAAAGGCTTATAGAAAAGACCGCCGCAGCCATGCAGCCTAGGAAGCCTGCACATTCTCAAGAGGGGGAGGGTGCACCCGAAAATCCTGAAAACCCGAATTTTCAAGTGAAAGCTCGAACAGTACCGCAAGAAATCGAGGAAATGGATTTTAGCGGGAATGAGAGCGATTCGGAGTCCTCTGACATAGAGAACCTCTCCGATATCGCTCCCCTACCAAGTACAACGAGAGCAATCTCGGCCACTCCGATGCCTTAGACCCTGGTGCCTTAACGGAACTACTTGTCCGAATGTTCGAGCAATCTACGATTTCGGTCACCATATGTTATGGGACCACCACTCTATCATACGCACACTTCATGACAGTCTCAAACAAACTCGCGAACCTATGATCCTACCAGACACCCCAATTGATGCCTTCGATAAGGTATCGATTGACACCGTGGGAAAGCTCCGCACGACACCGGATGGCAACCAACACATACTCACTATACAATGCAATCTAACTAAATACCTAATTGCCGTACCCATACCTAATCTACGCGCATCTACCATAGCAGATGCATTAGTGAGACACTTAGTATGCCAATTTGGAGCGCCTCGTGCGATCCTTTCGGACCGAGGAACAAGCTACTTATCTGAAGTAGTCAAAAGTATGCTGAGACTATTCAAGATTCACCATTTGACGACCTCGCGTACCACCCCCAAACAAATGGCTCGTTGGAAAGAAGCCATGCCCCGCTGATGGATTTCTTGAGAAGCTACTCAGAAACCTATGACGATTGGGACCGTCTCACCCCCTTTGCAACCTTCACTTATAACACCAGCGTGCACTCGACGACGAATTTTACCCCATTCGAGCTGGTGCACGGACGCGTTGCCCGCTTTCCCATAAAAATACCTTCGGAAGAGCGAATCAGAACCTACAATTTATACCTACAGGACCTGATACATAGGCTCTCCGAAATGAGACTAATGGCGGGAGAAAACCAAATTAAAACAAAAGAAACCAGTAAAGAGCGCTATGATCGCCACATTAAATCATTCACCGGGAAAATAGGCGACTACGCCTGGGTAATAAACGACACACGTACCCACAAATTTGACAGCTACTATAAAAACCCCTTAAAAATCGTTGATTTACTTTCTAAAAATAACATAATGCTAGAGTTGCCAAATGGCAAACGCATCAGAAAACACGTCGACAAGCTCAAGCCTGTACCTAAATAAGGCCCCAACCTAATCATTTCTTGCCTGTTACAGTTATGACAACCCTTAGACATATACTACTCTTTATTTCTACCCTCGGTATGACCCCCAACCTTGGAAACACCCACTCTCATCCTAACCTTGACACGCAAACCCACGAGTTACAACCCATAAGGAACAACGCCGGAATATATTACGAACGTATCAACACCGTCCGGTTTAAGCGAACCACCTGGCAAATCGCAGTCTTCATCGAAATCGAGAGTTTTCTAGCTGCCCATGGACCAATCCATAACTTCTGACAACCAGAGCTCAACTGCAAGGTTGTGCTTACAGAAGAGGAATGCAACCTAGCCTTAGGGTCTGAACTCATCGACGCAAAAACTGCTCGATTAAAGGCCCTACAATCCCAAATCAGAGAGAACCTGGAAACCTTTGGGGACAGTCGCGAAGACCCGACGTCGGATCTAGCCAGCATCCGAGTGCGACGCGGGGCTCCACTCGGCATCATCGGAAGCCTAAGCAAAAGCCTTTTTGGCTTGGTAACTACCGAAGACGCAGAACTAATCGACAAAAACATTGACCAATTATTTAAGGATCAAAACTCCATAATTCAACTGGTTGAAGGGCAGTCTCATCTAGTCAAAGCCGGACTACAGGAGTTATATAACGCCACCCAAGCACACGAGGTCTAACTCCGAAAACTAGAGGAAGGGATAACCAAAAACTTGGACTCCTTTCAAAAGGAATTCGACCGAAACCGTTTGACCCTACACCTAATGTCCTACTCAAGACGTGTCGAAGCAACCCTCGACCACCTTATCGAGAGTGTCCTGACCCTAAGGGACATCCTGACCCACCTCAAGGAAGGAAAAATTCACCCCGCTCTCCTCACTCAGAGGATACTGGAGCAATTCCAACACGACATCAGTCGAGTAACCGGGGACCTCGATTTCCCCATGCCAACGGAACACCTCCGACCCGAGTCAATAAGCGCAGTTTCCGGCATCGACGGGATTCGCAAGAAGGGCAGAATCTTTGCCATACTGCAAGAACCCTTAGTCGACAAAGCCGTTTACCACGCATATAGGCTCCACCCTCTGGGCGTGGCCCAAAACCTAACCAAGGAAGCAGACAGTATGGCATTCATCCGACCCTCACACCCATATCTCTGCATCAGCAATGACCAACAAACCTACATCCAACTGGATTTCCAAACCTGGGATAGGTGCACAAAAACATACTACGGTCGAATCTGCCCGACCGAACAGCCCTTACGGGACGTAACCGAAGACGCCGGGTGCGAAGTAAATATGCTACTCCACCCTACTTACCGAGACTTGCCAAGTTGCGAGATCCACTTAAGCCCAAACGTGGGAACACAGTGGGCGTACCTCCCAAGCGATGAAGCTTGGTTATTCTCGGTCATTAAGGCAGAAAAGGTTCGTGTCATATGCCCAGGAAAATCCACTAAAGAAGTCAGCCTAAAAGGGACAGGGCTCTTGCTACTAGCCCCAAATTGCATCGGCAGAACCCGCACCATAACCTTGATGCACGACCAAGTGAAAAGAAACGAATTTTACTATATCTATCAACCCGAGGTTCAGTTGAGTCGGACGGAAACAATTACCGCGCACGAGCATCGAGAACTGATTACACACATCCAGGCGGATCCAAACGTGACCCTTAGGGCCTGGCCAAAAACAGGCGAGTCCCTACGCAATATACTGGGGAAACTGCGAGAAATAAACACCCACAAAAGGGAAACCCAGTATAACCAGGCAATCACCTACGGCGGATTATCGGGTTATATGACTATTATTCTCTTGATAATGGCGGTCCTCTCCTACAAATACCGAAAACAAATCTATACCAGACAGCGCAAACCCGAGCGCTACGGCCCGACCAAATCACCCGCTCTCTCTAAGCATTCTCAGCGTAAGAAAACCTGCGATATAAGGAAGGTAGACTTCACCGCGGTAAACCCGGAAAATATGATAGAAACGGCATTTACCCCCACGAAACCATCGAGATAACTGGTCCAGAACCTACCCCCACAAGCTAGCGAAACCGATACCTAAGGCCACCCTCTGTAAATAACCCTCACCACTCCACAGGCGCATCCCTTCAACATGCGCACGCTTTTTGTTACAGAAAGGGACAAAACGGCTGGAAGGTCACAATCATGGGCGGACGATAAGGTGGCCAGATTAACCTATGATAGTAGCATACCTGTTGAAAATATACTCACCAAACTCAGGGAGATAGGATCCATCTCGAGTTTTAACATCCGCGAGACGGACCAAGAAGCCACCTCCCTGTGGGTGACTTTCAAAACTACCAGGCATGCTACGATGGCCGAGACCCTCAACCACATTTAAGCAGCAACGATTAAATTGACTCGAGACAAATTTACCCAAACCGAACCAAGACCCAGGAATGACACCATGTCCGTCCAAGAACCATCGAAAACCCGCAATCCACGGATACCAAGGCATGAGGACGAGGCACACACTCGCCTCTTCTGTAGGCTCCCGGGGAACCAAAGGATCACAGAAAAAGAGGAACATTTTGTGCGCCATTTCAGCCGATTTGGAGATCTGTTATACCATCAGGTCATGAACTTTGGACGACCTACCTTAGGTTACGTCTGTTATGACAAGCCGGAGCAAGCCGTAATAGCTTTGAAATCCAGCGATCCTTCCTACGAAGCTCGTCCTGCTGAGCCCAAGAAGATGTCTCTCCTTGATCGATCTAGGCCAGATGAGGAGAGACAAGTTTACCACCATCTTTGTGGAAGGAGCGTAGAACGCAGCATCCTTAAGTTGCACGAAAACACATGCCAGCGACTTCAAGAGATTCACCAGCGGCCACATAAAACCTACAAAAACGGACCTACCTACGCTCAGACCACCAGGAAACACCCTCAATCGTCGGATCGCGATGCGACTACCCCGACTAATGACCCTCTAACTATTTTGCAAAAGATTAGCGAGTTAATAACCCACAATGATACCATGCAATGACCAAACAATAATATAATAATCACCTATTTACCACCCTAGTCACCACTTTAACAATCCTTCTTCTTGTATGTTTCAGATGTCAAACCCACAGGTCATCGGGGCTTGGGCTGAATCAGCCAATTCGCGGGTGCTAATAATTAGGAAGCCCTGTATCCCAGAGGATGTCACCGCGCTACTGGACGCGCACCGGGTACCGGGCCGGGTGGTCATTGATGACCGCTATCCGGGGTTGGTCCAGGTGACCGTAGAATACAACCCTCAGCCTGACCAGGCGGTCACCACCGCCCTTACAGCAGTCGCGGCGCGGTTGAACGAGGGCCAAGAACTCGACACTCCCGTTCTACCGGAAGAAAATAGCAAAGAAAACCCTGAGGGAGGGAATTCAGAAGAAACAAACCCCGGGACAACTAACACTGAAGCGACCTCTTCAGGAGAAGAAACCCTCAGGCGCCCAAGGGAGGAACTGGAGCGCCCTTCTACCAGCAGGGTTGAGCCACCGGCACCTCAAACCCCCGCCTCAGCGATGTGCCCAAGGACCCTCTTCATCCGGGTCCCATACGAGTCTACGTACGAAGACACCGTAGAACATTTCCTACAGTTCGGGCGACTGGAGTACGTCCAGTTCAGAAGGAGCACCCCGGGACTAAAGAAGGTGCCTGGATATGTTGGCAACGTGGGGTTCGCCGACGCGTCTTCTGCCAAGGAGGCGTTTTATAACTCGCCGCAATTCAAACCGCGGCAAGTGGAAAAACATAAGTATGCCCGCGCGACCATTCAATGCGATCGGTGCCACCAGATCGTACCACGGGCTCTCAAGGCGGAGCACGTCCAGCTATGTCTGTACCTAGTAAAAAGGGATTGGGCCGCCCAAGCCTGCCAGATTGTTCAAAAATGGCAGAAAGGAAAGGAGGTATATATCCGACCCCGTCCATGGGCTACGGGCCGCTTGTGGGTACCAGGTTGCGCCATGGGTACCTGCAGGTGTTTACGCAGCGGTTACAGTTAATCACAATCTTGGACGATGAGCAGGAGCTTGTCGCTCCGGATTATGGTGCCTTGGAGGCACAACTAAGGCAGACCTACGGAACCACCGACCAGGACCTCCCGTAAAAACAACATGCGTTTCTCCTTTTTCACCATGGTCACATTAGTTGTAAAACTATAGTACGTAAGGTAATGTAAAGGGTAACGCGCCCTCAACCGGGTACCTATGGGCCCATTTATATTTTTGTTTTTGACCGAAATAAAGGAGCATAAAATCATAAACGCAAGGAATCACCCTCTTTATTCAAGGAACCACCCTCTTTACAGATAAGAACAAATCACCGAGGACGGCGATGCTTCCAAGAGGGGGAGGATGTTATGGACCAAAAATAACAAGAATAAATTACAAAATCGAATAAATTATAATAAAATTACTTTCAATTAAAGTTCTGATTCTCTTTCTGGCTTGAAGTATAGAAAACCTCAAAGCCAGAAAGATATCCAATTCCACACCGCACGTGAAGGAATGCGGGGGAAGGAAGTGCCGCGCCAACACTTCTAGCTGCAAACTTCGTCGCAGCGATTAGGATTTTTCCTATGGGTGCGACAAAGAAGCAAAGCACCGGAGGTACGTTGGGGGAGGCATTTGCGTCCCGACGCCGCGCCACTCTCTTGTACAACGGCAAATAGTGCGGACGTGCCTGACGACGTTCCGTGTATTCGCCTTTGTCGTTAGTTTTCGTTTTTTCGCTTTGGGTTTTTTTGCGTTTCGGTATCGCACGCGAGTTCAGGATCCCTACTTATTGGAACCGGAGACCAGGGTGCAGCTACAGCAAATAAACCTCCGTAACCTCCTGGAAGCAGCGTTGCCGGGGATTATATTAAATTACAACATTATAGATTATAATACGACGATATAGGAGGACGACAGTGCGGTGTCGTTCAAAATATTAAAATAATTACTTTTTATAAAAACCGAAAGTGCGGAGTCGGTCGCGTTAGTTTAAATAAAAATTTGAAATTGGTAATTTTTCGTGCTTACGAACGCGGGTTAACTCACGTGCGCGCGTTCGTCTCTCTTTCTCTTTCTCTCTCGCTCTCACGCGCTCATGCGCGTCGCTTCCGCTCTCTCTCGCACCTACGCGTTGGTGCGCGTCGCTGTCTCTCTCTCTCTCACGCGCGGACGCCTGCGCGTATTTCCCACTCGCTCCTGCGTTGATGCCTGCGTGCGTCGTTCCCTCTCGCTCACGCACATGAGCTGTCCCTTGGGGTCTCTCTCTCTCTCTCTCTCTCTCTCCCACTCTCTCTCTCTCTCTGGAGCCCCACTCTCTCTCTGGATCGGTAAGCGATAAGACGCCTTTCTAGGCGCTCTCACTTATTTAAATCTTTTTGCATTCTCACATGCGTCTGTGAGCGCTATACTGTTTCTAGCGGAACCAGTCTCCCGCAGGCTCCATGATACCGGAGCACACCTGCATGGCTTCATCCCAACGAGCCAGGGAGACCTTTTTAAAACATCAATTTTCCGCTGAGAGAGGCTAAGAAGGAGTCGGCTGCCTTTTCGCGCGCACAACACACGCACAGACGAACACTAGCTCTACACCACCATACCTGTGTACACACCGAGCAGACGTCAAAACAAAAGCGTGCAGACCATCATGCCAGGTACGTCTTCCTCTGCGACATGTGTCGTTTGCGGCGGAGTATGTGTGAGACCTATAAATAGGTGCTCCGTCTGCAAGCGGCCCTGTCATTCTAAGTGTGCGCAGAGGAAAGCAAACGCGCCGTGCGATGTGTGCCGCGAAACAACAACAAACGTCAAGGCAGCCGCTCGAACGACAAGAAGCTCGGCTCGCCTAGCTGGAGCAATAACCCGCGCGGGCCCCCGCCAGATTTCGGGGGTCTCCACGCCAACGCTGACGTCACCGCCAGCGCGAACGCGCGGAACTTCCCACCTAAGTTCGCGCTCATTACTCCGGGCCAGCATAGAAGAGTCTGGCGGGAAAGCAGCCTACCAGGCGCCTGCTGCTGGCTCCCTTGCTGTCGGTCGGGTTGCAGAGTTGCAGGCATTGAACGAAGCAGTGGGCCCGTGCCTTAATAACACCACACAATCAACGGAGAGTTCCACATCTCTCCCGCTAACAGAAAATGACGCGTCGGATCCCCCGCTAGGAGATAACAGCTTAATGGGTCTATCCCATGTTTTAATACAAGTGAGCACAATGGAGCTCTTTTTTCAACGCTTCGACATGCTTGAGAAGCAGCTGGACGATCTTAAATCCATCTTGGGGGGCGGCCCTGTTTCACATGCTGTTCCCACTATTTCGACGGAGGGAACAGGGTGTGAAATAGCGAATTTAACAGCCAGGGTCTCCACCCTGGAGGATTTGATATGTAACTAAAATGGATTGTTGAAAGACACCAACACAAATACTACGCTGCTGCTCAAGCGTGCCGAGGAACAAAATGATAGCTTGCAGCAAGTACACGTTGCACTGGAGGGCTCCATTGCTGCTCACACTCGACTACCCTCTGAGGTAGCACCAACTTTACCAGCCGGTGAGACTGAGACTTGTGCCCCGCATAGAGTTTCCTCTCCTGGGCAGGGCTCCGGTGATGCGGGCGCTCGCGTTAACCATGCGTCGACCGAGGGCTGCGAGGTGATCGTCAACGGGTTATTTAGAGGGGGATCTGAGATCCCTTCTGATGCTCTGGGCGATATCGCTTTTGCAGTTCTTGGCACTGTCCTGCCTGCCTTGCGCAGAGAGGACATTGCTGATGTGCGTGAGGTCCGTCGCCGGAGGTCGGCTGTGGAGAAAAAAGGAAACGATTTGGAGAGTTTGGGTTCACCCAAAGGCCCATCACCATCTATTATAGCTAGGCTTTCTGAACCGGGTCTGGTCGGGAGAGTGATGCGGGCCAAGCGCTCGCTCAACTACCTAACAACGAATGACATTAAGTCCGACTCCCTGTCCCAGGAAACTGTCAACCACTTCTCGGGTAGGAAGGTATTCATAAATGAAATGCTGCCCCTGGACAAGTTCATTCTTTTCCAGAACTTAAGATCCACAGCCAAAGATCTAGGCTTTAAATATGTTTGGCACTCCGGTGGCAGGTTCCTGGCTAAACGTAGGGGAGGTGAGCAAGCGCATGTCTTTGCGTCAGCCGCAGATCTGCAAGCCATTCGCACGGCGTGTCTGGATGCTCCCAGAAATACTGCCGCAATGAGGGACTCAACATCCACTTCCTCAAAGGCAACGGGAGTAACGATGGCAGACAGATCGGGGGCAAATCTTTGATCATACCCGGCCGGTGGTGGGAAGGAGTGGCAAGGGTTCCTTTAAGGCGGGGTTCTTAAATGTGAACTCTATCAGAGCGCACATTGGAGAGCTCCGTCTTTTCCTTGCGGATCATCCCTCCTTCCATATTTTTGCAATCGCGGAGTCCTGGCTAGGTCCAGTTGTCGACGACACCCTCATTCGGGTCCCTGGTTATTCAACAGTAAGGCAGGATCGCAATGTGAATGGGGGAGGCGTTCTCCTCTTTGTTCGGAGCGACTATACGGTAAAAATCTTAGACAAATCTAACACTGAAGGACCAGGCAAACCTGGAATCCCAGAGTATCTTTTTTGTTCCGTGCAGAGGGGGGATAGCCCCCCCATTCTCCTGGGGGTCATCTACAGACCACCTAAAATACCGATGCAACGCGACTCTAATCTTTTTCCTGTCTTGCGTTCTCTGGTTTCGGAGTTCAGTCATAAGGTGATAATGGGGGACCTGAATGCTGACTTGTTGACAACCTCGGACGATGCAAATACCATCAAGCGTCTTGCCAGTGAACTCTCCATGCAATTAGTGCCGCATGGACCGACACATAGAACATCTTCGTCTCACACGTGGATTGACTTGATGATGACGGACGACAACGACTTAGTACTGGATTATGGGAATGAATGGCTGCCCCACTTCGGAAAGCACAGCTTATTAGACGTCACCATAGACATTCACAGCCCTGACCCTGTAAGAGAATCGTTCTCTTACAGAGATTACAACAGCATCAAAGCTGATTCTCTGAATGAAGTGCTCTCTGAATGTGACTGGAATGCCATGAATTCCCTAGAAACCAACCTGGAAGGTGCTTTGTCCGCTATGAACACTAATCTCAATTTAGCTATTAATTTGTTGGCACCAATTAAACAGGTTTGCCCAAAAAAGAAATGTGCCCCTTGGTTTGGTCCTCAGCTTAGGCAGCTTGTCAATAAGCGAAACGCAACTCTCAGGAGATATAAGCGTACATCAGATGCGTTGCTACTTGATGAGTATCTAAGACTGAGCAGGGAGGTCAAGGAACGCTTAAATTATGAACGGGACTCCTACATACAAAAACATCTTGTAACATCTCTCGATGAGACAAAAATGTATGGAAGGAGATGCGGAACCTTGGCCTTCTACCAAAGCGAAAGGAGGAGGGGTCTCACGGTTTTACCTCAAGTGCCCTCAATGAGCATTTCACCGAGGTTTCATCCTCTCCCTCGGAAGACATAAACGAAGCTAACATCATTATAAACTCTGCGAGTGATGACGGTTTTAACTTCAAACCAGTCAATTTCACTGACGTGGTCCTAGCGATATCACATTTTTCCTCGCAGGCGAGAGGAGAGGATGGAATCCCACAATCAGTGGTGGTGAAAGCACTTCCCACCATCGGAGAATATATCGTGAGACTATTCAACTCCTCCTTCGCTAAGGGCATTTTTCCGGAGGCTTGGAAGAGAGCGCAGGTCATAGCCCTGCAAAAGAAAGTAGCCCCGACGAACACCTCGGATTTTCGACCAATAGCACTGCTTAGCTTCCTTTCTAAGGTTCTGGAAAAAATAGCCCATGACCAAATCACGGAGTATCTAAAAGTACAAAAATTACTAGATCCCTTCCAGACTGGTTTTCGTAAACACCACAGTACGCAGACAGCACTACTCAAACTGACGGACGATGTGCGCATGGCCATTGACAAGAGGAAGGTAACTCTGCTTCTTCTATTCGATTTCAGTAAGGCATTTGATACCATCTCCCCAGCTAAGCTTCTGGGAAAGTTGAGAGGCTTGGGGTTTACCAGGGCGGCTCTTCATTGGATTAAATCATTTCTACAAGGTCGCTCTCAGATGGTTATCTCTGCAAAAAACGGAAATTCAGAGTATATAGAAACCAATCTGGGAGTTCCACAAGGGTCCGTCCTGGGTCCCCTACTCTTTTGCCTTTACGTCAATGACCTACACAACAGACTATACGGACTCGACATTAAGCACATTTTCTATGCAGACGACCTTCAAATATATCTTCATATTGCAAAAGAGGACTTATCAGATGGTCTGACTCGACTGTCTCTAGCGCCACAAAAAGTGGCGGGGTGGGCGGCGTGTTTCGGGCTCCGGCTCAACACCGGTAAAACCAAAGCAAATAACTTTGGCTCAAACAGAAATGTGAACGACATTAACAGCATGTCACTACCAGGTGTTGGGCTGGGGAACGGAGTATACGTTCCATTCAGCGCACAAGTCACCAGCCTTGGTGTTGTATTGGACAATAAATTATCGTGGAGGCCGCAGATTGACTCCATCACAAAGAAAGTCAATAAAGCCCTTTACGGTCTGCGGTTTATACGGGGCTGCACCAATGAGGCTCTACGCAGGAGACTAGTCGAGTCTTTAGTCCAACCACATCTGGACTACTGCACAGTCGTGTGCCTAGACGCAACGGACGAACAACGTATCCGATTGCAAAGATTAAGCAATGCATGTTTGAGATACGTTTACGGAGTTAGGAGGGATGATCACATTTCCCCCTACAGGAGGCGATTGGGATGGCTCAGAACGGACTCCCGCAGTCTGTACTTCACAGCACTGCTATTATACAAAATTATCAGAATTAGGGAGCCGAGTTATTTACTCGATTTCTTTTCTCTGCACTCTCCGAGAGCCACTGCTAGGGGTGAACCGCAGGAACTGAACATCCCCAGAGCGAGCACTGAAACTGGAGCCAGGGCATTCCAAGTACAGGGAGCTCGCTTATGGAACTTCCCCTCCCTTCCTGCTCCTATCCGCCACCTGCCATCTTATACAGCTTTCAAGAGGATGCTGCGCCAGCACCTGTTGGCGATAGACCCCTAACCTACAACATCATACTTCATCTACTCTGCTGGGCATGGGTCCAGAGAATTAGAAAATTATAGACCTACGCAATTGCTTAGACTGTGATATTTTTTAATATCTTTCTAACTTGACTGTGATATTTTTAATATCTGTGATAACACTAGTATTCAAAAATGTATTTATTATTTTATTTATTTATTTGTAACTAGAATATATCACCGGCTGTTTCTTGTAATTATAACGTCAAAGGTAATCCTTACTAAGGAAATACGTTTTGTACATATAAATTTTGTTATGAAAGTTTTCTGTACATGTTAATTTTTGCCCTCACAGGCGAATAAAGGAATATCTTATCTTATCTTATCTTATCTCTCTCCCCCCCTAAAATATGAAAAAATTAAACTCTGTCTCCCAGATAGGAAATAGAGAGAGTTAACTCAAAAACTGGAGTCCGGAGCGGTTTCACCTCCTCGCTTCCTCCACCACACCACCTTTTCAGCTGCCTCATCCTCCTAGGACAGAGCCTCTCACAAGGCTTCTATGCTGTTCGACCTGGACCTCTTTCACCTCACCAAGCTGCACTACGCTCCACCAGCCTCCAACTGCAACAGTTAGTCGACTCGAGGCATCACTTGATCGACAAGGGCTCGACAGTTGTTGAGGTCTTGGATCCAGCTATTGGACGAAGCAAAGGACCATCCACTTCACGCAATGGAAATTGGCACTCTACAAGAATACTCTAAATGTGTCGCCAGTCTTAACACTCACCAGCTGCCACTGCTCTCGTAACGAAGAACTCATGCGAGTAGCTTTCGAAGCTACTCGACATTGGAGTCTTCGTACGACACAACCTCACTGGACGTTTCTGCAGTAATACAAGGATACACTGACTCATCTCCGAGCCTTGGATCCAACTCCAGGGCTCCAAGGAAAATCTTTGCAGGTTACACCTGCAACATAAACAATACAGACCACAAAGCACCTGGAGGTTCTTTTGGTTATTTGAGGAGAATTAACTCACCTGATTTTTCTCTCCCCTTTCTCCTTTTTTTTATCAACAACCCATGTTACACAGGTTGCTAAGCAACAGAGAGAGAGAGGGAAGATAGACCCATAAGGGTTTCCCTCATCCCGGTGTAAACGCGATCCGGGTGTTCGTAAACCCAGAGTACAATTCAGCAATTTGGCGCGAAAATTCAAAATTTAGAATAGGGAAAGTGCGTGTAAGCCTAGGATATTGTGGAATAAATCACAAGGTAACACAATAGAACATCCTGCAAAGGGGCGGGCCTGTATAGGACGTGTGGCGCAACCGCGGTTTTTTTTTTACGTTTTCCGCGTATTCGTAAATAAACAATTGTGTGTGCGGTTCGGAACTTTATGCGGGAGCATACAGTTGTGCGCTTCACACGCAACATTTTTAGTTAATATTAATCAAAATTAAATATTATATTTTTGTATATTATAGCAGTGGAGTAGGCCTTTTATAAATATTAATATTTATAAAAGGGAAAACTCAAAAAAAAAAACGCGCCTTCCTATTTACCTCATGGGTGGTGTGGAAAAAATAGAACAAAAAATTAATTAAATAATAGTTACTAATTAAGTACTAATTAAATAATTAAATTAAATGGTAATAATAATGAATCATTTATATCTACAGTAATTTATAAAAAAAAAATAATAAAATAATAATAATCTTTATATATTTTTTTTTAAATAATCGTTACGCATATATATTTTCATTTTTTAATAAAATGACTAATATTATAATAAATTAATTAAAATATTTTATTATTAATAATGTAATTATAATTTTCTTTTTTTAAAAAATAAAGATTTTAAATTTTTTTTCACCGTTTAATTTAACTTTTATAATTAATTTAAAATATTTATTTAATAATAAAAAAAATTTATTTAAGATAATTTCAAATTATGGAGTGTCACTGTTACGTACCGCAATTTCGTTTTCCCTTTATTAAAGAATATTAATTAATACATTAAAAATCCTTCTTGCGCTGTGCTCTCCGATACTTTTCCGGATAGAAAGAGACAAAAGTTTCAAGGCCAGAAAAGTATCTGGTTGCACCTCCGCGCGTGCGAGAATGTTGGGGGAGGCTTTTTGCTGACGAAGTGCGGCCGAAGTCAGCCGAGTATTTCTTTTCTAAACTTCACCATAGGAGCGAGAGAGAGGCCCGAGCGGAAATCCACCCAGCGATAAGCCGAGAAAATAAATTTTTAAGCACTCTTAGTCCGGATTTCGATTAGATTGGACGTGCCTGACGACGCCATCTACGAGAACCAGCCCTCCAGCATTCTCTAATAATTTCAACTTAATCATTTTTAAAAATCCAAAATCCATCCGACCTCCAATCTATTTGGAGATCGTACTTCCGCGCCGTGCATCAGAAGCTCCGTGAAATCCTCCACCTCCAGGAGCCGTTGCAGGACTTCACTCCAGCTAAAGGTAAATACATATATATATCTATATCTATCTATATCTATATAAATATATATATATATATATATATATATATATATATATATATATATATATATATATATATATATATACATATGTTCCCCCCTGGGTTAGGCGCCCGTATTTTTATAAGATAGGAGTAAAGTTTTGATTCGTGAAAACGGAGGTGTTGGTGCGCGTAAATGCACCTCCGTTCTATAGCAATTTAGATTAGGGACGCGAACGAAGGCCGGACGCGGAGTTCATTTCTCTCCCCTTATTTTTCTTTTAAATATTTCAAAGGCGTAAGAATTAAATTCGAGAAAGCGCGCTTCCGCGGCTCGGCGTCAACGCCGAGCGCTTAGTATAGGAGAAGAGAGAGAGAAAGAGAGAGAGGCCTCCGCAGCGTGTGACGCATCATCATCTCCTTTCTCTCTCGCTCTCATTACGCGACGCATCACGCACACACAGAAGCGTCTATGTGGCGAGCGTGACGTCAGAAATTTAAGATTTAAATAGGCACGACACCGAATAATGTTTTAAATAAATTTCCCTTAATGCAAATATCCGTACTCCGTCCGCGTCAAGTGAAATCTATTATTCACAGTTAGACAGGCGAAAGAAAGAGAGAGAGAGAGAGACGCCTCCGCAGTGTGTGTCGCGTCATCATCTTCCTTCTCTCTCACTCTCATTACTCCAGCGTCGCGCACACACAGAAGCGTCTGTGCGGCGAGCGTGACGTCACAGAAGGTTAGGATAGGTTAGGACCGGAAGATAAAAATTCAAATCTATTCATTTATATTTTCCATCCAGGAAAATTCAACAAATAAAATAAAATGCAACAAAACACAAGGGTCAGGTTAGACTAGGGTTAGGAAATAATTCATAAAAATCTTTTATTCAATCCAGCAATAGAAATAACAACTAGTTGAATGTTTCAGTAAAATTTATTATTACATACATTTTATATGAATTTTCTTCACTATATTATTTTGAAAATTTTAGAATTTATTGTATTGAATTTTCACAACTTTTTCCACTTATCTCCACAAATTTGAACTTAACTGTTCTTGCACTCTTGGGCTGAGCGCAGCCATCCAGAGGCTAAATTTGGTTAGTTTTGGTAGCGTGCACCCTCTTCGAGCAACTTGCTGACGGCTGACCTCCCCAGATGCCAGGCGTAGAGTCTTGTGTCAAAGCTAGAAGCGAGTCCTAATACTCCAGTTTCCCAAACACACAAACACCACCTCGAACACCTTTTCATCCTCTTCTCTATCAAAAATTGCTAAGACGAGCTCGACGACACTTGAACACCTCCAGCAGATCCACTTCACTTGGATTCCCCACTGTGCTTGAGTGCGAGCACCCAGACACCACTCGCACTGGATGCACCAAACGACACCTGGCATTACAATTGTTTCCATGCTGGAGTGACTTGGAGTCACACCAGGCTACTCCTCGCACTCACTCCAGGGAGGCTGAAGCAGTTTGAAGAAAGCAAACACTTGTCCTTGTGTCAAGTGCCCTCAAAATTCCAAACTCCACACAGTCAACTCTCTCTCAGAGCAGTGGACTCTTGGAGTGCATGTGGAGAGTTGATCGCAGCACAAAACACAACACCTGGAGGTCGAGCACTGAATCTTGGGTACTGGGACCACGTTACAACTTGTAGAGTTGGTCGCTCCAGATGCCAGGTGTAGCGACTCCCTCCAGGCAATTCCGATAATCTTCCTGTGTTTCTTGCACCCAATGAAGGAAGCCAGCCACAGATATCCTGCAGTGTGGGACTTTCTCCCTCGTGTCGAGTCCTCCAAGATACTCAAACTTCACACAGCCAACCCTTCCAGAATCATCGACTCTTGGAAGATAAATAGAGGATTCAATTCAACACAAGAACACAACACCCGGAGGTCGAGCACTGAATCTTGGGTACTGGGACCTCTATACAAACTGTAGAGTTGGTCGCTCCAGATGCCAAGTGTAGCGACTCCCTCCGTGCATTTCTTTTCTGTTTCCTCCATATCCAAATAAGATTTGTAGCGTTCATCAAAGGTGCCTGCAGCTTTCCCTCCTTCTCCTTCCTGAAAAAGAGAAAAGACAATTAACCACAAAGCAAATTGTCCTTTTCAGTATAGAGTCATATGTTCCACCTCCTTATAGTTTCCCCAAATACTTATCTGAGAATTTTCCTTCAAATTCCTGTCAGTTTTCCAGCTTCTCCACTCCCAATTAATTGAAACAATATTGTTAAATCACAGCCTGGACTCTGGTGCAGCCGTGTCAGCTGTCAGCTGTGCGGACCACGCGGGCTGTAGCGAGCAGCCCAGTGCGCACCTAGGCCGTCACTCGGGCAACTAGTCGCCCAGTTGACACCACGTGTGTCTGAAGGGCGTCTTGAGTACGCCCTTCCTTGCGCATACGGTCACGAGACCGTATTAAATTGTAAATCCGTGTAATAAAGGACGGGGGTTGGAGAATATACTTTTATATCCGTAAATCAGTACGGGACGTGCAGCGCGTCGCCGTTTTTACCTTCCACTCCGTCACTTTGCCGCGTAAATAAATAAAAGGAAAAATTGCGTGCAGCGAGCAACTATATGCATTAGCATACAGTTCCGTGCGTTGCACGTAATAGGCACGCAGAAGATTTTTCAAATAATGATTATATTCAATGGGAGGAAGATTATGAATTATATATTTATAATAATTTGCCAAATTCAAAATTAGATTATATAAATAATTTAGTAAATAATTATAAAAATGAAGGTAATAATAATAATTGAAAACATTGGAATAATGTACCATTAGAATATAAAACAGAAGTTTACAAATTTATAATATATCAATTAAATAATAATCAATTTCCAGAACCAATTCAAATAAACAATGACCAAGGATATTATAATTACCTTCTATTTACAGCTAATGTATTGAAAAATTTATAATTTATTTTTAAAAAAGTAAAAATTTAAAGTGATTATGTACGTGGATTAGGCCTAAATTATTTGAAATTATAATTTTAAATTAATAAATATAATAATTAATAATAATCTCAAATAACAAAGGGATACCACTCAAAAACGCACCTATTCTATTTACCTCATGGGTGGTGTGGAAAAAATAGAAATGTTATGAAATGTAATTAAATTATGTAATTAAATTAGATTATATATTATATGAATTTAGTTATTATATATATTGCGTCTATTTGGGGGGTTGACGAGCGGAGCGAGTAGGGGGGAACCCCCCCTAGTATATATAATATATATACAAGTTATAAGAAAAATATAACCCAGCAGAGGAAAAGCTTTCCTGTACGCTGGCCTGACTCGATATACTACACTTATTCTAGTAAAGAAGAAAGAGAGAAAGGTGAAAAATGAAAATGCTAGTTTTGGGGGTCTTGCAAGTGAGCGCCTAGTCTTCATGCCTAGTAACATCGTTACTAGGTAAAGAAAATTTATTACAACTTGCAAGAGCCCCAGTCCTAGTTAATGTTGTGTAATTATGTTTTCATCTCCAATATCTAGTGAGCATTGACGACATTCTAATAGCTTTTGATTCTGTTATTTTAGTACCCGGAGGATTTAGATTTTATATAAGTTGATTTTTGCTTGCGTTGTACTTTGTCTTTTTATCTATTTTTGTGAAAACTTCTTGAATTGAATGGAGTGACGATCTACAATCAGTTAGTTTGGTGAGTTCATCCTCAGTACCTAATTTTGCAGTTACAAAATTTATGGCACTGTGATTAGTGCTAAATTTCGCATTATATTTAATATTATGATATTCATAATTGGCACATTTATGAATGTCACTATTGCACTCTAATGCTGAATGATCTTCTGTACATTTATAACAAGTTGCTATATTTGTGCATTTTTTTTATCCGTGGCCGAATTTAGCACACTTTGTACAAGGATTTGTATTTATCTGATCAAACACTCTGCAGTTTTGATAAGCCACAAACACTTTGTTTTTATTATCAAGGATGTGTTTATATACAGCTGGAGGGACTTCTACTATTGCACTCATTGAATCGGCTTTATTGTCAGCAAATGTTTGAAGTACTCTACATTTTTCTTCAAAGTTTATGAAATTTCTTGTATTAATATCATGTTCCAGCTCATTATTATCTTTAAATATTTTATCAATATTTACGATTTTTATAATTGGTTTCTTAATTTGAGTTTTTTCCACTTTTATATTATTTTTTAGTTTATTGCACAAAATTTTTTTTCTATCGAGTTAACACTAGCTTCATTCTTACAATTTAGTATGATTGTGTCCTTATATTTTTTATGGCACTTTTAGTTTGAATAGTTTTGTCTTTTGTTAAATAATGTTATTTCTTTTTCTAGGTTAATGTTGCTGTCATTATTTTTTTTAACTATTAATTTTGGTATTCTTCTTGGATTTGGTTTAGTGTTCGTTAGTATTTCCGCATATGTGTTTGTTAATTGGTGGTTACTATTTGTTTTGTTAGATAATTTTTCTTTTTCTGGTAATTCATTTAATATGTTATTTTTATCCTGAGTTTCTTTGTATAGTTGTTTTCATAATTTGTTTTCAATTTTTAGTGCTTCCATTTCACTATAATCTTCGTATATTGCAGTTTCATGCTGACTTTCAATATTTTTTTCATGCACAATTTCCTTGATAATATCCTCTCTTATTTTTACACGTTCATCGAGTTTTAATTTCGCGATGAATTTGCATACCGTGTCACATAACGTACCATATGGCAGATTTGAGGTTAATGTAAAATTTGGAGGGTCTTGACAAATTATGAAAGAACTGCTAACAAATTATATTGGACTTCCTGCATTATATCTTGATACTACTTCATTTGTATGATGGAAATTTTCACAGATTAAAAACGCAACTACTCCAACTATTTGACTAGGATGACACTAAAGTTTTTATTGAGAGGAGGGTCGGGCGGCTGCTTACCTCCCGACGCCATGTTGGCGAATGAATTATGATATCACTTAACCTGTAGGGGACGGGAAAGCCACTATAGTGGCTCGACCATGGATAGACATTTTACACATGAGTATTTCCCAATATTAGAGACACATATTATGTGTTTCATAGAAAATACTGAGAAATCGAAAATTCCAAAATTCCCCGTCCTCTAAAGGTTAATACATTGTCAAATGCACCACAAACGTCTAGAAATACTGCATATAAATGTTATTTTTTTTTTTGAAAGACTTGATTAATACTCATTGTTAGATTCAATAAATTATCCAGACAAAATTTGCCTCTACGGAAGCCGCTCTGAATTTCCGGTAAAATATTTTCTGTTTCGATCCACCACTGAACTTTATTTTTAATAATTGTTTCGTATAGTTTGCACATTGCTGACGTTAACGAAATCGAACGGTAGCTTTTTTAATCTGATTTAGTGACGATGTGGACATAAGAGTGTTTTCAACTATCTGGGAATTTACCTGTGCGAAACATTTCATTAAATATATCGAGCAATAATAATTTAAACTATAGAGTGAACATTTTTAGAGCTTTATAATTAATACCGTGTAAACCCAGGGATGATTTAGATTTTCGCGAGTCTAGGGCATATATTAAATTCTGCAAGAGTAGATTCCGAGTTTAAAAATTCGTTTTCTTCACATTCCGGGGACCATTCGGGGTTTAGAGGCACCCAAGGAGGACATAATTTATCCGAAACGCCTTGTTTATTTTCTGTCTGAAGATTTTCTGTTAAATAAGAGGGTGAGACCTTAATCCATTTGTTTTTAAGAATTTTTATCGTATTCCAAATAGAATTGGAGTCTGTTTGATTGTCAATGGTTTCAGTTAAATAATTTTCCTTTTTTTCTTTTGAAAAGTTTTTTTTGAACGAAATTTTTATTGAATCAGCAAAATAATTAAGATAAATTCTCCATATCAAACATTTAATTGAATAAACTAATTCTTTAATTAAATTGACTAAATATTTAACGCATTAAAAACCAGGCAAAATCTGGCAGAGATATCGAGAAACAAACTGTGCCATCCTTTGCATAACAAAAAAATAAAAGAATACCCGTATTTTTTCTTTTATCGATTACAATTGTTTATAGCAAATTAAGAGTTTAATTTATTAGTCTAAAATAGGAACAAACTTTTTACATGTAAATCATCCTTCTCATTCGTAAACTTTTACTATCTCGCGCATGTTTGTTTATCCTTATTTTCCACTAATAAATTGAACTCTGACAAAAAACGTTACATAGGTATTTATCGTGCTTTTGCTCGTAGAATCGATATTCGCATTCAGTTTTGCAAAATTACGACATTATGGATTATTTGTTTAAATAATTTGTTATAAACAATTGCAATCCACAAAAGAAAAAACACGGGTATTCTTTTTTTTGTCATGGTTATTATTATATCTCTGTCAGATTTTGCCTGGTTTTTAATGAATTAATTAAGGGGGGTTTGGACGTATAAATTTTTTCTTGTTTTTTACCTGAAAATTAAAAGTATTATATAAAATAAATTGCTTGTTATATATTATATAACTATAACTAATTATTTACAAAATGAGCTAAGAGAAAAGTTTCTAAACTCATTTTATGCTACGCTATGCTTAATTTAAAAAAAAACCATTGCTGTAACCTACAGGTCCCATTTGTGCATAGATCATGATGTCCGAAGGCTTAAATTGTTGGTATTTGATGTCATTCTGGTCTGAAGAGTTGTAGAATTCAAAATTATTTGAGTAAGTAGTTGCAAAAGTTCAAAAACTGCATAAATTTATGAAATTAAAGAAAATTAAAGAAATATAAGTGGATTTTTAATTTTTGTGATTACTTACTCAAATAATTTAGAATTCTACAACTCTTTAGACCAGAATGACATCAAATACCAACAAATTAAGCCTTCGGACATCATGATCCATGCACAAATGGGACCTGTAGGTTACAGCAATGGTTTTTGTTTTAAATCAAGCATAGCGAAGCATAAAATGAGTTTAGAGACTTTTCTCTAGGCTCATTTTGTAAATAATTAGGTATAGTTATATAATATAGAACAAGCAATTTATTATATATAATACTTTTTATTTTTCAGGTAAAAAACAAGAAAAATTTATAGGTCCAAACCCACCTTAATTTATCTAATTATTTAGTGAAATCAATGAAATATTTTATTGTATTAACTAAATATTTAGTTGTGTTGAAAATCCTTAGACTGAATTAACAAAATATTTTGTTGGATCAATAAAATATTTAATCATTGTACTAAATATCTTGTTAAATAAAAAAATCCCTATAATCAGTTTAACGAAATATTTTTTCGAAATAACTTTCGAAATAGCTCCAGTACCCTCCTCTCCTTCCTCCGCCTCGCTGATGAACTCGAGCCCGTGGGTGAGCTTCGAGGCTCGGGGTGGATGCGGCCATGACGCGGCCCAGGCACCCAGCTGTCACCAGTCTGCCTGGCAGATGGAGCTTCCAAACACAGAGGGGTTGTTATGACCCTCAACGGGCCCCGCTGTCCGGGAGAACGCCGACCGGACCGCTGCCTCGAGAGCAGCTCGATCGTGAGCACGGGCGTGCTCATCCACGAACTCGCCCGAGTTGTACCTCGGGCGCGCTCCTCTCAGCTGGCTTCCTCGTACTCTTCTTGACATCTGGGGTGGGAATGGGATCGGTAAGGGTCATGAAAAACAAAACAAAACATACGATTCATTATAGTGAGTTGATTCATATGTGTACGCAAAGAGAAGGGGTTTACGCAGGCGATATCAGGGGGAGGTTCGCATAATAATCCGTCGGGGTGATTCTAACGCAAATCTCCACTCTTTGCACGCCTACATCCCCTCTTCAACGACCTCACTACTTCCTACTTCTTTCGAATACTCCGCGGGGGTAGCCAACGTTTAATCTGCGATACATGAACCTTCGCACTCTTCTTTGCATTTTCAGTCCCTACTAAATACACTGTCGGGGACACTACCTCAAGGATTTTGTAAGGACCGGAGTATTTCGGGGCCAGTTTCGCGGCGTATTTATCCGCGGCCTTCGATAAGGGGTACTCGCGACGTAAGACCTGATCGCCGTCCTTTCGTCCCCGATTATACTGCTTCCCTTGTTTTTCCTTCGCCTCATCGATGAACCTCGCTACTAAATCTCTCAACGCATGGAGCCCCTTCATCCTGTCTTTCCACACTTCTGGGTCAATGTGGGTTACATCACGCGGGGTTTCTACTCTTTTTCTCAAGCTCTTCACTGGGGTTGGCTGCCTTTCATAATTTAGGAACGCGGGAGATACTTTTATGGTCGCTTAGGTCGCGGTGTTGACGGCATGGCGAAATTCGTGGAGGTGAACATCCCAATCTCTGTGGTTGTTTTCGACATACATCGCGATCATGGTTTTCAGCGTTCTGTTAGCTCGTTCGACGGGATTTGCTTGAGGGTGGTAAGGTGTGGCAGTGGTGTAGATTACGCCATATTCTTCCAAAGTCTTCTCCAGAAACTAGTTCGCAAATTCCCTTCCGTTATCTGTCAGAAAATAGCGCAGCGTTTCCCACCTAAAGAGGATCAACTCCTCAAAGGTCCACACCACCGACTTCCCATCGGCTCGCCTCAGTGGCTTCATTTCTACCCATTTTGTAAATAGGTCCATGAACACGATGATGTACTTGTGTTGGCTGCGACTCGGCGGGAATTCCATTAAGTCGGCAGCCACAACCATCCACGGTTGTTCCACGATCCATATGCACGAACATCGTACCACATCCCCGGCCAATAGTAATATCGCGCGATCCTATTGTAGGTTTTCACAATACCTAAATGACCCGAGGAAGGAGCGCGATGTGCCTCGCCTAGCACGGACGCACGGCGGTTGGCCGGCACGACCAATCTCCAACCTTCCTCTGGGGTCCAAATAGGATCAAGAAGGAGGTCTTCACGATCCCGATACAGCATCTCCTCTTCAATCTTCCATCCTCTAAATTTCGCGGGAAATTCCTTCACTTCTTCAACACGCCTTTCGTACCAATCGTCTTCAATCTCTTCGAACGCCGCAACTTCTATAGTTTCCTCTTCGTACATACGAGACAGAGCGTCGGGCAATTAGTGAAGTGTTCCCTTCCGGTGGATGATTTTCCTGTCCCACTGCTGCATTTCGATGGCCCATCTCGCTAGCCTTCCTGTCGGCTCTTTGAGATTTTGCAGCCATCTTAATGCGCTATGGTCCGTGATGACCTTGAAGTGGTAGCCTTCAAGGTAGGGACGCAACTTCTTTATCGCCCACACCAATGCCAGGCACTCTTTTTCTGTCGTCGTATAATTCTTCTTTGCGAGGATAAGGACTCTGCTCACATAAACTATGGGGTGCTTTCCGTCTTCATGCTCTTGGGTTAGTACTGCGCTAAAGCGAAATTGCTGGCATCGCATTGGAATGTGAACGTCTTCCCAAAATCAGGCCTAGCTAGGACTGGAGCAGTCGTGAGCGCAAGTTTAAGTTTTTCAAACGATTCTTGCTGCTCTGCCTCCCACGTCCATTCTTGGTCCTTCTTCAGGAGCTTCAGTAACGGTACCTTCAATTCCGAGTCGTTTTCGATGAAGCGCGAGTACCAACCTAGCATGCCAAGGAACCTTCTCAACTGCTTCACATTCTGGGGCGTGGGGTACTCTAAAACAGGGGCTACTTTCTCGGGGTCGGGGCGCAGTCCTTCACTATCGAGGATGAAACCTAGGTATGAAACGCGAGAGCAACATAATTCGCATTTAGCACGGTTAACAGACAATCCTGCTGCCTGCAGCCTCTGTAGTACGAACTCTAGCCATTTCACGTGTTCTTTGAAGGTTTCAGTGACAATGATTATGTCGTCCAGATATCCAAAGACGAATGGTTCCATTTCGGGCCTAAATAAAGCATCAATTAACCTCTGGAAGGTCATCGGCGCATTAGTTAGCCCGAAGGGCATTCTTTTAAATTGCTACAGACCAAACCCAGGAACTGCAAAAGCTGTATATTGCTTACTGTCCTGTTCCATGACGATCTGGTAATAGGCACTCTTCAGATCAATTTTGGAGATAAATCTTGCCTTCCTCAATTTGTCTAGGGTATCGTCAACGCGGGGTATGGGATAAGCATCTTTTCGGGTCACTTTATTCAGGGGGCGGTAATCTATACAAAACCTAAACGATCCGTCCGGTTTCTTCACTATTACTGGGGCGCTACACCATTCGCTCGCTGAGAGTTCTATCACTCCTTCTTGATACATCTTCACTACTTCTCCACGGGCGACTTCCAACATCTTCGGGGATAATCTTCTCAATCTCTCCTTAATCGGGGTTGCTCCTAGGACATCTATGTGGTGTTCCACCAGCGATGTTGTTCCTAGAGCGGGGCTACTCTCGTCTGGGTTCTGGGGTAAATAAAGATTCAACAACTTTTCGATCATTTCCTTCTGTCTTCCTCGCACCTCCGACAACCCTGCACACTCTGCCAATATTTCTTCACGCTGTCCTCCTTCCAATTGGAACTCATTCCAATTTCCTCCTTTCGACCTCCACATCCTTCTCGGGGCCTATGTGACTTCCATTTCCCATTTTATACAGAAGTCCATACCTAGGATCATCTCGTGGCTCAGGTCTGGTACTGCTTTGAAGATATGGTTTTCACTAACCCCTCCTAATTCCAGGTTTACCCTTAGGTCTCCCACTGGATTCGACGCACTACCTAGTGGTCTTTTAATCGCTAGGTTGGATGGAATGAGCCTATCCCGATATTTCTCAGTTATCTTAGATCCAACTCTCGAGATTGTCGCTCCGGGATCCAAGAGGGCTCGATATCTCTCTCCACCTAGTGCCACTGTTACGGATTTTATACACTCGTAAAATTCTTGTTCGTTATGTTCGCGGGGGTTCGTTGGTGTCGCTCCGAACGTACCGAAGTACGCGAGATGATTGAGGATGGAACTAAGGCCTTTAAATAAATACTTAGGAATATGTGGATACGTTGCTCGTTTATTGACTTGTAGTCGACTCGAGAGAGAGATAGCTTTCGTGGTCGTCGGGCAGCGTGACGCCGTGGAATCGTTACGAGCGCGACGTGCGGATCGTCGCGATTGTCGAAAATGTCAGAGCCCCGAGTATTGGTTCGCGCCTCCTTAAATACCCCCTTAATTATCTGTAGTAGGGGAAGTGAGCTACTTCCGCGCCCAGAGGTTTCGCCAGGTTCTTGCGAAACCCATGAATTCCTCTGCGTTTGCGTTCCGGAGTGCATTGCTCCCAATCGCGCATCGTGAGGATCCGTAACACGTCCGAAGCCGCGGGGATCTCGCCCTCGAGATCCTGTAATCCGTAATACGTCCGAAAAAAAAATTTTTTAATTTCCTACTCGCCTATCGTGTGTGTGTGTCAGTGTGTTAACAATTTTCGATCTATGTTTCGCTTTCTCTCTCTCTTCGATTACATTTCTCATGATCTTATGGTACATTCGATTACATATACAGGGTGTTCGAAATGTTCCGGACCCCCCACTTATAACATAAAGTAAGCATTTTGGAAAAAAATGTTAAATACAAAAGTTGTTAAGTTTTGAAGGTTGAACTAAATGATGACCTTGGATTTGTTATTGGTTATCATTTTCAAGGTCACTTAAAGGTCATCTTCAGTTTTTTAAATAGGGACCCCTATTTTTTATTTCAGATTCTGAAAGAGCACAAAATTTTACATCTGGATATGTATCCGTTATGGCTCAAAATGACCTACAGAGGTCATTTAGTGGTTAAATGATTATTTAGTAGCAGAAAGCCAAGAAATCCCGATTATTAAGAACTTTGGGTGTATTTGACGAAAAGAAAAAAAAAATTTCGTACTTTAATACTAAAGTACATAATTTGATTTTCTAGGACGAACTTTATGGTCACTTTAAAATTGGCCTTCATTTTTAAGGTCATTTGAAAGTTATCTTCAGCTTATTAACAAGGGACTCATTTTGTATTCCGGATTCTGGAGGAGCATTAAATTTTTGGTCTGGAGATATGTACAATATCCACGTCATGGCTCGAAATGATCTACATAGGACACTTGGGGGTTATTAATTTCAAAAGCAAAGTAATCTAACCGTTTTACATGAACAGTTTTTATTGCAATAATTTTTTGCAAGAGTTAAGTGAAGTTCTCTTACTTCGAAATTCAGATAATTGTATTAATTTTCAATAATTGTACTTTTAATCGTAGTGAAAAATGGCACATCTTACTGAACGAGAAAGAATATCTTTGTTGATGATGCGAGGGTGGGGTGATCAAGAGAGAGGTTACAAACAGGTACAGCGTTTATTCAATGAAACATTCAGAGTTGAAGAAAACAACCCTATTTCAAAAAGTACCGTAATTCGTACAATTAGACGTTTTGAAGAGACAGGTGGTATTAAAGATCGTCCTAAATCAGGTAGATCCAAATCATCGTCTAATGATGAAAAGAGCTTAGACGTATTACAATCATTTATTGAGGACCCCCATTGCAGCATCAGACGTTGTGCACAACAGCATGAAATGGGAGCTGCATCTGTGCACAAAATTTTGAAACTCAACAAATGGCATCCTTTCAAATTAAAGTTGGTACAGGAATTATCTGAAGATGATTTTGATAGAAGGGTAGAGTTTTGTGATGTAATGATGCAAATGATATCTGATGATCCTTTGCTCCTCAATAACATTGTTTTCTCTGATGAAGCCACGTTTGAGTTAAGCGGAACAGTGAACAGACATAATTGTCGATACTGGAGTAACATCAATCCACATTGGATGAGAGCGGACCACACGCAACATCCTGAAAAAGTAAATGTTTGGGCTGGCATATTTAATGGAAGAGTACTTGGCCCTTTCTTTATTGAAGGTAATTTAAATGCTGCAATGTATGAAAACATGCTTCGAGACCAAATTATACCTGCTATACGAAATTTAACGGGTGGAAATCTGGACGAAATTTACTTCCAACAGGATGGTGCTCCTGCACACTACGGTATTCATGTTCGCCAATATTTAGATGCAACATTTCATGATAGATGGTTTGGGCGGAGAGGTACAATTGAATGGCCACCTCGGTCCCCAGACCTAACGCCTCTTGATTACTTCCTTTGGGGATACTTGAAGGATAAAGTTTATGTTATAAAACCACGTGACTTGGATGAATTACGCCAAAGAATCACTGATGAAATAGACTTGATACCTCAGCAAATCTTGCGAAATGTTGTTACAGCCTTTTACAATCGGTTAGCACATTGCCAAACTGTTAATGGGCAACAATTTGAACAATTGTTGTAAAAAGTTCCTGTCAACGACATTTTAAAAAAATTCAGTTTGGGCGAATAGTCCACTGTCTTGATTTAGTTAGCTGGGCCGCCGATAGTCCTGCCTTAGCTGACTGGGCCGCTAGTGTTCTTGTCTTAGTAGGCTGGGCCGCAGATGGTCTTGCCTTAGTTGGCTGGATCACCCATGATGTTACCTTAATTAGTTGTACCTCCCGTGCCTGAGCAATAAGGCTCATTTTGATTAGACATTTTTTTATTTATCATTTTCTCCCCCGAGGTATGTAGTTGTTGGGCCTAAGGCTTATTTTGATTAGACATTTTTTTATTTATCATTTTCTCCCCCGAGGTATGTAGTTGTTGGGCCTAAGGCTTATTTTGATTAGACATTTTTTTATTTATCATTTTCTCCCCCGAGGTATGTAGTTGTTGGGCCTAAGGCTTATTTTGATTAGACATTTTTTTATTTATCATTTTCCCCCCCGAGGTATGTAGTTGTTGGGCCTAAGGCTTATTTTGATTAGATATTTTTTTATTTATCATTTTCTCGCCCGAGTTATGTGGTTGCCTGGCCTAAAGCTTATTTTACGCCAGTGTCAATTACACCTTCTACAATCCTAATGCAGAATTTAGCGCTGGTGCAAAATGGAGAATTACAACTAGGAGGCTTAATTTGGAAAACTAAAGTTAACCTTCAAATGACCTTGAAAATCAAGGGCAATGTCAATTTAACGCCACCATAAAGTTTGTCTTGCAAAATCAAATTACTTTAGTATTGGTCAGATACGTTCAAAGTTCTTAATAATCGGGATTTCTTGGCTTTCTGCTACTAAATAATCATTTAACCACTAAATGACCTCTGTAGGTCATTTTGAGCCATAACGTGGGTACATATCCAGATGTAAAATTTTGTGCTCTTTCAGAATCTGAAATAAAAAATAGGGGTCCCTATTTAAAAAACTGAAGATGACCTTTAAATGACCTTGAAAATGATAACCAATAACAAATCCAAGGTCATCATTTAGTTCAACCTTCAAAACTTAACAACTTTTGTATTTAACATTTTTTTCCAAAATGCTTACTTTATGTTATAAGTGGGGGGTCCGGAACATTTCGAACACCCTGTATATTATACATTATCTTTTCCGCTAGATTTGCTTAGGTTGGCCGTCGAGCGGTGGCAGCGTGTGAGTGTTTGTGACAACTGCAATTACAGCTATGTGGATGCAAGGCTTATTTCATTATTCGTTACTTCTACTATTACTCATATATTTCTCTTCCTTTTCCTTCATAGTTTTACAGTGATCGTGGAGGTAACAACCTCCCTTTGTAGGGCTTCCACTTCGCTTTTTATACTCAACCTTCCGGACTTTCCACCGTATGCCTCTTATCTCTAGGCCCACAGTTCACGGAAAGCGTGACACGGTCCTTTCAGTCATCTTCGCGTATCTCGGTTTTTTTTATTTATTTATTCTCAATTTTTTTTGACTCACTGGACTTTCCAACTGTCCTCTCACAGCATCAGGAAAGCGTGGCATGGTACTTTGGCCATCTTTAAACATCCAGACTTACCCTAGAATCATCGTTCACTACTGAACCCGCCGAAGAAGAAGGAAGTGTTTTACCTGACAACCTCAATAATTTTTTTTTTTTTTTTTTTTTTTTTACATCCCCAAGCTGCACTATTGCCGCCATCATAACAATCTTTTTCGTGATAAAGACAATAAAATATAAATGTACGTACATTAAGAAATTCGACCCGGTGTTACATGGTCCGAAACGTAGTATTACATAAAATTTTCATAATAATTTATTCTAAAACGAATTAACAGTAATAATTCTTTCAGATGTATTCCCCTGGCTTAAAATTAAAAAACGACTTAAAATTAATTAACTAAAATAAAATTATATAGAAATAAATTAATAAAACTGACTTAAAACTAGTTAGATTTTCCAAAAATGACTTAAAATTAATTAAATTTTACAAAAATGAATTAAAATTAATTAACTTTCCAGAAATTACTTAAAATTAATTAGATTAACTTAAAATTAATTAAATTATCCAAAAATGAATTAAAGTTAATGGAGCTTAAAGAAATTAAATTCCCAGCATGTGTCTTTACGGTGTGGTTGATCTTGGTGGTTGATATAGGGCAAGAGCGTTTCCCATGTGCAATCCTGGTGATGATTTAGTGTTGTTAAATAATCTCATAATATTGAGATCACTTAGTTCTCCATCTGTGATTGATACCCGCGGTGATTGCACCTTTGGTCCTGAAATCTGACTTAATTCTGGAACAGAAATTATGTGATTAGTTCGCGACCCCCCTCCCCTCTTAAACGGGATCTTCCAGATAATCAATCCAATGACCACCAACACAGCCAGTGTGCTACCCGAGTATGTTAATGAACTACAGACCGTCGAGAATCGAGTATTAACCCTTCTTATCTCCGATAATGATCGGGCCTTTGCAATTATTTCCTTGAACTCGGCCCCTGAATTGAGCAAATTCTTTCCCGACTTCTTAGTGTCTGATAATATTTCTGTATTAATAATTGTAGCAATAAATTCTCGATCAATACTATCTTCAATAAGGGCAGATACATTTAACTCAGAATCTCCAAAACTCTGTAATGTCGCATTATACGTTAATTCGGAAGTGGCTGTTAATCTTACTGAGGGGTTCTGGCGGTGCAGCCATTTTACAGTCTTAGTATCCCTCTGCCCTTAATGTTTATGACATGTTCTGACTCATGTCTACATTTTATCGCGAGTTTTTCTTGCGACATTATTGAAAATAGCCATGTATTAGTTGCTTCTAGTCTGGACCAATATGATTCCTGTAACTTCGTAACCCTTATTTTACAATCACTAATGTCTTTTATCGCTCCAAAAATAGTTAATTCAATTTCACACGGTAGCTTACTCTCGACCTCATGCAATGGTTCATTATTTTTACATATCATAGTGGTATTTAGATGTTTACATTTGTCGATTGACTCCTGAGTCAGCATGAGAAAGGTATCATTATCTCTACTTATTGCGAAATATTCTGATTTTGGCCATATATATGCGAAAATCGTTGTATTGTTAAGCGTTTCTTGTTTTGTTGGTAAGGAATTTGCCTTAAATAATTGATATGTAGGGAGGTCTAGAAGGGGTATTGTTATGTGATACACTAAGTCTGTTCCTGTATATATTATTGATACTTTGGATATTTTTACTATTTCGGCGATAGAGGTGTCAATGTTAAAGGAAGGAAAGTCAACATCCTGAAGATGTTTTTGGTTAAATCGGATGATTTTTGTATTTGGTCGGGTGCAAAAAATCGTGGATGTATAATTCCTTGCGTGGCAAATAGTATTGCGTCGGTCAATGTTTCTGTATCTATTTCAAATTGCGCTACTGTCTGTGCAAAAAAGTCGATTGCTATAGATAATTTAGTGTCACTGTTATATTGATTTTGTAATTCTGTTAATCGTATAATTGTCTCGTTTAATGATGTTGCGCTGTCGCGTAATATGTCGAATTGACCCTATACGACCTCCGTTTGCTAAACCAGCAGGCTGGCTAATTTTCGCGTATCGTTTGCAGAAGTTTCAATAATGTCCTGGAGTTGGTTTGCTGAGTCCTCGTCTATTGTTCCAAAAAGATATTTGAGGCCTTTGCCGACTATATTGATAAGTCCTCTTCGGACCCTATTATGGGACCCATGATTATGGCCCTGAATCATTGACATGGCACGCTCAGAATCATGGATGGCTCGTTGTATTTCTTTTAATAGTTGTTTCAAGATTTGTGCATGGGGACACAATTTATCTGGTTGTTCGCAACGTTGTTGAATTATTGTCCATGTAGTTATTAATTTATTACCCATCTGGAGATACTCCGATATGTCGACTCGTTGTATTATTTTCCATATGTGCTCGTTGTCTTAAGCTGCGATATATTTTCTGTGATCAATCCTGGGTTATGATTGATCTGCTGTATGTAGGTACTTGCGATGTTGGCGTACACCATCGCCCTGGAATTCATTATTTTAAAATAGTTCTACCTAATTTAAAAAAAAAAAAAAAAAAAAAAAAATTTTTATGCAACTACTTATTATTACATTTCTTCTCTCTTTTTTTTTTTTTTAATGTTCCTGATGTGTCTAAAGGTGGTTAGAAGAAAACGCGATTGATTTACGACAATTTTTGGTTATAAACAATTTAATATTTAAACAATTTTGTTATAAAAGTATATATTATTTTTATACATTCGTACAGAGGAAGGTTATTTAAGAATTATAGGATTTGATTGAATTTATTACATTTGTAAGTTTATGAGATATTAATTCGATAATTAAGCATTTTAGAAGAATGTTTAATTATATATGGTATGTGTATTGACTTGGCGTTGGTATATATGTATATGTATATGATTTTTCAGGTTTATAATTTAAAATTATAAACAAATTAACGGCATAAACAATTAAAATGCAATAATTATTCTTTTTATATTTTGATTAAATGCTTCAATTAAGACGTTTAACTACTAATTTTTGTATAAGTGATATGTTTTTTTTTTTTTTTTAAATAATTTTATAAACAATTATAAATTGTTTATGTGTAGAGGTGGCTTAATTAACGATTAAGGTGGTTCCCTTTTACGAGAGTCATTTACATACTCAAGAAACGAGAGAGGGGAAAAAAGTTCTAAGTCCCCTTGCGAATATGAGAAAGTGAGAAAATATGCGTAGGTCGTTGACTGTGGTCGCTGAGGTGAATGTGCGTCTTTTAATTTGTTCAGGTAAGTAATTTTTCATTGATTCCCGCATTTCCTTCTTTTTTCTAATTCGCAACTTACGTTGATCGCGCGTTTGTAATTTCGGTTAGTTTAGTCTCACAGAAACGGTGAAAGAAGATGCACCCGATTCTCCGAAGTTTTGTAAGTTTCTTGTTTTATTGCTATTTTACTTATTTAATATCATCAATTATTTATTAAGTAAATTTTATTTATGTTTTTTTTTCAGATTAACTACAAAAATAGTACCGCATTTTATCGGCGGTACTTAAGAGAGGGAGCAGAGGATTTTTGGCTGGGCCAATTAAGATACACCAGTGAGGAGGATTATTTTGGATTCGAGTATCTTTTTTCTGGAGAAAAGGAGATAAGGACGGATCTATGGAGTTATCAGTAAAGGCGTGTTTCAAATAAACACCGGTTGCACTGGACAGTGCTTAAATTTGTAAGTAAAAAAAATTTTCATTAAATAATTTTTTTTGTTCCTTATATTATTATCTCATTTGTATTGTCTTTTTTTTTGTATAGTGGCAGAGGAATCGGGTGTGTGCCGCGAGACGTGCGGCAGAACGCGCTTCTATTCAATTATTGATACAGGACCTATGGGCGGAGGACGACTTAGGCGTTGAAAGACTCTTCTGCCATAATGTTCTTCAGTATTCGATTAATGGCATATATTTTTGTATTGAAATTCATCACTCCGTTGGTGCTAGGATATTTGTGGGTCCTAACAGCTATATTAAAAAAATGTAATGCGATTAGAGAATTATTCGTAATAAAATAACTTATATATATTATATAATCTTGTTGCTTATCCTGTTCCTAAAAGTTTCCTTTTATTATCCTGAAGATATCTATTTTTCTTGTAAATTTTAATGGAAATTATATTATTTATTTAAAGTCACGGGAGAATTTTAATAAGTTTACTTAAAGTTAAAAGAAATTGATTTTATTTAGAGTCGCGGGAAGATTTTAATAAAGTTTATTTAAAGTTAAAAAAAAATTGATTTTATTTAGAGTCGCGGAAAGAAAAAAAATATTCTTATTCGTTTTATTTTTTTTTTTCTAAAAAAAAAATTCTTATTCAGAGTTGTTTTTTTTTCTCTTTTTTTTTCAAAAATTCTCATCTCTTCCTCTTTTTTTTTTCACGAAGATAGAGAAAAGTATAGTTTATTACTGGCTTATATATTCAATAATGTATTTAAATATGCTAAGAAAGAATTAACTGCTATATTCGTATGTCGTCATTACTGTGGCGTCCGCAAGCCGCGGTAAAAAAAATCGTTTGTATTCTATTTTAACCTGGTTCTATGTTTGCATTAAGTATTTCTTCCGGTACTTCGAATGAGCGTTTTATTTTATCTATATGAACAGTTTTATTATGTCCATTAACATCAAGAACCGCATTTCGACCGTCGTAATCTATGGATAATATCTCATGAGGTCCCGTGTATTCATAGTGAAATTTACCTTTTTGTGATTCGTTTACTAAAAATACCATTTCTCCTTGCCTGAAATGTTTAGTATTTAATCGTTTGTCATAATAATGTTTAGATCTGTATTTTGCTCGCGTTTGATTAATTGCGATCAATACGTTAGCTTGATTAATTATTTCTATTAATTGACGATGGTATTCTTCATGGGTTACTTCATCTTTAGTGGTTGAAAAGGATGATGGTGTCATTGCTTTATATCCAAAAACGAGCTCGTGCGGTGAAAATTGTGAACTTTCATGAACCGCTGTGTTGTATGCGTGCTGTGCCAAAGGTACCCACACATCCCAGTCGGTTTTTGTTGAGTTGCAGAATTATTTCAAATACTCCGTCAGCGTATGATGCATGCGTTCAATGCCTCCGTTGGACTGCGGGTGATATGCAGTAGTCGTATATTTCTGTATATTGAAAATTTTTGCAAATTCATCCATTGTCTTACTCAAGAAATTTGTTCCTTGATCTGTAAGAATGGATTTAGGGGGTCCAAAGTTACCAATAAGTCTGTTTGTAATTGCGCGAGTTACTCCTTTAGCAGTTGCTTGTTTCATTGGGACTAAAATGCAGAATTTCGTCAATGTGTCTTGCATTGTCAGAATGAACCTATTTCCTGACGCGCTAGCCTCTAAGGGTTCGTAGAAATCAAGGGATAATTTGTCGAATGCCTTATTAGCAGTATCTGTAATAATGGAAGTCTAGTTTTTATTCGCACGAGTTTTTTTTTCTTGACACGATTGACAACTTTTTACTACTTGCGCTACTTCTAATCGCATGTTTCTCCAATAATAATCTTTTGCCAACTTTTCATATGTTTTCCGAATTCCCTTATGACCTCCTATGGATGATTCATGGTACTCTTTGATAAGCTCGTAAATTTGTTCTGGTTTTGGGGATGGAAGATTGTCCAAAAATAAAGATATCAATATTCTGTTGCCTCTGAAGATCTGAGCCATATATTCGGTTATATACGTCCAGTCTGTTAATGGTATCATGTTTAAATCTCGAATTACCCCCACTGCTGTTATATTTTGCTGTTTTATGCTTTTGCATACTTCCTTGATGCTTTTAGTCAGATTTGCTCGTAATATCCTATCGTCAGCATGATTTTTGACAATTACCCCCATTATGAGATAATCTTTCCTTTGCCATATTATAACATGACCTATTGGATGATTGAAGTCCTTTATATCCTCTTCCATGATATATTTTCTTTCCATTAATGCATTCATAACATTCGTGACTACAGATACATCTTGGGGTAAAAAACAGATTAAATTGGTGTCGTGTGAAAATGGTTGCGTATTAGGCGGGCGTAAAACACTTAGCGGTGGAATTTCTTCTTTCTCATCAATAGTGGGAGGCAGGCCGAAAGAAAGTCGAGCGTCCGCGAGTAAATGCTGGCTTAGTGATTTTGCTAACCTCGTTACATTTAATGTATTTCTTACATCGTCATGATCTGACTCATCATCGTCTGAATCTTGTAGATTTTCTTCATTTATGCTAGAATTTATTTCTGATGCCTCCAAATCTATTTCTTCGTTGTTATTTTCTATATTATTGTTTCTGTGATTATTTTCTCTGTTTTCATTTTCATTATCTTCATGCCTGTTGTTCATATCCTGTGAGTTTTGTGCGTGTTCTTGTATGTTTTTTAAGTATGGGGTGTAGTGTCTTGTACATCGCAAAAGTGCAAATGAACCCATATTTTATTTTTGTCCACTGTGTAATGAATATATGTTATCTGTCCTGTTTTCTTTGGGTAATGTACGCAGACATTGATAGTGAAATGTTGTGAAAAAACGAATATACAGTCCGCGTCTCCCCACTGATTTGCTGACGTTAAAATTTTTCGAGTTTCTTGCGGGTCTCCGCACTGATCTACTGCGGATGACTCTGCTAATTCTTGTTTAAATGACTGTACGTCGCCTGTTATCTGCATGGTTGCCATGAGTGAATAAAAAAGACAATTCCCTAAGGGTGTTTGGAGAATATTTGTTTCATTTCTTAAGGTTTCTCCTGGTTCGGCGCATTGGTCGCATTCCGTATGGACTGCGAATCGCGTTGATAATGTTGCATTTTCTTGTTCTATCATTTCAGAAGATGATTTGCTCTTATCAATCGAAGGGCTTCCCAAGGACCAATCCCCATACTCGGATGGCAAAATTGATCTTCGTTGTCCCGTGGTGCCGAGTTCTTTTTGTGATACATCTTTAATAATGATATGCATTTCTTGCCCTTTTCCTCCTTGTCTCTCGATGTCATCTGCTAAGGAAGTCTTGAAGAAAAATGGAAAAGAGATATTGGGGTCTATGGTTCTTGAATCACGTGTCGATGCGGGTGAAAATATTGGAGTGAAAGGCGAATTTTGTGTTTGCGCTATGGGCGGTTCTGCGTCTGTGTTTTTTAAGGGGGTTGAGTGATAGTATTCTGCGTTTTCTATTAAATCTGATTTTTCAGGCGTAGTGTCGTCATTTGTCGTATTAGGCTGATAAAGCCTTTCATTATCCGTTTGTGGCTCAACTGTAGTATGTGTGTTCTGTTCTTCATAATTCCGCTCCATATTTCGTGTTCTTCCGCGGACCTTTGTTAATCCTGGTGGAAGGGCATTTATTAATGCTTCTGCCTCTGGTACCCGTGGTTTATAGGTCCGAGGTCTAATGTTTGTTTTTTCTTCTTCCGGATTTTCGGGATTACGAGGCTTGTTATTATCTTCGTTATTGATAATTAAAATTTGCGATTGGCGTATGTCCTCTATCCTGTTTTTCTCCTAAATCGTATAAGTCTGCTCGCAGACGGTCTGGGTTTTACCTCCCTGGTTTTAATACAGGATTTCGGGATAAGGCATCTGCATTTACGTTCGTTTTTCCTGGTTTATAAATTACTTCGAAATCGCATCCTCTGAGCGCCGCTTTCAATCTGTTGAATCGAAGCTCTGGTCGTTTGGTATCAAGAAAATGCTTTAAGGGTTCATAATCCGTGATACTGTAAATTTTTTTCCATAAAGATAATGCGAAAATTGTTCCGTGCATGCATAAACTACAGCCAGTAATTCTCTGTCATAAGTTGAGTATCGCAATTCTGGGCCCTTAAGGGCTCGAGATGCGTAAGCCACTGGCTGATCCTTTCCTATTGGACCTTGACTCAATAATTCGCCAATAGCATAGTCTGAGGCGTCAGTCGTTACTATAAATGGTTGTGTCATATCAGGTGACCGCATGATTGGTTCTTCACATAGCTTATCTCTGAGAGTCTCGAAGGCTGTTTGTTGTTCTTTTCGCCAGACAAAAGGTACCGTTCGTCTTAAGAAATTTGTTAAAGGAATAGCGATTTGTGCGAAATTTTTAACAAACCGCCTATAGTATCCTGCAAGTCCGAGGAATTGTTTTACTTTTTTAGGATTTGTTGAAACTGGATATTTTTTTTTTGCGGGCTTCGATCTTTTTCGGATCTAATCGTATTTTTCCATTCCCTGCAATATGACCTAGGAAGTTGGCCTCTTTTTTTAAAAATTGACATTTCGTTGGTTCGACTGTTAGATTCGCATCCGCGAGTCTCTTCATGAGTCGCTGGAATCTAATTTTGTGCTCTGCCAGATCTTTTGCTATAACTATAATATCATCGAGATATACATATAGTTCATAGCCCTGTAATCCTGCTAAAACGAGTGACATTAATCGTTGGAAGGTCGCGGGTCCATTTCGTAGACCCATGCCCATTCGAGCATATTCATAGCACCCATAGGGTCCGACGAACGCTGTTTTACTTGCTGATGCAGGGTCCATAGGGATTTGATAAAATCCTGATTTTAAGTCAATTGCTGTTATTTACTTTGCTGCGGATACGTTATCAATTATGCCTGTTGTAATTGGTAATGGAAAATTATCTGCCTCTGTTATTTTATTTAGTTTCCGAAAGTCCGTTACTAGACGCCATCGTTTGTTGCCTTTTGCATCCGGTTTTTTGGGTACTATCCACATGGGGGATGAATATTCTGAGGTGGAAGGTTTTATAATCTCTGAGTATATCATTTCTAGTATTTGTCTCTGCATTTCATCACGCAATTCTTGGGGCTGACGATATTGTTTAGCCCTGATAGGCTTGTCTGATGTTGTCACTATCTTGTGCGATAATACAGATGTTGCCTTAAGTTTTTTCTCCCGGTAATCCAATATTTCCGGTCTTTCTTCTATTAATTCTCTTACATGTTGTTTTTCTTCGTTATTTAAATCTTTTAAATCCATGAGCTGCAATATTTTCTCAACTCGTGATTTTTGTCTGCGTCAGCATGGCATTGAAATATAGTAGCGTCATTATTGTCATTTTTTTTCCTCGTCGTAATCGAGTATTGCGTCCATCGTACCGGGCAAGACTTCGCATGGTTGGAGTTCTATTGATGGAGGATTAATTCGTATTAGTTTGTCGCTGATATTAATACATTCGGCATATGCTTGCTATGGCGGTTTGTTGCTACAAAATTTCCGAATAATAAATCGGGCCCTAAATCTTGCAGGGGTACAATCCCGTTTGGTGCTTCTTCATTTGTTACTCTTGCATAAATAATTTGCCGCGAACGAGGCGGTATTAAAAAGGACTCGTTCATAACAAAAGGGATGCAAAATGTTGGAAATTTTATAATTTGATCTTTTAAATCTGTTCCATGGTGGCTGTGCTAGAGTTTTCCATCCTATTATGGCATCTTCTTCTATTGGAAAATCGTCGGGCACGATGTGTGCTTCGCACGAGAGTCCATTTAGAGTAAATCTGTATTTTTGCATTGTTCGAGATGTTCCTGAGGTACACCACGTATTCTTAGTATTGATTTATAATCTTTAGAATTGTTGGTAATAGTACCTTTTCTTTATTACCGTTATTACTGACCCTGTATCGACATAAAATCTTACCTTATGATTATTTAAGTCGATACTTGTCATTTCAATAATAGGTTGTTTTTTTGTGATGCTGTTAAAAAACGAACGGTGACCTCCTTTTCTTCTCTTCCTCTTGTGCTGAGTCTTGATTTTCCCCTACTGTTGTGGCTGACCGCTCGAATACTGGGTAGGCATCGGGCAGCCTGGTAGTTTAAAGCCGCGCTATTTGCTTGAAATTGTTTGCTAATTATTCTGATTATTGTCATTTTGATATCCATTTCTTTGGTATTGTTGGTTATTTTCTAAGCTTTTGTCTCTCCGATATCTATTCTCTTGATATTGTTGACGATTATCTTGGCTTCTGCTCCTTTGATATCTATTTCCTTGGTAGGGTTGACGAGACCTACTTCGATCTTCATAATAATTTCCTTGATTTCCTGGTTGATTACGAGGTGGCTGCGGGCAATTTCGCTGTACGTGTCCTTTCGTATTACAATTCCAACAAGTTAATTGTTCATAATTCCTTTGTCTGCATCTGCTCGCAGTGTGACCTGCTTTTCGGCAATATTGGCACCAGAATTCTTGCTGAGTGTTTGTTTTATATACTTGCGCGGACTCCACTTGTCAGGGGTCAATAGCATTTGGTTGCGTTGCCATATATCTAAGGTCAGCATTTTGCGCTGACTGGCACACATGACGCAACGCGTTTTCATGATCGAATTCTCTGGCTAATTCTACTGCATGCAATAAGTCTCGCGGTCTTTCTCCTCTTACCTGTGTTTGTAACCTGATTTCTAGTCCATATAAAAAATTTGTTAATGCGGCCTCGTGCGTTTCCGCTATAATAATTTGTTTTTTCAAGGCTGACGTATGTTCATCTAAATTGCAAATTATTTGCGCTCGTTGCCATCGAGCCATCATGCGTTTTCCAAATTCGTCTGCGGCCTCGCCTGGTTTTTGCTCGTCTCTACGCATATCTGCCTTAATATTATCTATCGTTCGGATATTTGCATATGCCTTATTAAGTGTACTTATTAATTTCTCTACATCCTCGCGAGTTTGGATGTCTTGCAAATATATCATATCAGAAGTTCCTGACAATTTCTCTGTTGATATTGTTCGCAAGAAGGGTATTGCCCCATCACCGTGGTCGTCAAGTACGCGTCTAACTAAGTCACGAAATAACGGAAGGTTTTCGACTTTTCCATCGAGCCGAGGAATCATTTTTGAAATAGTGTACATATGTCCAATATTTATACTTTGTCTATTATTTATTGTATTTGTTGGAGTGCGCCTCCAGTGATCTGATTGCGTTGTTCGAATAGGTGTCGGATTATATATTTCTTGATTTGCAGGGGTCTGCATGTTATTTGAATATGCATTAACAGCACCAGCAATAATTGGGGAGTGATTATTATCTTGCATTTTATTTAGGTGGGTATTCCCGAAGTAGGGGATGGGAGATATATCATTAAATAAAACTGGCTCGGCCCTGAGTGATCTATTATTACAAGAATGGCGTTCTGTATTATTGTTAGTATGTCCCGTATTTTTCATTATTTGTAACTCATTATTCGCTGTTGTATATAGTGTCGGTGGCGTGTTTTCAAGTGCTGTCGGAAAAGTTTGTCCGACGAGACTGCCTTGTGCCGGTAATTCCCTAGGTTTTAAGGGAGATATGTCGGCAGCCGAAGGATTATGAAGTCCTACATCGTTAAATGAGACGTATGAGGACTGATTAGCGTTATTTTGTAAATTATTTATTTGTTGTTCGATCGATTGTACTTGTCGAGATTCTGCAGTGTTTGTCTCTATCACCGTAGGTTGTAAGGGTTCCGTGAGCCCGGCTGTGTTCGCGAGAGGTAATTCTGACACGGGTCAATCTACCCATTCGGTCTGGTTCTTGGCTGCTGTATTCACGGTGTCTACGGGAGGCGGAGATAAATTGTTCGCGCGCGCTTTTTCTATATCCGTTATATATTTTATTGCTTTCTCTAATTCATTATACAGGGTGTCAATTAAGTCCCGGGACGGCTGAATATTTT